>VYXC01009560.1:1320678-1379313 GCA_013397175.1 Platysteira castanea
GGCTGCCGCTCCCGCCCGCCGGCGCTGGGCTGGGCTGCGCTGGGCTGCCCGGGGTCGCGGGCGTTCCGCGCCGTCGGCAGCGGGGCGAGTTGCCCCGGTGATGAGCTTTATTCCTTTCCCCGCTCCCCGGCTGTGCGGGAGGACGGGATGTTCACCGCGCGAGAGGCACGGGGTCACACCGTAAAAGCAGGGAAGGCGCCAGCAGCGATAGCGCTGAACTGGATTTTGCAGAAAGGAGACTTGAAGAAGAGGACGGTCTCAGCTTCCCCGACGGCGGAGCATGACCGTGGCTGGCGCTGGAAAAAGTCCTTTGCTGAAAATGGGCTGTGGGGAATGTTTACACTGAATTAAATCTCTTCCTTTTCGTTTCTAGTTTTAGACACGGTTAAAAATACAACACTGAAAACATTCCAGCTCTTGGCATGTTTGACACCTTAAAAAAATGCAGCCTGTTCCATGTCACATGCCAGGAAAAACAAGGGTGTGGAAAGATAGATGGCAGAAAGTATGGATTTTTGAACCTTCTGAGAGCCATCTATCTAATGGTGAAGCATGGCAGCCCTTCTGGAAATCCATAGTATAAGAGTACCCGGTCTGGAGCAGTGGGTCATGTTACCGAGTGTGAGCCCTTGAAGAGGAAGGTCCAACAATCCTTGAAGAGACGTGACAGTACTCTTCAGATACTGTGTCTTTTATTCTGTGTGTTGATTCCCTTTGTTTTCTGTTCTTTTACGTGTCTATTCTTTTTTTCTCATGATTACAGAGCTGGTTTCTTTCACTATGTCCATATAATAATTTTAAGTGATCTATTGTTAATTAAGTTATGTGCCTTCTACCAGAAAAGAAAAATAATCTGCTTCTGCATTTGTAATCATCAATCCAGTTTAAAGAGAGCAGTGCTACTTTTAGCCTCCTTTCCCATACCCCTTGCAATGGGGTTTCTAAGAAGCATATGGGGCACACTGAAAATGGGCATCATGGTTCCCGACCAGATTTGTGCCAGGAAACTGCTGCCTGTGTTTCCACTGTCAGGAAGGCGTGATGCTGTGTTGCACACACATTGTATCTAAAAGTAGAGAGCATAGGGTATAGCTCAGTTTTGCCTAGTCCGTGATACCCAAAATTCTAGATAAATATTTGATAGTAATGGCGAAAAAGAGGTGTAGAAGGACACAAGACAATATATTTGGTTATACAAACAACCTTTGAAAAGAAATCTGAAGTTAGATGTGAAAGAATTTAGGTTAATGCATGTGGAAAGTAAATATGTTCAATTTTCCCAGTCTTGGAGAGCTCAGCTGTGCTTTCTGCTTTGAATTATGTGGATCTGGAAGGAGAGCAAGCATTTCGTAGGCTGTTGTGCTGCACTGTATGGAAATAATAATTTCCTAAAGTATCTAGAGAGTCCATCTGAAACTGGGCAAATTGTTTTCTTTCCCCTCTTCTCCCCAAATACAGTTGCAATATGCATGATATTAGCGTTTCTGTAGCCATTAACCAAAGAAGGCATGGTTCATCCAAATACTTGATACAAAGTGTTTAATTTTGGAAGCATCTGCCTCAACTGACTTCCTCTTTGACTTCTAAGCAGAAGTTAATATAAATTGTTCCTCCGAAGAAAAGAGATTCCACTCATTTTGGCATTCTCCATTTCCATTTTAGTTCTTCCAACTGTACTATTGAGCCTTGGAGCCTTTTCTGGCTCTTTATCTGATAGCTTCCTCTCCCCTGGCTCCCTTGCTGGCATTCGACCTGATTGTTGGACATTTGCCCTGGCTGACAAAATTGTTCCTCCTTGTCTTGCTGTTGCAGAGCCACTACCGCCGGTCTCTCGCCAGTTCGGTTCAACTTTCCGGGCTTGCGAATGCTTGGCCTGCAGAACTCTCTTATCTCTTCTGTCTGCTGGTCAGGCAGCTCAGGGAGCTGTGTCCCTGCTGGCTTTGTGAGACTCAACTGCTGCACGCACCGTGGTCACCCAGCCCTCGCTCAGGGCAATTAGATCGGTCCTGGCTGCTCTCCCTGGCTACTGGTGTATGGTATCCTAAGGCAAGGAAATGGAGAGTAGCCTGCCTATCTCAGAATCACTTGTGGATGTTGCAGCGCTTTCAGCGAGCGTGTTTTGGTCCGACGATGTTCTTGCTGATATACCTGCTCCAAAAGTTTCATGTTTCCAGCCACAGCTCATCTTCCCTGTTAACTGATGTTGAAATCTGTAGTGATCTACCTATGCTTGCTTAAGTGTGGAAATTTGATCTCTTTCTCCTCATGTTCTTTGGAGGACTTGGTAGAAAGCAAACCAGGGATGAATACTGAAGATACTGATTTACTGGTCTGGTCCTCTCACTATTCCAGTCCCATTTTCATGCATTTGACCATTCTGATAAGGTAGTCCAGAGGATATATGTAGTGGTCTTGTATCTGTGGACAGTTGCTTCCTTCTTTCTTGCCCCCACCATTTCCCATATATCTCTTCTAACACCAAATTTATCTCCTGAACTCATAGCCCAGGACTGTAAGTTCTCAAACTATAAACATCTCTCATGTTTTCAAAACACCTTTGAGTATGTTGGCTGTGTGGGAAGGGTGTTACAGAAAATAGATGTGCAGTAACAGGACCATGGCATCCCGTAGCCATGATCCAGTCATTTTATTATGCTAGAGCACTGCAGCACCATGTGTGACTCTTAGCAAATGCCTGGAGTCAGCTGAGTGCCACTGCTCCTTCTCTTCCATCTTATCCTCATTGCGGCATCACCAGTTATGGAGTTAATAGCAGAAGCTCTGCAGGCACTGTGAACACAGTTTCGAGAGAGAATTAGGCTAACAGGGTCCTTTCACACCCCCATGAAATAAGTTTTGTCCTGTTCACTGAAGATTGACTTGCTATCATTGCACATGAGCCCAGCACCAATAGAGTATTTGTTGCTTCACCATAATTTTCTGTGTCTAGACAGCCCAGGCCTCCTCACTGAGGGCTTTTGGAGGCTGCAACAGAGCTTCCTCTTTCCAAAAAGGCTCCAACTGCTGGCATTTCTTCATTTATAATTTCTTCATTCTAATGCCCATAGCAGTAGAAATGAAGGTTAACTGAGCAGAGAGAAATCTGGAAATACAAGCTGAGATTGGATATGAATGTAATATAGATGGATTATTTTTGAAATATGCCATAAACCATGAGGGGAAGAGGTGGAAAACCAGCAGTATGTGAGAGGCTACCACCCTTTGCCCGCTGTAGTGGCCAGCCTTTGATAATGCAGCTGATTTGGTGTCAGTTGATGCCACTGGGTTCACTCTGGTTCAATGAAAGATAGTTTAGATATTCAGTTTACAACAGGTTCTCATTGTTTTCTTAATACTGTCCCTCTTTATCCATAAACATGTGACACACACATGGAATCAAGGTCTGATTTTTCCTTATTTTTTAAATTCTTTTTTTTCTTTAAATGGATATTTAGTATTTGAGCAGTAAGAGTTGGACGTGAAATAGCTAAACTTTTCATTGGAGAAAATGCCATATGCTGTAGGAAGTGGTAAATTTTATGTGTAGGAAAGACAGGTAAGAGAGTTGGGTTAGCTTCATTCATTGTGTTTTAATAGGGAAGCTTGACTTACTCGCCTTCAGGGAGAAATGGTATTTGTTTTGCTTAGCCTTAAGAACTTTGGCACCAAGCAAAGGATCAACCCTTTTACCTCCCTACTTAAAATTACTTTAAAGCAACAAATAATCAATATAGCAAAAACTTTTAAGTTGGGCCTGTTAGAGATTTGTGCTTTTTGAATGCCCAGAAATGAAAGGCAGCTTTTGAGTGCAGTAAAGCGTCAATAACCAGCAAGTCCTGTTCTAATAACACTTCTGAGATGCATTTATTGGTGGGTTTGTGTCTTGCCCAGCTACTGTCAGCTGTGCTGAACAATGCTCATGTCAGATACACAAGCACGTTTCTACCAGTGTCTTCCATTCTGAAATTCAGATGTTGTTTTGCAGCGAGCTGCCTACACATAGCAAATGTAATTTGTGATTATTTTTTATGTATTTTGCAGCTGGTTGTTGAAGTCAAGTGTATGATCAGATTTTTGCCTCTCTTTCTCGCTCATCTTTTTCAGCTTTGAAATACGTTGCATGAGGCCCCATTTCTTACAAATAGGTTCTTTTTTTAACCCTAGTGAACAAAAGTTTATTTATTTGCCTTCTTTCTGGAAGAAGGCATTGTTGTGTGCTGAAAGCAAAAGCTGATCAGATATGGATTTTTTCTAATCTGTTGATGATAAATAGCCTTGAGGCCTTTTCCCCTAGAATTTCCATTCCTAATTCACTTTTGTTATTATTGAAATACTTGATTCTTTTGCTCCCAGTTTCTTCAAGCATATAAGAACTTGTTTATTCTACAAAAAATCAAAGTTACTCATATTTTGTTGGTGATAAACATGAATCAGGAGTTTAGGTAGAACAACACAGTTCGATAGTATCCTATCTTCTCACTTGGCCCTCTGCATGTCCTCTCTATGAGGGCACAGGAGGTGGAGGCCACAAACTTCCTTCCCTTCCGTGACAATGGACAGAAGTTGTCAACTGTCTCCTTCATCCTAGCCCCAAGTACTCTTCAAATAACCACAGACATCAATTGCTTGAAGGTTCGTATCCTCCAACCATGTCCTATCCTATTTTATTCGTTGTTATATCCCATGGAAGATCTTTTGAATGTGGACAGAGCTTCTCAGAGTTACTGGCTCTGAGGAGTGCTGGGCTGTGCAGCTGAAGATACAGTGAGCCATCCTTTTAAATTAAAAAAAAAAAAGATCCTTTTCTTTTAGGGAACTGCTGCCTAAGAAGTGTCTACTACTTCCATCTTACATCATCTATGAAACTCCCTTAGATTCTATCTCTGACCAGAACTCTTAACAACTGTTACCAAAATGAATTAATTTCCGGAACTCTTTGCTTGCCTGTGCTGGAGGTTGAGGTTACAAGCTGCAGTGCCATCAAGGGCAACGATGGTTGAGAAGACATCAGATTCTGTGAAGTGGGAAGCTGACTTGCTCTGTCCTGCAGGGAGTACTGTATCCTGCTGCATGACAGCCTCATACCTTCACTCTGCCTTCCCCATGCTGCTTTTTTATCCCTCTGTGATCGGCCTTTTGTCATCAGGGCTTGCTCACAGCAGTGGTGTCATTGCTGAGTTGAGGGTGTGCACAAGTATTGGGTTAAGAGGTGTCCCTCCCAGTGCTGTCTTCTCTTGCCTCAAATACAGCAAAATAAAGAACTGGATGTCTTGGATCCAGGATGAGGATGACCTTGGCTCATTGCCGGGTTTAAAACTGGTCCCCAGCTGGTTTGCTTGTCCTGTAAGTGGCAAGAAGACAGAGCTTACTTTTAAACTCCTTGGATAAAACCCCCCGACAGCTATGCCTACACATCTGGAGCTTTAAGGTTCTGTGACTGCATGTAGGAATGTTAGTGTTCTCTGGACTTCACAACTGTCCTTTACTGCTGTGGTTGAAGTCAAGCCCTGATTTATCCAGACCCTGTTCAGACAGAAGTGTTACAGTCCTGCCTGGAACTCAAACAGTGGTTAGGTTCCCCCATGTCTCTTCCCTTCTGGGCCGTGATTCCCGTCTCATGCGTGCTTCAGAAGTGAAGTCCCAGCTCCGTTTCAGAGGCAAAGGATACTGTCCTAGAAGGAGTTTGAAATAATTAGACACACCTGCTGTGGGGCATCACACGTTGAGTGGTGTAGCGTTCCTGTGCAGACAGCAGCACACCACAGTGCAAATGCTGATAGATGCTAAAAAGCAGACTCTTCCTCCCTCTTTTCCTTTAAATGTTAGTATAGCTGAGTATCTGTTTCCTGGATTGAGAGAACCTGGTATTACATTTGTGTTCTAGGCAAAAATTTCCTGTACCAGACTTCCTTTTGGCCACAATATGTGATCAAGCAGAGTCCAGGCCTTTCCTCTTAGATGAGCTCTATCAGCCCAGTTCTTTTTAAGAGCATGGGATCACCCTCATGTATACCACAAATACTTGGCTGCTAGAAACCCTAGCATGACATATTTTTATGTTTAGGAGATGGTTTTAGACACTTCTAATCATGGTCTCATAGCTCTTGGCCTTAAAAATCTGCCTACGGTGAAATAGGAGATGGAAGATCAGGAGAATGTTATCAGATGCCTGAGAAATATATTCCTAGAAAAGCAGAGATCAGATATAAGAAGAAAAGAGCAGCCATAGTGAAATGTGGGGTTCCTGTGTTAAAACATGGTTGAGTTCTGTTATTCCCTGAACAGCAGGAGTGTGAAAGTCCTGCCCGGTTACTCCTGGCCTTTCCCTTTCCATACGGTGTTCCGACTCCTGTTCCTTCCCTGATGTGCTGCGGTGTCCACAAGCAGTGATCTGCTCAGGATGGAGGGTGCAGCTCACTACCTCTACCCCTGGGACCATCCAGTGCACCAATGAGTCCCAGCCACGACTAGGAATAGGAATGCAATAATTTTGTTGTAATTCTTCAACAATATGAACAACAACCATTTTTCAAATTATTTTTCACCCTTTCTTTTTTCAGTGCAGGTCACATGTATTTCTGGAGGGCATTGCATGTATGAAGAGATTGTTTAAATTTCTCCATTTGGGATTATTTTCAGAAATGCGTCTTCTTAAACAAATGGATTTCAGATGGGGATTTTGTGCTGTAGATGCTGTGTGGCTCCTTCAGCACCACTGAACACTGACTTCAGAGCGGCCGTCACTGACGTGGCGCAATGATGTGTCCTGTTGGGGCTGCATCCGGATGTGCCCTGGCCTGATGGCCATGCAGCTGTTGCACTGCCCCATGACTGCCTGGTTGTGCTCGTGCTCTTTGGTCTGCCAAAGGGAGGAAATGGGATTTTATTTCCCTTCTCCTTTTGTTGTTTTTGTCCCTGTGTGTTGCTAGTGGCTACCAAAGAAATGCCTAGTAGAAAACTGGAAATAGAATGCATTTTAAAGCTATTTGTAGAGAAATCATTTCAGGAGATTTAGGCCAGGTTAAACCTTCATATATTTGTAGGTTAAATTGGTATAGCATTGATAACCTTCCCCTCAGAGAACTTGCTTTCAGTCAGTCTTAAAATGTAATCAGTGCCATCTTTAAGTAGTGCTTTCACTTTTTAGTCAGTTCTGTAGCAATGGTTGTTATAGTTCCAGCAGTGTCACGTAATGTCATCTGTGTGCTGCTTCTGAGAAGATGAAGCTGCTCTTCTGATTTTTAGTCATTCTTGAATTTTATTTCAGGACATAACTTGGCAAGATGAACACTCAGCTCCATTCTCCTGGGAAACGAAGGTAAATAAACAGCAAATTTTTTTAAATGTTGGTTTGTTATTTTATACTGTTCCTTGCATTTATTTTCTGCATTTTGATATTTGATAGATTAATGTCACCTTTATTCTATGAAAGCGGTATAAAGTGACCATCCTGGAAATGAAACAGGACTGGTATGCTTTGATTTACATCAGCAGAAACACAAACTGTACTTCAAGAACTAATGTCCTGGCGTTGAGAGCAGGTGTAAAACCACTTCATTACAAATTATATAATTTTTTGCTGCAAACTTTTTAGTTAACATTCCATGGTTAGTAAAACTGTGTGTCTCAGATACTGTATGAATATAGCTGCATTTCACTTTTGAAACCAGGAGTAAAGTAGCTAGAAAATGGTGTGAGAAAGATGCAGGTATCTAGTAACTTCATTGTAGTAGTAAATTCTTTCTGAAAGCTTGTCTAATACTTCATCTTTTTATTATGAACTAGAATGTTGTTTTAGGACAAATGCAGTGAAACTTGTAACCTGGGGCTGTGCTAGAAGCATTATGTTATTTCCTCTCCAAAAGACTCCTTAAAAAATAACATATTTTTCTGTGGTGGGTTGGTTTGGGGTTTCTTTTACACCTCACTTTACCTCTGGTATTTTGTTAAAGTATTATTTATTATGAGATTCTCATATGGCTAACACAGAGCCAGAGTTCTCCATCTTTCTGATCCTGCAGTGTGAGGAAACACAGTTGTGCCATGTGTGTGGTGGGAAATCAAGTTTAGTTCTTCTTGTTGAAGAAATTATGGGAGCAAAACCACAGCTCATTGCCTTCCTCAATTGGGTACAGCAGGCACGTTAACTTAATCACACATTTCAGACTTCATGTTTTCTACCTTTATCTGCCAGAGAAAGCTGCTACTGCCCTGTTCCCTATTTCTTTCTCTTTTTTTTTTTTTTTGCCCTTGAACTATGTAGATAATCATGTATGACCTTATGAATATAATCTTAGCCTAGTGCAGAGTAATTATTTGGAAATGCCAGTGAATACTAAATTAATCCAGTTGACCCGAGACTTAGCCCTCCCTGCTCAAGGTCACCGCCTGTAGCTGCACCCCATCTGTGCTTTGCAGAAGCTGATTAACCTAGAACTTGATGTGACTCCTGGGTCCTGGCAGCCTGCAGTGCTGGGGTTTAACAGAAACCAATGCCAGTCTTCACTTGCCCTAAAAGTCCCTTAAAAGCTGTGATGGTTCAGAAACCAGTGGAGGATTTCCTGCAGTGGCAGCCTGGTCACTCAGGCAAGCCCTCCTGTCTTTCAGGACCCTTAGAAGAAGCAGCCACTGGCTTTTAGTATAATATTGACAAGGTTTTTAACATGGATATACTTGGGTGAAGCTGCCAAGAAAGGAAAAATTGTGAGAAATGTGTTGACCTCATTGAGAATAAGGTGAAGTAAATAATATGTTGGAGACAGCAGTGTTGTCTCTCCCTCACTTATTGGTCCAAACCCAAAACCTCAGGGTGGCAGCTGTGATTGTATTTTTAAGCTCTGTCTTGATAAGATTTTGTAAGTTCTGAATATTTGAACTTCCTAGAGATAATGCTTCATGTAATGCACTGACTACTCATCCATGATAAGATACATCTGCACTTGAATGGATTTTCTCTTTAATTGATAGTCCTCTTTTCTTTTTAATGTTGGTATGTCTGCTGACATGTTTTTAAACCCAGCTTGTGCTTTCTCACTTGCTGATGAAGGGTATTTCTACTGTCCTCCTGGTGTGTCAAAATGAAGGACCAAAGTGGATAAATGCACTAGTTTCATCCTTTATTGTAATGAATTGAGGAACACAGAATGATATGGGAGCACTCCTGTGGTCACTGAAGAGAAGAGGGGGGGGAGGTTGCTTTAGAAGTAATGTCATGGCTGATCAAGCTGTGTTTTCCTCTTTCCCCTCTCCCTCCTTGCTGACCAGAAATAAAAGCTGTGCCACAGCTGTAGGCTGAAAAGTTGCATGACCTTTTCCTTTAGCAAAAGTCTGGAGAATCCATTTTGTCTGGCTTTATGGGGTGTGGGTTGCTTGGTTCCTGTGGGTTCTTCCTTTTGGTTTTTCCCCAGTGCTTTATATTGCATCAATCTTTCAACCAAATCCTTCCACTGCTGTGTCTTCCTTTTCTAAAGTGGAGATTTTGCTTTGTGCTTACTCTTTGATCTTCCCTAAGCAGTACTTTTATGAGGTAATATTGGAAGGCAATTTTTTAATGAGGTACCAGCTGAGGAAAAAGTAGCTTTGCTCAAGTGGTCGCATGTGAGGAAACCTGAATGAGCTGTTTGAGAAGGTTGATGTGCTGTAGTGCATGTTCAATGTCCTGCGAGCCAGATCTGTTCCCACTGTTACTTAAGGTTGTCAGGGTCTTTCCATTCGATGAGCTCTACCCATGATGGGTTATTCTTTCCACAATACTCTACTCCCTGATCTCCCCTTAATGCAGAGAGGTTTTTTTGGTTTGGGTTTTTAGCATGTTATTGCCTGAATGTGCATGAATGTGCTCTGGCTCACCCAAGGAAGGGAATGTGGCTTTTGCAGAGCAGAAGAAAGTAGAGATGTAAATCAGTAAAACCAATAGGCTTTTTTTTTTTTTAAACACTGAGACTCGGAGAAATAAAGCAGCAAAATGAGTATTTTTTATAACTAACATGAGGGAAACTGAGAGGGCAGTGAGAAGCGTAGAGAAGAGGGGCGAGCATGTATTCTCCCAAGCTGAAGCCTGTCAGCTGTGACAGTGATGCCAGTGGGGATTCCAGTTGATAAAGTATGGACAAATTTTTCTCACTGTAGCTAGTGCAATGGATTCTCTACTTCCATGGCATTCAAACTTACCCAGAGAACAGGGTACTGAATTGCTGTCATTTTGTGCAGAACATGGTTGGAGGGCTTGATAACTTCACTTGTGTCACAAGTAAACTTTCTGTATTCTCATTTTAAACACAAATGGGAGATATGGTTGCAGTCGTTCCTATCACAACAAACACTTGCATGAATATCTCCACTACTTTGAGCTGTTAGATGAGTATTTCTTGTCTCACCTTTTTATTTTTAAATCCTCAAACAGGGCAAACAAAGTAGAAATACAAAGTAAATTGCCAAGTAAGCTGTTAGACAGCATTTAAAATAATATTTTTAGTAGATAACAGTAACATCTCTCAGAAGGAAAACTTGGGAAGCAGCGACTTCTCTTGGCACTGCAAATGGGCTGACATTTTAAAGCTAAAGTTTGAATTGGAGGGAGTGATTTGGTTCATGGGTGGAGCCCTCATGGACATAACATGTCTTGAAATGTGGGTTACATTTTTAACTGGAGCTCTAGCCAGGTTTATGAATTCAGGGCATTCTATTTATGGGTTCAGGTTTACGTGAGATGAAAGATGACATTTTGGCTGAGTTTATCCTTTGAGGTTTCTTGGTTTGTTTGAAGTGAAAATTCAGTGAAACTCAGCACGGACCACAAGATATAAATGGAAAACCAGGATCATGCCTGAGCTTGGAAGTAAAATTTCTCTGCAACTCTTCCTGAACTCAAAACTTTATGGGTTTTAGATTTGGGGTGTTTTTAAATTAATTTAGTAGTGGGCAGAAAATATTTCAGTCTGCCACCTCAGTTAAAACACAGAATGCAGTGAGCAACATGGGAATAAATTGCAGTCTACTTCTAATTCATGCTATTAATGAAAATTGGTTTTATTCCAGATGCTTGAAATGGACACGTGCATATCTAAATATTTATTTTTCTTGATACAGGTAGAATAGTTGCCAGCTCTCCTATATTCAACAGGCTCTCAGGTATTTGTTACAAAGAGAAGCCTCTGAGGTGTGTTTAAAAGAAACAAACAAACAAACAAAAAAAGCATTGTGAGGACATGACAAACTTCAATCCCTTCAATAATCTGGTTGCTGCCTCCCTGTCTGAATTCCCTAATTATATTGCTACAGAAGTGATTTAATCCCAGCAATGATTTAGGAAGAAAAAACTTATGTTCCACTTTTAATAAACATGGTTTACAAACTGTTTCCTTTCTGTAAAATTGAGGCAGTCTTCATTATCCTTCTTTGTACAAGTCCTAGTTGGTCTTTTGTTTTCTTTCAAATAGGAAAATGGTGGCAGAAGAGAACATTTTCTTTCCTTCCTTAGCACCATGATATTATAACTGTTTGTTATAAACTATAATTTGATGTGATTATTTTCACCAAGCTGGCATAAATGGCAGTGCTTCCTTGGAAGGAGAGTGATCCCTGAGCTTTTGAGATTAGCCTTCCCTTTTTGCTTTAGACTACAAATGTTTAAAACACAGTGCTGTAAAACTTCTGTTGACTATTAGTTCTCGAGCAAAAAAAACCCCACCAAATGCAACTTGTGGTAATAAAAGCTGTGTTCAGGGTTTATTTTATTCTGTATGGCCAAGTGTAAGGATTCAGTTACCTGCATCACTCTGTGTTGGTTTTGAGCATAAAACCAGGCACTGTCACTACAAGCTTGCTCAAGCTAGCCAGGAACAGTGGCAGACTGGCTTGAGTTCGTATCACCAGAGTATATAATGGAATTTCCTCCAAAGCTCCGTGCTGTATAACTTTGGCATTGTCTTTCTGTATGGACTAAAATGACTTAGATTGGTTTTTGAGTGCTTTGCTCTATTTTTTGCCCTTGCAATTTGCCTCTGCTGACCTAAGGATTTCTTTCTGACTATGAAAAGATCGTGAAAACACCCACGGTGTGCACAGGAAACAAAGCAAAAACTACAGCTACTTTGGGCCCTATATTTATTTTGGTTTTGTCGATTCAGCAAAGCAAAGTCATCTTCTAAATCTTTTAAAGTTAGCTTTCTTACCTCTGCATTTATCAGGCTGTGCTTAAAACAAATTGCTTTTGACAGTATTTCTGTAGTCTTTGTCTCAACAATTTGGATTTTTCAGCCTGCCAAGCAAAACAGTTTGTTTTGGCTGTATTTGCGTGACTGTTCAGTAAAATACTACACATTCCTGATGAGTGAATAAGATGCTTTAAAGTTCCCGGGTTCTTTGTGGTCATCTTGTTTTTAATATATACTTACGAACTGAGACCTGATTTCCTACAGTATTATTAAATCATGACATTCTCAGTGTCTGGTGCCTCTCTTTCAGCATACATTGTTTCCCACGAGTGTATACACCCACTATTACGATTCAGTGGATTATTGCTGCCTTGAGACTGAAGCTTGGTCTAAATTTTTTAATCCCGTAAACAACATTTCTAAATACCTTCATATGATCTTTTTGAGGAAAGATGGACATGCAGCCTCCTAAAACCTGCAATTTATAATATTATTTATACTTATGATACAGAAAAATGATCAAGACAGGGCATCCTTTATTTGAACCCTTGCAGTGGTTTGGGACCAGAGGGATAAGACTGAAAAGAACACAGACCTCTAGGTTTGCTCTACCTCAAAATACTCCTTTGTGCATGCTTTCACATGCACTCTCTCTCCCCTCTCTCTTAATGTGTTGAGAAAGACTTGCTTATGCAATGTCTTGAAAATACTACTGCTGTTAATAGCTTTTATTTGAATTCCAATATTTTCTAGAAATTACAGTTGGGACTGTACTAGTCTGTCTGTAAACTCTTGAGACTTTCTGGGCTGAACAATTCCCAGAAATATCATTTGGACAGATGGTAGGAAAAAGAAAATATTTTTATTTTGTTCCTCAGATGGGGAATTATACGTACAGAAACTGCAGCTCCTGTAAAGTAATACAGAATCAATGAAAGCAGCGGGGGACTGAAACCCTCTCTCTAGAATCCCAAACTGTGCCTAAAAGACAATTCACTTTTCACCATGAAATCACAGCCCACTGTTGAGTGTTTGGCTCCCCAAGGTGGCAGCTGGTAGAGTGCCACAGGTGCCGTCCTGCTGCTGAGTGCTGCGTGTGCAGGTGCAGCTCACAGCAACTCTGCCCCAGCCTGGGGAAGGCAGACATTTACAGGTGAGCTGCTACCCGAAGTTTGGCCGGGGCCAGGAGAGATGAGCATCAAGGTATTCATTCTCATGGCTGGCAAACCTGAAGGAAAAGGACATTTTTTGAGGAGGAGGGGGAGGTTACTGTCTTTTAAATATCATTTCCTTCCTTCTCCTGCTGATGCAACCAATTGCCGATTTGCAATCTGATGTAAGAAATTGAGAGCAGAACTCTTAATTAAAATCACATTTGTAGTGTCTAGTGACTCATTAGAGTGTACAGTACTACTCATTACTTAGATGTCAGCATAGGGTGCTTCACACATGGGCCTTTTACATCTCTGTGAAATTATCTTCCTACTTAGGCTGCTGCTCTGTTGTTTGGTTTGTTTTTTCCTTGCGGGGGAGGGTGTTTTATTGCCAATTTTTTGACTGGAAAGATATTGCCTATTAATCATCTTCTTTCGTCAGCTACATTTCTTAGGGGTTCAGATGTGTTAAATAACCTCAAAAGTCAAATAGAAGCATTTTGTATTTCAGGGAAAACAGAATATCTTGTGACTGGTACACAGAAGTTCTTGGCTTCTGGAGTTAGATGCCAGAAGCAGAATTATCCGTCTGACCTCTCGGAGCTGTATTTACATCATGCTGAGACACAGTGCTCTCAGAACCTGTCGGGGTAGTCTTGTCTTCTTTGCCTTCCTTGTGGGAGAACGAAAACTCCTGAAGAAGTATTTTCATTTGGGTTATTCCATGTCAGGCTATGAACTGTTTGATCTCCAAAGCGTACAGTGACACAAATACGGAATCTGAAATGTCAGGTGGCCCTGTCTTCTGCAATGGGTTCACGCTGTGGTCTCTGTACAAAAGGGCAAAGAGGACATCCTCTCTAGAGCATGCATCCTCCAGCGGGTGGACAGGTACAACTGCCTGAACTGCTGCTGCAGTGCCACTCTCTTCTCTACTCTAGGAGTGATGTGCCACTTCCAAACCACACCTCTGAGTTGGTATTTTGGCCCATAAAAAAAACCATAAAGTATCACCACAAGTCAGTGGCTTTAGCTCCACAGCCTAAGAACTTCTCGGAAGGCCTGGCTTTGCTTGTCTGTCTGGCTGCTGTTGAAATGCAGAGCCATGCCACTGGTTTGCTTTTTCTAATTTTGGTTCCAACAGACACTTTTTGTTCTAATATGCTTCCCTTCCATTGGAGTTTTTCCTGGATTTTATTTCCAACACTGTCCTGGTGGACCTGGGGGCTGTGATGGCCGCTCTACGCTCTGGGCACTGATCTTCCTTCTCCTTTGGGCTGGGGGGTGAAGGAATCATTCTACTGAAAGTGACTGCTGCTGTGGTGGCCTTTAGCTACTGTCATCCTTAGTGTTAGCCCCGGGACAGGCTATTCAGAAGACAGCAGACTGCTGAAGGACAAAAAGTAGCACTGTTTTAATTCCTACATGACAAGTTTACTTAAGTCTTCCAAGATGGATTTTTTTTTTAACCTGTCTTTTATTTTTTAAATCTGTCTTTTATTTTTTCTCTTGGCTACTGGGGAATTGCAGGTCTATTTTATATTATGTTGTGGGGTTTCTAAGCTGGGATTTTATCAGTTCTAAAGTCTTAAAGCATCTTAACTTCAGGGTGGTAAATCACTATTCAGTAGTACTGCCAAATGAGCTTAGGGAAATAAATCCCTATATTTTAATATAGAGAATGGCAGTCACTGTAAATAATCCTCAACACCACTGCATCTATGATTTATACAAAATTTATCTGTGGATAAATGTCCTGCTCTTTATTTTACGTCATGACTCATTTCAAAAAAATAAATAAGAGCACTAAGGTTTTTCCTTGCAGTTTTTTGCAGGCTGGGTGGGGTGTTGAGTTGTTTGGTAAGACTTGAGTGTATCTTTGCACTCACCTTATTTTAGCTGAGCTATAATTACTTGCAGTTTGTTTATGTTCTGCATCTTTTGATAGCACAGTATATTCTTCATGAGAACAGGGAGCTTGGTGCTTTCTTGCCTACAACCTTGGAAAAATGATGCATCTAATTCTTTAGAAAGGTCAGATCTAAGTCATGAATCAAATTATGTGTAGTCAGCTGCTGACTGTTTAAAAAAAAATGTTTTATAAATAATCAGTTGCTGGGTTAACAGTTGTTCTTTGATGAGAGTTTCTGAATATTAACTATTAGGCATGTGAGTCCTGCTAGATCTGGAGTCCCTTTGAACTTAACATGCACAATAATGTAGGACTCAAGATCAAACACTTAGGTGAAAATGATATGCAACTAGGACTTGTTTTAGACTGAAGCCCATAGATGCTATTGCAGTTTTATTCAGGGAGGGCTGAGCAATGAAGTAGAATGGTGAAAAAACATCACAAATTTGTAATGAACTTCCAAAGTATCTTTTAAGCATTTGTAGCAAAAGCTACAAGTCCTCTGGGTTTTTTCAAACCCAATCAGGCCCATGATGACAACAGCATAGCTTTAACAGTAAATGCAATTTTTCCCCCCTTGCATTATTTGTTCCTTTTTACAAACACAAGTCTAGGCATTAGGTTGTTCTTTCCTGGCCCATACGCTTACATGTTTCTCAGAGTAAAATAAGGCTTAACTTTTATTAGCCTGAAGAGTGTCTAGCTAGTTGAGAATCATTTTACTGAAGTGGTGGTAAGTGAAATGAACATTTGGAAGTACTGTTCACTTTTCTATGACGTGGAAGATTCTTTTGTGCATTAACTGTGGTCACTTGCTTCCTTGGCACAGTGTTACCTCTCAGAAATGAGTACAGCTATCTGCACTGCAAGCAAAAACAAACCAAGGCTCTGGAATAGGTGAAGAACTGGTCCTGCTAGAGTTGTTTCTCTTCCTTCAGAGGGGCACTAGAATTATAAAATTACTTACCTACACACACCCATTAAATCTAATCCTTTATCTTGGAAATAGATGGAATTATAGCCAACTATTTCATAGACTATAATGGAAGATTGCCTTTTGAACTACCCTCTAAAGGCTTTTTTGCTTAAAATTTTCATGTAAAACATGTCTGACTTCCAAAATGCATCTGCAGCTGTTGTAATGTTTTAGTGCTGCTATTCCAGAGTTTCAGTGCTGTGCATGCTGTGCCCTGCTGCCTTAGGTGGCACTGAGTAACTCCAGTACAATTGCTTTCTCTGACTCCTCTGCAGCAGGTCTGGGACTTTTATGTTTGCTTGCAGTTCAGACTTTTAAAAATCATTATTTTTATGAAACTACAAAGATAGACAGAGGTGTTATCTATATGCACCAGGCTCAGAAAGTCAAAACTGTGTCTATGTGAAGGGCTTTGAAATACTGTTTTTCTGTCCCCGAACAGAGTCAGATGGAGTTCAGCGTTGCATCTCTCTCCATACAAGAGCAAGGTGGTGCCCAGCTGCAGAACGAACAGAGGCAGCCTGTTAAAGCAGCACCTGGCGTCCAAGGCCCTAAATCTTCTCAGGCCAGTAAGACCCCTGGCTCTGATGGGTTGATAGCATCCAGAAAGGAAGAGGAGTCATCTTTCTGGAAGATAAATGCAGAACGCTCGAAGTTTGAAGGAGACAAGTCTGAGTTTCAGTCCTTGACTCCCAGCCAGATCAAGTCCATGGAGAAAGGAGAGAAGCCCCTTCCCTCTTTTTACAGACAAGAGTCTGCTCCCAAGGAGATGACCAAAGCTGAGAAGCCCAGCATAACCAAACCAGAGAAGTCTGTCGCCCCCAGCCCACCTTCTGTATCTCTCGAATGGGAGAAGCCTCGACCTACTCAACTCCCTACTAGTTCTCTAGATGACTTCTTTCTTCCTGATCCACCACAGGATCTGGCATCTTCTAGGACAAACAAGGAAGATACTGATGGTTCTATACTTACAGACCCACAAATGCCTGGACAGGTAAGTACTGCTATACCCACTGTCCTTGTATTTAAAAACTGTAGAGCCCATTAAAATCTGACAGGGCCACTCTGGAAGATTAGGGACTCCGTAAAGCCCTAAGCCATAGCTAAGCTTGATGGCTTTTTATCTTTCAAATGTGAAGAAGTCTATTTAACCTGTTATTTAAGAGTCTGTTGAACATGTTAACTTCAATTAAATGCTTTTTAACACATAGGATAAAGGCATCATTTAAATATAACACCAGAAATGCTGACAAGGCACCAAGTAGCTGATTGACAGCAAGCTGCCTAGCAAATTGCTGTATCAAATAAAAGAGGTTGTGGGGGGTTGGGGTTTTTTTTTGTTTTGTTTTTTTTTTGAAAAAGCAAAACACCTAATGGAAAGAATAAGTTTTTTTACTTGAAAAGTAGGTGAACTAGGGTCTAGGATATTTCATTGGTACACACAGCATAGTGGTGAATGATGAACTAGTTTCTCAGCTGTTCTAAGCAGTAGCCTGACAGCCACTTCCCAGTGCTTTGTCCCAGGCAGCTGGGCTGCTTTCAAATCTGTTTTCTCTTAAAGTCCAAAATAGAAATAGAATGAGCTTCCAGAATTAGCCTTCTCAGTGTTTTTTTAAATGAAAAAACCCAAACAATCCAACAACAAAAAATAACCTTAAGCAGCTCAATAGCCAATTGAAGCTATTTAAAAAAGCAGATGCTGATCTGTGAGAAAAGAAAGGGAGCAGCAGGGTATGATATAGCAAGGGAAAAAAAAGAAAGAGATCAAAAGCTTGAAAACTGAGAAGTAGAGGAGTGCTACTTGAAGCAGAGCTGTGTGGTTCTGTTTGAAATCTGTGGCATCACTCTGGCAATAGCCTGGCACATTACTGCACACCTTCAGCACATCACACAGCTTTTTATCTGCTGCTCTATTTTCCCAACTGTGATTGTCTGAATTCCAAACAAGATGATGTAAAGTCAGAAGGATGCAGGGTGAGGTAACTAGTTGCAAGAGCAGTAAGTGGCAGCCTTTAGGAGAGAACAATACTTCAGCCACTCCAGTATTTGAAGCCCTGTGTTTAGTTACCGTTTGCTGAAGCTGAGGGATAATGCTTCCTGAGCTGTCTAGCTACAAACTGTGAACATGGTAGTCTTTTAATTTTAAAGTTAAAGGTTTTATGTTTCCTTACAAATTAACAGTTTTAATTCCTTTGTGAATGTTTTCAAGGTAACTGAAACAGTTTGAAAAGCCTGGTTTTTTTCTCTGTGGAGAAACAACCCTCCCATGTCAAAATGTGAACAGAGTTGCAGAGAATCTTATGTATGATAAGAATTTTCTTCCTCTCTTCTTTTTTGGATTACCTTCCCTGTTCCGGGAAGCCATGCTCTAGGAAGAGAATCCAAAGACTCAGCTATGCCTCTTGAATACTCCTCCTGAACACTAAAATCACCTTAAATGTCAGGGCTAACACTGCAGGAGTGAGCATGTTCTTGATAGCATAGTAAATAACTTGTCATCAAAGTTTAATCTGTGTAGTTTTCTGGAAACAACTGGCTCTAATTGCAACAGACAATCTGTTGAATTAGTGATGCTTGCCTTCTGTGTTTTTCATTCTCTGCAATTCCCACTGTAGTCTAAAAAATTGATCTTTATGAATTTTTTCCATGAGGAAAAAAAATAACATTTTGCCTGCAGACCACAAGAATAATTTTATTTTTATCTGGAATTGACTTTTTGGGCACTATGAGTATTTTTCCATGTCACGTCTAGCATTTTATGGTGTAGGTACTTATGCATCCTAGAGCATGGAGAAGATCTTGAAATATTGTCAGGCAACATTTTAAGCTTTATTTTGTAGATAGGCAGTCAAACACTGAATTTGTAATACAATAATTAAGAACTACATCTTATTTCTTTTTTGTTTTTTTTTTTACCTTGCAGACTAGTACAAGCAATGTTATCTTGAAGACTGGCTTTGATTTTCTAGACAACTGGTAAAAGATACTTCAAAACAAATCAAACCAATTTTGGGGAAGGAGTGGAATACTTTTCTCCTTGTATGTTAATTTACTAGCATTTGTGTCTTTTTCTAGAAGTAACTTTCAAACTCTTAAATGTTGCCTTTGTATAAACTTTTGTAATACCGTATGCGTTTTTGTTTTTTAAACAGTGATAGAAGTGTGGTTTCATTTGGGTATTTTTTTTTAATATTTGTTAAAATTTTTAGTAGCAACTGTATTGAGAGGACAGGAGAGGTTACTGTACACATGTTAAAGAAACATAAATGAGAGTCTCTGTATCCTAGAAATGGAACCTACAGGACCAGATTGCTGTTTTCAGTTGAAAGCTTGCTAGCATGGCTTGTAGGAAATAGTGTTGCACGTGCAGTGGTTCGAAGTAAGAAAACCATTCCATACTTCAGATAGCTAGCAAAAACAGTATGAAAAGCAAGCATCCAGAATTGCATTGATTTGTAGATTTTGTTTAGTTTGAAAGTATCTTTTGTACCACTTACTGAAAACACTTTTCTTCTGAAGAAGGCAAAGGCATTGCCAAAATGATGGCTCCAACAAAGCACTGTGTTTGTACCCTACAAATCTGCTAAAATAACTTAAGAATGTTAGGAAAATGATCTGGGGAAATAGTCTTTCTGGTCTTTGGATTGAGGACTTGGGGGTGGGTAGAGGGGAATGGGACAACACCTAATGAATTGGAGAAATTGTTCAGGGAACACAATTTCACTGCCTCGTTACTAGAGCATAACTCTTTATGACACTTGTGCTGGAACTACAGCACTGAGAATTTCTGGAGTGTAGATTACCTTTGTGTCAGTAAACCACTATGTTTATGGGAGGTCATAGCAGTGTGAGGCTTTTTTGTTTTTTAAGCAGCTTATCGTCTCAAGGATTCATCAACTTTGGTGCTTTTTCCTCCTTGTGGGTACACCCTCTTTAGTGTTCAACATCTGGGTTACATTTATTCCTAAGGTGCAGAGAGGAGTCTCAAGGTGGCCCTTGGCAGTCCTGCCTCCAGTTCTGCTTTTGAATGATCTTTGGTGTTAAAAATATAGAGAACAAGAGTAGCTGTCGTTTGGATCTGTTGTCTCAGAAATGCAGCATGATTTACACACTGACTCTCACTGTGTTTACCTCACCTTGAAGCCTTAATTCCCCTACGCACAGCCAGTGACTGGTCTGCTCCAATGCCAAAGGTTTTGACTTTTCCCTTTACCTCAGCAATAGTCCCATAGCATTTGTTTGGGGTAGAAGGCAAAACACAGGGCTCTA
Source organism: Platysteira castanea (assembly GCA_013397175.1). Lineage (NCBI taxonomy): Eukaryota > Metazoa > Chordata > Aves > Passeriformes > Platysteira > Platysteira castanea. Next base: position 1,341,145 of record VYXC01009560.1, read on the forward strand.
ATGGGTCCCATCCGAGGCTGTGAGAAGGTCACCATCTCCTAAGCCATAGTTGTGCTGGGCTTCTCATGGATTAGCACTCGACATTTGGTTCAGTGCCAGGGGCAGTTAAATGTGCAGAATTGGATGCAGCAGGGTTTTTTTCTGCCTGTTACAGGAAGAATGTCCTGGAAGAATCCTTACCTCTAATTGGTGTGCTGCTTGCTCTGAACAAGCAGAGCATGCTGATAGAGCATTAAAATTTACTTGCTGGACAAGGAAAATGCTGTAAGCATATCCCATCCCTTTCTTGCCCTGACACCCCAAAAAAAAAAAAAAAAAAAAAGAAAAGAAAAAAAAACCAGCAAGGCCAAAACCTCCACTTTTTCTAGTGTTTTCTTAAAAGGTTCCTTAGCTAAAGGGTAAGACTGCCACAGAGTAGAAGTCATTGCATAGCATACTCTTATTTATAGGCTTCTGAAAGCTTCTTTACATTCTTCCTGAGATGTACAAACTCCTGTAATTCCTGGATATTATCTCTGTATTCCGCAGTTCAGAAAATATTTGTTGTTACCATCCTGGACTTTACTGCTGTTTTTTTCTTTTGTAGCATTTGCTACAAGCATCCAGAATTAATATAGCTTAGAACAACTTCAGCACAAATTCTTCAGGTGTATGATTAGTATTGACTTGCACCTTCCTTTTAAAGCTAACAAATGTTAATCTTGGGGTTTACAGTTACCAGGGAATCTAATTTTCTGTACATTCAGCTGCTGAAAAGTTGTAAATCCAAAATGAAGATGCACATTCTAATCTTATTCTGACTTGGGGAGATCTGAAAACAAAAGTCTCCTGCTGTTGAGGAGTGTTACTTCAAATCTCTGGTAATACCTTAAAGCTTCTTAGGGAAGAACCGGGGCTGCCTGTCTCTTCCATCGGCTAACTCGACCCTAATACACATTGGGACCAGCTGGTAGAACATGCTGCAGAACTTTTTACTTATCCTGGTAGGTTTTTCCTGTGCTTTGACAAGAGTTGATGCTCCTTCTTTCTTGAATATGTTTTTATTAAACATTCTTACAAGAAAAATTGTATTTGGTCACATTTTATATTAACAATGTTTTAATAAAGTCACTTTAAATAGAACTGTCAAGGTTTTTGTGCTGCTTTGTGTGTTGTCCTTAATAGTCTGCTTTCCTCAGTGTCATTGGAGTTGTTTGGGGCATCTTGAATCTGCCTGAGAGATAGACAAGAATGATTTGATCCAGAATTTAGAAACTGAATTTTTTAGACCAGAAAAAAAAAATCAACACTTCATCTGTTTTTTCAAGCCTTTAAGTCAATCTCTTTGCGGAGTATCCTTGCTTTGTCATTTCATCTGACAACTGGGGACAGGATGACATTTGGGAAAGACAAAAATCTATTTGTGCTTCACTGTAATAGCCTTAAACCTAACACACACACTCTCCCACCAGTATCTCCAGGTAATCCAAAGCAGTGTCTGGATCATTATTGCAGAAGCAATTGGAAAACTGTATGTTGTGGTTTAGCCCCAGCTGTCAATTAAACACTGCACAGCCGTTCCTTCACTTCCCCCAAGCAGGATGGGGGCTTTAAAAGAATCTCACAAGAAGGAAGGTGCTAGCAGAGGCCACTGGGTAGCCTCTTCCTGCCTTTTGTCCTATGCAGCAAGTTCTCAAAAGTGTAAGAGAATCAAATGTGCAGTTACAAGGATAGTTTTTCTTCTGCATGCTCACATCTACTTCTTCCAGAAATGTATTTGGAAAAACAATTTGGTTTATACCCGAGCTGAATTTCCAACAGCTAAAAAGGCATTTGAAGAAGAATTTGGTTTGGAAAGACTCCACAGCCAAGTAAGGGTGGTATTCCAGCTATATTTAGGATCTGGCCTACACGTAATTTGCTTCAATCTTGTCTAAGATCCCTTTCAGCTTTTAAAAGTTCTCTGTACTAAAGGCAAATTCACAGCATCTGGGCACTGTCTCAGCATGAGGAGCCAGCAGGTCTGATGTATGAGTGAAGGCTTGTAAGGGCAGAGTAGAAAAGATGCTGTGGCTGCCTACTGAAGAATAGTGAATGACCAATTGGTTGATTGATTGATTGATTTAGTGGTGACTTTAGTGGTAGTTGCTGAGGTTGGGACAGCATGTGAGGTCATGGTTGTGAGTGCTGGTGCAGCACCCAGCAGGCAGAGTCCTGCTGATCACTCAGCATCCCCCAAAGAGCTTGCAAGTCCTGTCCCTGAGATACAAACCCAACTTTGTAGGCATTATTTACAGACAGACCCCTGGGCTTTGCTGTCCAAGTTTGCTCATCATCCACTTGAATCAGTATGTTTATATTACTCTGAGATCAAAACCATATGTGGTGACCAGTGATAGGACCTGAGGGAATGGCCTGAAGTTGTGTCAGGGGAGGTTTAGGTTCGATATTAGAAGTTCTTCACCCAGAGGGTGGCTGGGCACGTGGCTGTGAAACTTGGACCTTATACGGGATCAAGATACAGGGCTTAATGCCCTTGGCAGGTCAGGATTTGACTGGGATGCCAGCAAATCAAAAAACATAGAGCTGCCCTGAAAATAGCTTACTGTAGTTTTCCTATAATGTGTGTCTCCAAAATGAACAAGGGAATGAAGAAAAAAATTAAATGCTTGGGGGAAAGAAAAAGTTTTCTCTGATTGTTGGCAGGTTCAACTTCAGTGACCAATCAGATGTTTATACAAGGGCCTGACCTGAGCCCTAGCTCCTCTTCTTACCAAAAGTGTCAAGTGCTAGTGACCCTGAAGTTCAATGGGTCATTTGTCTCCTGAGCTTGTTCTCTGAAGTCCAGTAACCAGAGTTGAAGGCAGTCTTTGAAAATCTCCCACTTGCAGTAGGTGCAAATTACCTCAGGAGAATATTTTTGTTGCTGTGAAATGCCAGCTGCTATGAAAAGATGCAGTGGCATTGCAATGATGATGGGAGAAGAAGAAGAGGTGATGGAAGAAAAAACAAAGTTCAGCTGGAAGGAGAAAATTCACCACATGGGTCCTCTCTGCCCTGCTATTTCTAAACTGTGTAATCTGAAGCACTGGCTATGCTTAGCTTGGTGGCAAAATTTATTTTGACTTGTAGGAAGCCCAGGCTTTATTACAGCTGTTTGTTATTAAAGTTCTGACTGAACATCCTGCTCTCCTTCCCACATTTTTCAGACCTTACATCTGCCAAGAAAGAAACTTCTGGTGTGTGCCTATAAGCTTATGTTTAAGAAACCCTGCTCTGGCCTGAGTGTTGTACTGATCCCTCTGGGTTCCACCCGTTTGGCTCCAGCTCAGTTGCTCCAAGGCAAGAATACGGCAAATGTTTGTGGCCAGTAATTAGGGCTTTTTAAAATAACTTCTCTGTCCTGGAGAAACTGAGCTGCTGCCAGTGAGTCAGAGCACATAGGAGGACACCCTTGTGCTCCCACCAGGCTGGCAGCAGTGCAGGCAGCGACTGCTGGAGGGGCTGAGGTGCTGGGAGCTGCTGCCCAGGGCTGTGCCACTGCCTCTAAGCCCTCCAGCACATCCCATGGCCTGCAGTCTGAGACACTGACCTGGCTCCAGAAACTGAGTCTGGCCAAAGTCAGTGCAAAAGTACCGACAGATCAGAGTTTCTTGGCCCGCTGTCCTGCCAACACAGGAGTACTGCTTCTTGCTTGTCCTCTGTTTCATCCTCTCTGGCTCCTGTCTCACCAAGAGAATGGTTTAGCAGTCACTAAGAGTCATGCAGTGTCTTATTAGCCAGAAAATGTACAATTGCAAGACATTTTAATAACATAATGAGGCATCAGAGATCTGCTTTCACTGGGGCACACCTGGCATGTTAAATTTCATGCATATCTTTTCTGCTTTTCCTCCAGAAACCACTAAGAGGAGTTGAGAAAGGGGGAAAAAATTCCAGCTCAAATAATTCTGAATGCCCAATCTTTGGTCAAGTTGTACCATCTCTCTACCCCCAGACTTGACCCAAGCTTTGAGTCAACCAGCTAACTTTGGCATCAAATCATCTGACTGTAGAAATGCCACAACAGTCCCAGGGAAGCTTCTCATCACTAAGGTTTCACAGGTAACATTTCAGGAGCACTGGTGAATAGGAACAAGCGTAGCAAAAAGCAAAGTACCCTCCTATATGTTTTTTTCACCAGCTGGTTCAAAACCAGCCCTGGCTGGGAGCAAGCAAATCTTGCTTATGACTTTGAACCAACTTTTCCCCTCCAGCCGCAGGCAGTTCCTTGTCACTGATGTGTCCGGCACCTTTCTGCCAGGAATGACATTCACTCCCTGCCTTCCCAGCATGGCATAAATGTGCCAAAGCATGAAGCCAGGCCCCTCAGGCCTACAGCCAGTGACAGAGACCTTTCCCTGCCCTGTCACTGGTCTAGGTCACTCCTGGCAGACAGCTGTCCCTTTTGGGCTATCAGGGCTCTCCAGGGCTCAAGGGCTAGGTTGTTGCTGATGGATGGAGCAAGAACCAGAAGCTGGCAAGGTGGGCACTAGCTCATCAGCCTCCAGCCCAGCCTGCTGCAGCACTGGGCTTGCCCTTTTAAAGGAAGCTTTCCTCCCCCAGGCTCTCTCCCCAGCAGCAGGGATTGTTGTTGCAGCAGCAGCTTAGCAAAGGGCCCCATGCCAGGATTGGGACACTTTCCCTTCGAGGCATTTGGCCGCCAGTAGCCCATAAGCCAGGCACCAGAGCCCACCTGCAGCCCACTGGTGCCATCCTCATGTCCCTCAACTTTTCATCTTGAGCTGTTACTCACTTCCCAGTTTTCTGCCTTCCTGCCAAAGCCCCCAGCCCTGCAGCAAGCACCTCAGTGGAGAGGCCACAGGAAGGCTTCACCAGTTACAGCAAAGTCTCCTAAAACACTCTGTTTAAAAACCCCTGGGCGAGCGTCTCACGCATGCCTGGAAAATCAGGCACAGAAGTATTTGCAAAGCACGGCCATTAAGAGACCGCTGGAATTTTGTGGGCATTCTTTAAGTATGTTATTTTTGTCTCTATCAACATCTTTTTTTCGTTTGGTTTTTTTTTTTTCCCCCCAAAGGGTGCAGAGCCCTAAGATGTACAGAGCCAGCCCTCGGTCCCTCTGCTGGCATCAGCCCAACTGCCAGGTCCCAGCCTCCCCCCTGCCTTTTCCTCACACTGGAACCCAGCTCTTTTCTCACTCCAACACCATTTCCTGAAGCCAAATGACTTTCACCAGTGTAGAGCCAGAAGCGCAGATGGAAAAACTGGGTTGTAATGGTAATGTCCTGGTAAGGAAAGTTACACGATAATAAAAAACAGAATCATGGGTGGCTTTTGAGTCTGGTCTCACAGGTTTTACCCAGCTGTCGGTGACCCCAGTCACAGAGAATTTCAACTGACATGAAAAAATCCAACTCCTGACTCCTTTTAACTGTACAGATTCAGTTAAAATCCATAGAAGCAACATCAATGAGTTCTTCTTAGTTAATTTGCAATGAGTCCCCCAGGGTATTACTTTTGCTAGAAATGCCATTAGCATTTACAATTAAGTTCACTGTGAGGCACTTCTGGATTTAATTATATAGTGTTTATAATGCTTCTTCTGGCGCTCTCTTCGCATGGAAAAAAATGAACCTAGGATGTAGAAAGATTAAAAAGCTATTAATTCCAGGGCTAGAAATGCCAGATCGGTATAGTTACAAACAGATTGCTCTCTGTAACCCAGCCCTAACAGCTGGCTTTCAGTGTTCGGACAGGAATGCACCAACTATGACAAAAATGTCTTTATCTGGGGAAGCTAATTTTAGACACTTTTATTTTGGCCAGGCAGTAGAAATACTTAGAGAAGAAATCATTAAACTTCCAATTAAAAAGCTGTTTTTGTAGGATACATTGCACGCAGTGTTTCTGCAGCAGCCTCCCTGTACACCCATCACAGGGAGACTCTGGAGTGGCTGCTCAGCCCAGCCTGAACACACACGGGCTCCAGCAAAGGTGCATTTGCCACTGGCTCCCACAGGGCTGTGAGAGGTGGTTCCCAGCACCTGTGGAGTCTCAGCTTCGAGACCAGCACCCAGCCCACATCCTCACTCACCCTGGAGTGACAAAGGTCCACTGCAACCGGTGGGGGAGCAAAACAGGTTCCTGCCCCATGAAAGGGAAATATCCAACATTTCAGAGCTTTCCACTGCCTTAAGGTAGGGCTGAGGTTCTTCACAGTTTAAATTAATAAAAAAGGACCCAGCTGCTCCAACATCCTCCTGGGGCACAGGTGATATGGCTCAGTCTCTGCTCTGCCCTTGAAGCTCTTCAGGGCTGAGAGACTCCAAACCCACCTTGGTGACCCTCCTGAGATGAGAGGACCAGATGCCAGCTGTCAGACTGGCTCAAAAAGAGCAGGCAAACCAAACAAGTGCATGCACCACACATAGCTTTGTAAAGAGAGTGATTATAACCCAATTAAAGAGAGACAGAAAGCACATGGCACATAAACAAGTTGTTACTGGAGAGGTGCACTGAAAGATTTTTAATTGATCCAGAGCTCTGCTCTTTAAAAATTCATAGGCTTCAAGTTACTCTTGCCACGTTCAAAATCGCTTTGGAGTTTAACAGCCTCAGCACTTGCAACCAGCTACCTACAAAATGTGGTCAGTTCAAGACCTCTCACAAACAGCCGATCCATTTTTGTGTAACACGTGTTCTCTTTCCATGCCAAGTCACTGCAGGACACAGCACGACTCACAGACAGTGGTGGTTGTAGGGAAGGGGCATTCACAGCCCTGATGGACACCGAGTATCAACAGGATATGAACCAGGATATACATATATTTTTAAACTCAAGAAACTGGGGCTTAGAAATGCTCACTCGTTATAACAGCAACTGAAACATGAAAATCTGCCAGCGGTTCTGCTCTCAGCAAAACTCCAAGGATCAGAGTCAGCTCCATCTGTCGTGTTGTTTCCAGAGCAGATTGTGGCACAGCCCAGCTCTTTGCTGTCCCTTTTGGCAAAAGCGCTGGGCCTCCACCCCGAAGTGCCTCCTCCTGCTCCAGTGCCGAAGGGATGACCTGGGATGGAAGCCATGGACAGCCAAGCTGCAGTGACTGAGGCATTGCTGTGGGACACCTCTGCTGGAGTCTTTGCCTGCTAACTTGGAGTAACCTCAGATCCCTCTCTTCATCTAGAGATGCCCCTACAGGCTGTCCTGCAGGGATGCTGGTCATGTGGGTTTGTAAACACGTACAAGCCCAAGGAGAGTAACACTGACATTTGTTGTCATCTTTTGAGGACCAATGAGATAAAGACCATGGGGACCTGTGAATTAGGTTTTTACATATAAAATAGAAAATGAAAATAGAATATGAAAACTTCCTGGCTGGAGCAGTTGCTAATAACCATGGTAAAGATGAGGTGCTCATGGCCCTCCTGGCCTCTCAGCCTCAGTGAGACCAGTGATGGATGGCAGTGTTCCCCTTCCCAGACTACTTGCAGCCCACAGTTCTTCTCTGTGAAGAGCCAAAGAGGACACCCCTGCCTCAGCTGACTGCATGAGGTGTAGCCCAATGAATGAACTTGCCAGTTTTGTTATTACAGGACATATTTTTTCCAGTGTTGAAGTTATTCCAAAGAACTTTTCTGCACTGAAATCCTTTGGATATTCTTGTGATGATGCAAAGTGCATCAAGACTCCTGTTCAGAGACTTCCAGTGAAAACAGCAGGCTCTGATCCTGGCATCACCTCCAGCTGAATGCCAGCACACAGCTCAAAGCATCATTTTAAACTCCTGAAAAGCTGTGAAAAGCATCAGCTGAAGTCACTTGGAAGCAGCCTCATAGTGGGAAGGACAAGAAACAGACCTTTGTAAGTCACTTGAGATGGTGGCAAAGATGCCTTTCTGGATGCTAGCTGAAGGCACAGGCTGCTGGTGGAGTAAATGTCCCCACATGTGAGAGGCTCCATGCTGGGACCTGCACAGGAATGCTGCTGTGGGACGAAATTTTGGCTGGCCAGTCTACCACCAGCAGCCCCAAATCGTTTCCCACACTGAGGTGTCCTGCAGAGGTGGCACTCACTGGTATGCAATAAAGGCAAGTCTTTGCTGGAGCAGTAGAGTTTATGGAGAAACTTAAATTCAAAATACACTTACAAACAGAAAAGGCTGTCAAACGTGCCTGAGAAAGAGCTTTCTATAGCCCACAGATGTTTCAGGACACTCACACATAGTGGGACAGGACCTGGCACATCCCAGCTGTGTGTAGGTGGTGGCCCTTTCTCATGGAGTGCTTCCCAGTTCTCAGCAAGGGCGTTCGCTCTCATATCTCTGTGTGCCGTGTTTCTGGCAGGCAGTTGCTGCCCTGAAATGGAAATGTTTTCCTGCTTGGAAAACAGGGGCTTATTGTGCCTCCAAGTGAAGGCAGACGGCATTTCAGCGGTGCTCGTGCTGACAGAAAGAGAGGCAGCACCTCCACAGTGCCTGCCACAGCGCACATTTGGGGCCAGCTTTGGAGCTGCTGCTGGATGCACTTTCTGCTCACGGATCTCTCTCTTTGTTTATTTTTAACCTCCTTTGCAAACACAGCTAAACATCCTGCCCTTTGCAGTAACGAGGTTTCTCCACTAATGATGTCCCACCAAAGGCCAGTTTTGCAGCTTTCACAGCGACCTGCGTAGCAGCTCCCCTTGGGCCAGGGGGGCACTGCTGGGCTCCTCCAGTCACCCCACTGTGGAGCATCTCACCCCGGTGTGACGGCTGGCAGGGCCAGCTGGAGCAGAGGAGGGCATCGTGTGCTGCCAATGCCAGGATGTAACTGCCACCTCTAATTTTAGCCCCCGGAGCCCTGAAAGCCCTCTTGAGTTGCCTCATACCTTGATAATCATTTAAGTCAATGCTGCTTGGCCTAAAGCTGGCCTTCAGATGGGAAAGGCTAAGTGCTGAATGTTAAACATAATTTTGGCTGGAGCTGAAGGTGCCTGCCTTCAGTAGTTAGCCAGGGCTTCTGAGGCTTGTAGGGACTGCGAACGAAGTGAGACACGAAGAAGAGACAAAATTGCCTGGGATATTTTTGTTTTGCTGTCTCATGCAAACTTGACTGAGAAGAAATCTGTGTGTGCAGTGCATATGCAGGGTGAAAGCTAGAAGCATGGAAATAAGGAGAAAATACCTGCAGGGTGCAGAACATCCTTCAGGTCTATGGTTGGACACCAGGGATAGCTGGTTCCTCGTTTCAAGAAGACCAGTCACACTCTAGAGCCTTCAACAACCTACACAGCAAAGGGACCAACTGGAAAACAAAAAGGCATTTTACAATGAGTTCTGCATTCAGTGTTGCCTGCTTGGCCCTGCCGCTTGGACAATACTTAGAGTTTTGAAGTCTGGCTCCCATTTAGAGGCAAAACAAGCAGTGCAAGATTGATAGGCCTTTGCCATGACAAGGTTTCTTGTACTGACCACAGGGGGCTCTTCCTTACAGCACCACAGCCCGGTTCCCACATGGATACACGTGCACCTACCTATGTCTTTCCCTTCAGAGGTCCACAAAACACATGGGAAATTTTTTGCCTTCCATGTTAATGAGTAACTGGAGAAACAGAATTTTGCCCTTGGGACAGAGGTGAGTCTGTGATTATGGGCAAGCCCCAGGCTTGGGGCTTTGGTACCCTTTCCCAGTGAATTGTGAATTTGGATAATCCATGCATGGTGAACCAGAAGTTGGCTGTCAGGACCTTCAGGGGACCAGCTGCCTCACTACTGGCAGCTGTGACTGAAGCCTTCTATACAAGCTGTGCTACATGCACCCAAAACACATGTATATCTCTACATAAAAATCATCATTTATATTATATATTTCATATAAAGTGTATAAGCCTACCTTAACATACATATTAATATGCATCTGAGGCAGTAGATTTCCATATCTCCCCATCTGAGAGATGCCCAAGAGCAAAGAGACTACGGAGAGAAAAGGAATACTGCTCAGTTTAATAATGCAGCAGTAGAAAACTCATGTTAGGTCTTCATAGGTCTAAACCACAAATTCCTGTTCTTGGGGTAGTTTGGTGTTAATGCTTTTCAAGAACCAGTTGTTAATGATCAGGAAACTACTAAATTAGCAACTCTGGAGAGTTAATTGACTGAACACTTTCAATCATTTATTAGGGAAGGAAATCCTTGCCTGTAAACAAAGCCAGTGTAGGGTTATTTCATGTCAGGAGCAGTAACAACTCATCAAGACATTCACAAACCATGAGTTAGGGCCACTAAAATTATCAATAGGGTTTAGACTTCAAAAATAATAAATTTGGATTGATCTTTATTTGTATATAGTTTTCTGAAACTTTAGGCCTGCTCTAATGCCATTTTATAGATATTCTCAGTAATCATAAAAGCTGAAACTTCCAGTAAAAATCCTGACAATTCTCACTTTCCCAGAAGCTTCTGGAGGAGATGAAATTCTATGGCACTGACAGTGCAACTGCAAAGGCTGCCAGCAAGGAAGGTGCCTTTCTAATCCAGACTGAAATTCCAAGCAGCAGTGGAATGATTTCCACCACACATGAAGCAAAGAGCATCTTTTCAGTGAGCCCAAAGCATGGGTCATGTCTTTCTGCCGTAAGCAGGGCAAAGGTAGAATGTCTGGTGTCTCTTGGGCCATCTTAGGTCCCAGGTGTGGTGTGGTAATGGAGAAATTCGCTGTGGTCTGTGGAGCGAAATAAGGACAGGGATGTGTTTGCCTTACGCAGGCGTATTGTCCCCATGCTTTGGGTGTTGTGGGAACATCCCTGCACCCGGCCACAGCAGTGGGCTCCAGCTGCTGCCTACCCAGCCCCTCACACCGTCCTCATCAGGGTGTTTGGGGGGCAACGTGGCTGCATCCCGGCAGCGAAGCTGCTCTGTGCGTGCGGCTCTTCAAATGGGCTCTGGCATTGTGGAAGTTTTTTATACTCAAAAACAGGCATCTGTTTTTAGGCAATGCCGAAGTTAGGTGGCTGTCCTCGAGGATATGCCTTGAAGAACATGAGGGCAGTTTAAATGCAAAATCTGTACATGGTTGGGAAAGTTTCTTTCCAATGCCATCCATAGGTGTTTGATTAATCAGATTAAATGGTTTTACCAGAGGTCTCTATAGGCTAAAATAAGGAAAGTGTCCCATCCCCAAAAACTGCATACAGGCATCTTTCTTTACCCAGAAGGATTTGCCCCATACATCATTCCTTGACATCAGTGAGCTCTATGAGACCCTCAGCCCCCTGACAAATGGGTCTCTTCTCCTCAGAACTTTTGGGGTGGTGATGGAGCCTTTGCTTCTGGTTCCCAAGACTTAAACCCATGATAATTGTGGCAGTTTATGTCTTACACTCCTTCATCATCCTGGAAGAAGAGAGCAGCACATTTGCTCTCTAGTGAGCTAGGCAAGCTGTAATGCCAGCCAGTTAAGCCAGACTTGCCATGAAATGTTTGCAGACTGCAGTGCGAGCTGCTGAGGGAGCTGTAGCTCTCCGGCTCCTTGAAGATTCACCATCCCACACTCAACGCAGAGCTCATTTTCTTTTCCTCACACTGAGTTACATATCTTTTCCCCAGGGGTTATGCAAACTGCACAGTGACTCTCTTTCAGCCTCCCAGCCAGCCGTGCACCTGTTTTTGATCAAAATTTTTCTGCTGTAGCTCTTGTTGGCTCAGAAAAGTGCTTTGACAAGCTTGAAATTTCCTGCCTCAGGAAGGAATAACATCTCTCTAGAAGAGTGCTGTGGGTTCTGTTGGAGAGGTATTACCCTTGAGCGGCAGAGAAAGCTGGACTTATTATAAGGATCAGAAACTGAAACAGCCTTTGTCATGGCAGGACAAAAGATGTCCCAAAGCTCCTGGATCCAACAATGTAAGACACAATTTGGCCTGCTGCCATTGCAGCAGTTTCATTAAGACACTTCTCAATCTCTCTTTCTTGTGCTCAAAAGTTTGCCTACCCCAGTTCAAGAAAACACACCATCTATGATGTCTCTGTAAGGAATAAAGTCAGACAGTCTTCAGCTGAACCTGGTAGGGCAGAAAGCTAAGCTGAGGCTGCAGCTGATTGTGACTCATCCACTCCCGTTTCCCCAGGGACATGAAGAAACCCTCCCCAAAATGGGAGAAATATTTATGCAACTTTCAATGCTAGAGAAGAAATCTATGAGGATGTCAGTGTCTGTAGAACAGCCCCCTTGGGTTTTGTCTCCACTCTCCTTGACCTGTGTCCTGATAGAACTTTCAGTAAGCTATTTATCAGGTAAATAGATAAACCAGCCATGATCGTATCAACATATGGTGACAGTGACTGAGAGCTACCCTATTAATTGTTGACCCCATTTCTATTTCAGTCACTTGGCATGTCCTCTAGGAAATGAATGGGATCAGTCATGATAAATCCATTTTCTGTGGCACCAGATAATCTGCTTTCAAGCTAGAGCAGATGCTGAGATGCCCATACTGGCAGCCTGCTGCTGGATGACCAACGGGCTGTAGTGCAATGTGACTGCATCCCTGGAGCCTTGTGTTGGCTCCCTTTTGTACAATAAATGGTTCTGCTACACACTATTGTGTCCTAAAGTGCCCTGCTGATATATCACAGAATGGGTCTGGTTGGAAGGGACCAGAGGGGGTCATCTGGTCCAGCCTCCCTGCTCAAGCAGGGTCATCCTAGAGCACATGGCACAGGATTCTGTCCAGGCAGTTCTCAGACGTCTCCAGTGAGGGAGACTCCACGAATTCTCTGGGCAATGAGGTCCCATAGACTATTTCCTGAATGAATAACAGCCTTGAATTTGGGTGTTAAACCGATGTAGAAAGGCTGAGTGTCTAACAACCAGAGGAGACCGGAGACAGGTAAATGCTATTTGAATTACTCAAGGGTTTTGAGCCCAGATCTCCAGCTTCAGCTCTCAGCACTGGGATATGAGGCACCATGGTGTGGTGGTTGGGATCTTCTCAGCTCCCTGTGATGGAGCTACTCTGTTTTGCAATGAAATTGGACAGTTCTTTGAGAGGACAGGGATGGAGGGAGTATGTAAGCATTTAAAAGTGTAATTTGATGGTGCTGCTAGTCAGAGAAGGAGAATGCTTGCCATAAAACACTTAACTGTCTAGAGGCACAGAAACTGCATCCCAGTGGGTGCCCCGGGTGCTGGGCTGAAGAGCTGGACACAGATTTGCTCTCTGTCCCCAGCAGTGCTCAGTGCCCTGCAAAGACACAGGGAGCTGGGGGGCTGGAGGAGCCCAGTGTGTGCCCTCAGCCAGCCTTCTGCAGGCAGGTGTGGGCTCCAGGCCCCCCCCCGAGAAGAGAAGCCAGCTCAGCTTGGACCCTGGCTGCCAGAGCCCCTTTCCAAAGCCTTGCACATGCCATTACCCTCACTCAGGCCCTGGCACAGCCCCTGGCGCAGCCCCACAAGACGGTGTGCATCTGAGCGAGGAGGGGAAAAGAAGCCATGGGTCTGGAGCTGGAGTGCCCTCCCAGAGCAGCACAGCTGCTTTCCCTTGGGACGTTTTGTTTTCATTTTATTTGTGTCCCTGGGACCCAGCTGCTTAGCAACTGGATAAAATTGTCACAAAATGCTGGCACTGCCCCCCTCGCCAGGGCAGTGGCTGGGCTGTGTCCTTGGGGGCGCCGTCTGCCAGGCGAGGTGACCACACGACACTCATGAGGGGACCCCCATCACCGTCCTTGTTTTCCAGGGAGCCCTCTCCCAAGGTGTGAGGGAATTTAGCCCTTGTGCATGGCAAACACTGCACTGCAGGTAAGGCATGTAGGCAGCTCCATCTCTCCCCAGGGGCAAACGAAACATGGACAGTTTTTGGATCTGTGGATAAATGCTTTTGCCTCTTTGAAGGACCAGGAAAAAAACCAGACTTCAAGTAGTCCAGTGAAGTACCTGAGAAGGAAAATATTCACCATTTCTGACTGTATACTTGGGGGAGATGGGGATGAATGCACCATCTTTGGTCCAGTGCCTTTTAACTAAAAAAAAAGGGGGAAAATGGCAATGAAGAGTTATAGCTATATATTCCTTGGGCCAGAAGAAGAACAGGCATGTGTCTAATGTCTGCTGCTATCTTTGTCCTGTTTGAGTCCTCTGCCTCTGTGGATAATACTCAAAGAGGTATCCAGGCTTCCCAGGAGGCCAAATCCTGCTCAGTGTAGCTCACTTCCCTTGAAGAGTCATGTAAAGGGCAAAGGATGAAAAGAAGAGATTTTAGGAGAGCAATTCATAATGCACTTGCCCTTATAAGTGCCTGACATGCAAAAGATAGTTGCTGGCAATTGCTGACATCTTGTGTGTTTACCTCAATCAGCAAGTATTTATAATTAATTTTTAAAACGCTGAAGTTCCAGCCTTACTGGGAACATTGCAAACTGCCCTCAGCACGCTGATGTGCTTCCAAAACGTACACTGCCACAAGTCAAAAAGCACAAAGACTCACATATTTCAGGGGGGAGGTGGGGGACTAGTAGAGAGATAATGCAGTTCAAATGAAAATTATTTAGATAACTTATATCTATCCACAAATATTTAATTTTCATGACTGCAAGCAACCACAACTGTTATAAATGGGGTGAACTGCCACATCGCTTCTAGGATTTCTCCTACCTGATGCCACAGCACCACAATGTGGAGGATTTACCAGCAGTGGGACGGCCAGATTTCACTTCTTTTCTTTCCTCCTCACTCCCCCAGCAATGCCTCACACACCACCTGTGCTGACACATGAGTTTGCAGGCTCCCAAAAGACCTAGTGGGGCTTAAAATAGGTCTGTAACAAAACCAAAAAAACCACAAACGAACAAACAAACCAACCCATAACACCCACCAAAAAAACCCCAACCAAACCAAAATGAAAATGCAGCATTGCTGAGCCACTCCTTGGAAGGTTTTTGAAGAAGCGTGGGATGCTTCTGACCACCCTTGTGCCCACAATGTTTACTGATGGTTGCTGTCTCTGTTTGTATGGAGAAAAAGCAGAACACAATTTCACTGTTTTTCAGTTTCTTTACTTTTTTGAGGCAGTTTTTCATGGTACTTTTCACTCTCTATGTCCCTTCTGGCCTCAGCAAGAGGCTGGAAAGAAAATTCAGGGCAGGAAAATGCCATTGCCAAATCTACCATCATGGTGGTTAGGGTGGTGGAGGTGGTGGAGCTTGGGGCAAACCCCAAAGGAATACCCTCTCAAAAGGCTTATGCCTTGAGTTGATGTTCCTTTAAACTCAGAAATGTGCCATGTCTCAGAGCACTGCCCAACATCTTGGGGTGCTGAGGTGGCTGAGAGGACACAGGGGAGCAGAGGAGAGACAATCATCTCCAGGGCAGCAGCCAGCCCCTGCTAACACTGAACCTGAGGCTTTAGCAGCAGGTTTAGAGTGAGATTTTTCATTCTGTGAGGTAGTGGGAAAGCAACCCTGTAGCTAAGTCATTCTTGGTTTTTTCCACTCATATAATTATGAAAAATGACTCTCATGTTCCCCATTACTGTTGCTATTAGCAGACAGGCAGGGCTTCCCAGCACGAGCCATTCTTGCTAACAAGGTCTGTGTGCCCCACATTAGGGAATGTACCACTCATGGCTTTCAGGGCACCAGCACGGATTGCCCGTAGCTCCTGCAATGGTACAGAGCCAAACATATCTGCATCTCAGGTATCTCATGCCAGAGAAGGCAGCAAGATGTAGCTTCAAGTTCAAGATCCTTGATTAAAAGAAAAGAAGACCAGCAAGCCCAGACTCCTCTTTCTAGGCAGAGTTGCCCTCCTGCTCTAACACTAGGGGGGTGCAGTGCTGAGAAGGACCATTGTGCTCAGGTGGGGCTGTGAATTCAAACATCGCAGTCTCCCACTCAATCACTCACACAAACAGTGTAACAGCACACAAAAAACCCCACCGTACCAGGGATTATATAATCCTCCTGCTTCACATGCACTTACTGCCAAAGTTACTCTTCCCTTTTTAAGGTGGGCCTTGCTCCAGTGCAGAAAGAAAATGGTCCAGTGCATAGGACAAGGGGGAGCAAATACTGTTCTTCACCTTGATGCCGGCAAGGCTTTCAGCACAGGCATCTGTAATACCCTTACAGCCAAAGCAGTGAGACAGGGACTGTGCTGCAGCAGAGTCTGAGTGGCCATGGACCAGCCCAGTTGTACCTACAAGTTCTCTTGTGCTGAACTCCCTTATGTGCCCTCTGCTGTGGCTGTGGGTGTTGTGTAAGCAAGCCCCAAGGTAGGACTGGGACTGGGCTCTCTGCAGAGAGCTGTCTGGCCAAGAAAGAGGCTGATTCCTAAAGAACTCAGATGTTATCTCTCAAGTTCCTTGTGGTACAGTCAGCAGGCAACTGTTCTGAGTGGGCAGAGAACTCCCCAGAGTGGTTTTTTTCTTAAATGCATGAATTTTGTTTTAAAAGCAGAGGAGATTTTGCCTGTGTCTCCTTGCTTCCACCTTTATTTATCATTTTCTTAGAGCAATCCTGATTTCTCAAGACAATACTAGCTCTGCAGAGAGGAACAGAAAGCTACACTGGTAATGTCAGGTATTGAGACATCTCTTTTCTTCTGCTGAGCTTGTGAACAATAGTGTATTACAACAAATTTGTATCCACATCTAAGCTCTTACAGTGAACCAGTTAAGGATCTGTGATTTGGAGGGTTTTTTTGTTCCAAGTGTGTGGCTGAATATTTATAGGACAGTCTAGATTTTAAGCCAAACTTTCACAAGTTTAGACAGCTGTCTCTGGTGCTGTAAAAGGGCATACAATCAGCACATCTGAAAATCAATACACCTCATGGGGCTGAGTCCTTCAGTTAATCAAATACTGCGACCATCAGCTTTTGCTCAGCTTCCAGCTAGCTCCAGAGTATTTTCTGCATAGTTGCAAGATTGTAACTCATAGAAAAAAAGAAAGTCTGTATTTTAAACACCATGATCTCCATGTTTTTTCATTGTTTGAGCTTTACCTTTACTGCAGCTTGATTTTCCTTCCTGAATTGCTCATCAGGTCTAAATCTAGAGCAAACAAAACCCTGTCTTAGTGATCCTAGACAGTAGGAAATGCAAGGCTAGTCTAAGGCCATCTGTTTCACTGCAAGAAAGCTTTTAAAAAACAAATCCAGACAGTTGATTCATTATAAAATAGACATAAGTTACAAGGATAATCATGGAAACAAATCCTATGAAGACCTCTTAAGTCCCTGGCTGCTATTACTGTTATTTTTTAAGTCAGCACTGGCTACCCACATCACATGAATAATACTGTATAAGTTGCAGATGCAAAATAGCAATAGCTGCAGAGATCAGGACCTTACCAATGGGTACAATGTAGTTAATCTAAAATGATTATAGTTGTTCTTCTGGAGCATGGTTGGAGTGGGACACAATCTCGGACTGCCTGGAGGAAAACGTCCCCATGCAAGAGCTCACTGTCTCAGAGGCCACAAGTTTCTCTGATGATGATGACAAACTGTGTGCAACTCTGCAGAGATGGGCCTGTGGGACACTCTCTGGCTACATAGCAAAGTGTGAAGCAGAGGAACTTTGTTGGTAGCAGAGGAAGGACTAAGAAAAGGTGAGATGCAATAATTTTCCCCTGAAGTACATCTGTGATGAATGTCAAACCTTAGCTTAAGCATCTTTCTAAGGAGCCCTGAACCTGGGAACTGTGTCACAACTATTAAGAAGTGAATTTTCTTCCATACATTCCCTAGTCTTTCTTTGTCCGCAGTTCACCAGACTGCAATTTGTGTGGCTATGACAGAGTACTTCTCATCTAGCCACACATCATGCCTGGAAATAAATTTCAAACTGAACAAGTTTTATGCAACCTTGTATTTTCAAAAGCACCTTATAGTAATTGGTAGCCAAGCAGCAGTAAAGACTTTTAATCACTGTAGTCCGTGCTGCGCTGAAACTAAATACAATCCTACTTCACAGAAACCTGCGGTCACTCAGGAACATCAGTTTCAGCCTGCTGGAGAGGCATGTGTGTCCCATCCAAATGCTCAGTGCCAAATCCAGTATCAGGCTCTACCAAAACCAAAACCACGTGATCTAACACTT
This sequence comes from Platysteira castanea, assembly GCA_013397175.1. Lineage (NCBI taxonomy): Eukaryota > Metazoa > Chordata > Aves > Passeriformes > Platysteira > Platysteira castanea. The sequence goes on from VYXC01009560.1 coordinate 1,359,198, forward strand.
GAACTCATCCACAGGGCTGGAGAACAGAAAGGGTGGGCAGCATGTATATTCCTCTGCATGAAATCTCCTGGTGAAGTTTGCATGTGAAAGGGACCTCAGTTTTCCGGGCAAAAGTATTGGCAGCAAAGTCTCAAGAAAATCCTGGCATCCAAATCAGACTTCTTCAGATGTTCATTGCCAGATTGATGAACTAGTATCAGAAAAAGATCAATTTTACAATAAAGCACTTCAGGCCCTTCTCCCTCCCATGTCTTTCCCCAAATGAGAGCCATTCCAAAGTAGTGCTTTGCTCTGAATTGACCCCATGCAGGGAAAAGGACCTTTGCTCACTTGGCTTTTACATCCTGTCATTAAGGAGAGACCTCAGCCAGCAGGAAGGAATAAGGCAAAGCTCTCCAAGCACTAAATGCTGGAAACAGCATTTACTTTGTTGGCATCCCAGCAGTCCACATGGATTCCCACATTTCTTTTGCCTGGGAATTCATTGTGCCTCGCCCCAGGAAGCTTTGGCTTAGTGAAATGAGAGACAGCTCACAGCAACAGGGAGACAAAGAGAGCATAAGAAAATAAGAAACCTGTGCTGAGCAGTGTGAGAAGCAAATGATAGACAAGCACAGATGAGGCTGATCTGAATTCCTGGGGGATTCAGGAGGAGTGAAAGACCCCCCCATCCCCATCTGCTCCTTCCTCTTTCCCCCACTGAAACCTGGCACCCAAGGAAGAAAAAAAAAAGAAGAGAAACTAGAAAGGGGCATGGGAAGCTGTCAATATGCTACAGGGCAAGGAAGGAAGGAAACAGCGTGGAGGAGATTTAATCAGTGCGTGGGCTGTAGTGGGCTGTAAAATTCCAACCGTGGTGGAACCTATGGCAGATACCCCTCTGCACTCTCATGGACACCTGAAGTGTCATGCAGAAGTACTCCAGTTCTTGTAAGAGGACACAGCTCTAGAGAAACCCCATCATTTTGTCAGCGTTCATGAATCTGTGCTCATACCTCGCCTATATTCAGGTTAATGAACTCCTTGTTTTTCGCACTCAGTGCTTGGAATACTCCTGAAATGAGAAACAGGACACCAGTGCTGTAAATACACCTCCTTCATATTCATACACAAGCTCTCCATCCCACAATGACAAGTGGCCACGCCAAGGAGAGGGAAGGCCTGGCACAAAGGCAGACTGTAGATTCCAAGATAGGATTTGGTGGTGGTAGCTCCTCTGACAAAGCAAAGTCCTTGCAAGAGGAAATGTCTTGCTGACTTAAGGCCTTTATGCAAGTCTCACTTCAGGGCTTGTCTGGAAGAGGTGTCCTGAATGTGCTAAACAGTCAGATTTGGAGGATACTCTGAAATCAAGCCAAGCAATTTGCATTTCTTTATATATCTTATTTAATTTTATCTCTCAGAAGTTTAATAATTCTATTGCTACAGTCAAACCAGAAAGTAAAGAGAAGAACAAAACAAAAAAAATCATTGAAGAAAGCTGATTTTTCTTCTCGTAGAGTGAATTGGGTTTTATTTGAATTTGGAGCTACACTTATGATCATTTTGGGATTTATCCATCCATTTAACCTATCTCTACTACTGCTGCTTTGTAACAAGAGTGACCCTGTACCAGAAGTGAACTGAGACCTTGGGTGCCTTCATGTACAGGGAACCACATCTGAAACCAATAGGGAACATGTTATGTTAAAGGTACAGGAGATACCTGCCCAAGCATGTGCCAATTTTCTCTCTGCATAAGGCCCAAGTAATATTTGAACCTTGAACTTATGTGATCTTAAATTAAGCTCCTGGGTGAACCACAAGAAGGGTTACAACATGGACTTTACCAGCATTCTTGACATGCCTTCAACATTGCTGCAGAGTTTATGTAGCAAGCTCTATCCACATGAGGAAATTTTCCATTAGCAGCAGAACATTTTTCACTTTACAGGAGAAAAGCCATCCTAAATGCAAATGCTAAATGCAGCTCCTTTCTGCTAGCCTTGCACTCGATCTCAGATATTGTGCAACATGCTCAACAGCCGAAAGCAGAACAATTTCTTTTTCAAAGGGGATGAAATTCTAGAGGAAGAAGATACTCACTACTTGCATTCTCTAGGCGAATTAGGCAGTTCAGAAAATCATCAAAGTCAATCTGGAACTGCTCATCAGAATATCGGAGGACAATCAGTTGCAGTAGGTAATTGTTGAGTTTGTATCCTTCCCAAAGACACACACACAGAGAAAAAGTGAGCAACCTCACAGGTCAGGGGGAATCTACAGATCTCTATTAACTAATCTTGAAAATCACTTAATGGGAGGACACTTCGTGGCACACATCCATCCAGAAAGAGATCTGACCACAAAGTCCCTTAAGCTTGCAATGAACAACAAACTCTAAACAAGAAATTTTTCAGGCACTGCAGTTTCTAGTCCATGCACAATGTGATGTGTCAAAGACCACTCTGTCTTCTTGAACTTGGAGGGATTTCTACAAAATTATCTGCTTTAAAAAAAAGAATTTGTGATGGAATACTAATGCAGTGATTGCTCTTCATGGCAGATTACTCATTCCTTCAACCCTTGAATGTAGATGGACTCTGAAGCGGTTTGTTTCAGGGTCTAACCCTGCACATGTGCAGCCCTGTTGAGTTTAAAAGAGCTCAATAAAATACAGAGATTGCTCTGACTGACTGCCCTTCAGGACTGGGGGTACCCGGGGCAAAATTAGCCTATTCAACACGTCCAGGTTCTCTCTGGGGTTTAGACCTCCTCTCTGTTCAGGAGCACCTGGCCTGTGTGATTGACTGTCCTCTTCACCCACGATGATCTGCCCGACGGGCTTCCCAGATAAAATGCAGTGCTTGTCTTACCTGCAGCTTTAAGAGCACCACGAAGCTCATAAGAGGACATGGAGCCAGATTTATCAAAGTCAAATTGAAGAAAGATACTCTGTTATGAAAGGAGCACACAGAGAGCTCAGTACTGGCATACGAAAGGGAGCACAGATATGGCATAGAAAGGCAAGGTGTTTATCTCCAACTGCATGGTATAACCATTTAAGAAAGCTGACAAGACTTTGGTCTAGATACAGTCTAGATTTTATAACGGAGAAGCAAATCTTGGTCCCAATTCTCTTTGTCATATGAACAGGCTGCTGTGACTTAAACAAGTACTGCCAAATCCAAGCATTAAAAAATAATGAGTTGCTCTTCATTAAAAAATTCATGATTTTTAAAAAAGGGTTTTTAACTGGAAAGGATTTATTATTCTCTTTTAATTTTTAACTGACACATTCTCTTAATCTCCTTTTATGTTTTTCTCCATAGTTCTGAATACTAGTGACAAACTGTTTAACATGATGTTAACATTGTCACAAATATACTTATTTGCTTCTAAGTATAAAAGATCTGAATAGCCACATTCATGGTACAACCAAGAGAACTGGTCAAACAGTTTGAATTTTGACCTACATATTAAGCAATTTTTAAGATGGGGTTAAATTCCATCCTTTCATTGAGACAACAAATACAACTCTCCTTTGGAATATGAGTTATTTAGAGCTGTTGCCACACTCAGCTTAAAATTTTCCAGCAAAGATATGTGCAAATCTTCCTACAGGATACAAGGATTTCTCAAGGCCCTTGTAAAAACACAATGTGTCCTTTGTTAAAAGAGATGTGGCATTAGTACCCAGAAAAAGTGTTGGTCATTTCTGATGGGCTAGACAAACAGCAAAGAACTGCATATTTTGAATGCTTTGGTGAGGCATGAATTCAGAAAAACCTATTAATGGCCATAAGGAAACAATTATAATGTCTTTTATTTGAATATTCAGTCTGTGATTGATTCTGCAAGCCTACTTATTCTTACTGCCATATGCAGTGGCAGGGAAATGTGTTTAAAATTAGAATCAATACTTGCCCAGACTTGAGTACAGTTGACTCCTGAGAGATCAGTAATGAAAATGCAGTGACTTAGGAAATGATTGTTTCCTATTGGTCATGAATCATCACTTTCTTCTTCTGTACAACAGCAGTTATGGAAACTCCTTAAGTTTCCTTTTGACTGGCTTGCTTATTAGTGTCCATTGCATTCTTTATCCCAAACATAGTTGATTAGCTTCCAAAAATCTCAGTTATTTCCAGAAAACCATTATGGTTTAGCATCATGGAAAGCTAAGAATGTCTTTGACTATCCAAAACAAACCCCATGCTTTTAAAACATTTGTTTTGTGTTAAAATTCATGGCTTGAACACACTCCTGTCTCCATTTTTGTCTACATACACTGATGCCTTAGGTTTTAACTTCTATATGACCTCAGGTATCAATACCTAAATAAACTGTTCAGGAAGCAGATAATGAAATGGAGGAAAAATTACAATGGATAATGTCACCTACTATCCATTTCTTCATTTTTTCCCAGAAAACTTTGAACTCACTGAATTCCAGTTTCCCATTGCCACTGGTCTGGTAATACGAACTAAGGAAAAGGATTTGTTATATGAAAGTCCAAATTCAGTCTGAACTTATCAGAGTAGTTCTTTAAACAGAAAATGTTGACTGGAAAGCCTACGGTGCTGCTGAAACTGGCATCGGGATTTGTCATGAGGTAGAGCTACAGCAGTTACAGTCATGGCTGTGGCTGTGATACTGGAGGAACATTATGTGATATAAAAACACAGCTGAGCAATTCAGGCTCTACATGAGGAAGAAAGACATTATTCTAAGGCAAGAACAATTTTGGATGTAAATGGGATATAAATGATTCAGAGAATTAAATTACCTGATTAAAACAAGTTGCTACTGTACCCAAAGGAGTTAGTCAGCCAATGTGCTATTCAGTATTTTTATCTTGAGACCACACTCTGTTGCAATGCCTTAACCAAAAATTAATGGGGGAAGTGGGGTGAGACTGGGAAAATCTGGTCCTTATGGTTTGAAATAAATGCCTGTATAGCAGTTCTAGGAGGCAGTGATTAGATCTGCCTGGCCTTCCCTCTGCCTGAAGTGAGGGACTTATTTCACTGAGTTACTGATGTCCCCCAAGCACAGCTCACTTCCAGGATGAGGCACCTGCTCTGAAATGCTAAATAAGGAATGGTCCCATTCCCCTTCCCTTTTCCATCTTGCCAGGACAAAGCCCTTGCTCAGAGGGACACTGGCTCAGTGAGCATTCACAAAGGTCAAAACATGTCAAGTGGGGTCTAGCTAATGCCTGCTGTTATTTGAGCACCTATGCTGGTGACATTATTGAGGGCACCCACAGATCCCGAGGACATTCTCACTTCTGCAAAGAGTTTTTTTACCCAGCCAGGTTCTTATTCCCAGGGTCATGTAGAACTCAGTCCCTGGTCCTCCCCACCACATGGTGATCGTTGCCAGGGAATTCAGTAGCATGTGACACAGAGGAGACTATGCCAGCATTGACTTGGGTTTGCATTTTTATGGTTTTGCTCCTCCATTGTGCTCCAAATAGCATGTCCAGAGTGGGATGACTGTGTCTGCGTTCCTTGTGCTTCCAAAGCAGAGGAAGAGATGTCTCCCTATTTATTCAAAACTATGCAGAGATTTGCTTGGAAGCACTGCAAATCATGGAAACTATTTAGTTGTATCCTAAATAGTAAATCCAGAATGGCTGCTGTGCTCCAGGGTCAAGCGCAGGCCCTGGCTCTGTGCCAATACCATGTAAGGATGAGATATGAACATGGACCAGCTCCCTACTGAGGCTTGGTTTTTAAGCGAGGAAATTTAGGACTGGTCCCCCGTTTCTCATTGCACGTGCAGGGTGACTAACCTGCATTGAATTTTAGTATTGCAAACTAGGTTTAACAGGATAAAGTTTTGTCTGTTTCGGTTTTCTCTTAGAAGTGTTTGAATGTATGTTACCTCTGTCATGGACTGGAGTAACAAAAGCAAAAGACAAGAATATCTCAGCTGAACAAGCAAGACAAACCAAACATTAGATCGTTGCCTTAGTAGGACTATTTTGTCTCATGTGTAACAAAACTGTTCATTGGGAAAGCATACTGCAAAAACAGCTCTACCTGAGGAGAAGCCATGCTAAGCAAACTCAGCAGGAACCAGAACTCTGCAAAGGACAAATCTGGTGGGGAAGAATCACCAGGGCTGTGATTCACCTCACCTGATGCCTGAGCAGCCATTTAGCATCCCCCAGCTAGGTACATCCAGACCAATTAATTACACCACCCCTTTCTCTATCTACAAAGGAAGTCTGGAAAGCCAGCTTAGATGTAGACGCCTACACCACAAATGCCTAAATTTGGACAGACAACTCTCACCCACATGTCTGTTTCCTGGAGTCCCAGGAACTAGCTGAAAGACCAGATTTTCCAGTTTTTAACTGATTGTCAAAAAAGAGCTTTGATATCAGCAATTTTCACCACTGCTGATCCTTAATTTCTGACCCATAACTTGCATGTACAACTCTCTCTGGGGAATTTAACTCTCCAGACAACAGACTTTTCTTGAGCTATGTCTTCCAGGTGTCTTTCAAATAAATCACAGCTTGAAGAATGCACTGTTCTATACAGAAGTAGCTTGAGATTTACTTCTAAAGGTGCTCAGCGTTAAAGCATCTGCCTTTTAAGTCTTGAAACTCCTAACTATAAATTTCTAAAACAAAAATCAGGATAAAACAGCCATGCATTTTTGTTTCCTTTGGGTAGTGATCTGCCATGACATTACCAAATCCATCTCTGACATCCACAATATATAATGTTATGGACAACTATATTCATTCTTCATTTAGCCTCGCAAGCACTTATTTGAAAGGATACATCCATAAGAGAAATGATATTTCGGCATGAAATGAGACTTAAGTTCTTGAATTTTATGTTCTTTGCTGAAAAAGAACAATAATAGGAAACAAATCATTGGGCAAAGCTGTCTTTTATAAACTGAAAGTAGAAAATAGGATTCATGAACAGAGGTAGCTGACTCTTAGTCCTCACTGTGGGAGGACCTGTGCACTGGAAGATGAAGGCAGCTCTCACTACAGAGAAGTCTCAGACCAGACAGAAAGAGGCATTTACTGGAGACATGACAGGAAATACTGTCTTTGCTTTGTAAATCAGGAGACGAGGTTCAGAGAGTGTCAGGTTTCCCACTGTACAAAAGGCCTTTAGCAGGATCATGAGCCACATCTAGGTCTTAAAAGTCCCAGCCTAGTGCCTGTCTGTCCACAGCAGAGTGGTAGTGCAATAGAGAGCTGGCCTCACTGAGCTGACATGGATCATGCTGGAGGCAGGGCAAGCTCACGGTTAGATCATGGACCAAATGCTTTCCTGGCTCCACCCTGGCTGGCTTAAGGATACCAGGTGGGGGTCGTAAGACAGCTTTTAATTTTCTGTATGTAAATGGATTTAACAGCAACATTTATAAAGTTCTATACAACCCTTAACTTAGAACTTGTCAGCACTTACTTTTTTTTAATACAGCGTTCAGAACATATTCAAGTTCTTCTGCAGATATCTCCATGTCCTGCAGGCGAAAAAAAAAAAAAAAAAAAAGTGAAGCATCTGTTACTTGAATGCTTCTGTAATCAGACATACCAAAAACCTCAGAAAACACAAACATCACTCATCTGTATTTTATTGCAACTCAGCAAAAGAGAACCATACAAAACCCAGAAAAGGCTGAAAACTAAAAGGCTGGAAAAATACAGGAGTACTGCTGTGCATAAGTCTGTCTGAAGGACATCTCAAGTGGGAGCTGTTGATTCAAAAAAAAAATCCACTGCAGGTTGATAAACCAGGTAGGCTCCTTCAGAGCTTGAGTTCTAGCTTTGGTCCTCCTGCTTGCTCACCAGGGACTGCACCCTTATCCATCGAGCCGTAAGGCATGGTGACATCTGGTGCCCAAACAACACACTGCAACTAAACATACTCCCAAAATATGTTTGGTTTGTTTCACATGGCCCTGCTTGGGAGCAGAAGTGTTTCCCCTCTTTCTACATCTTGCTCTGACCCAAAGTATTTTGCACTCACCTTTCCTGAAATCTGCTCAAACAGTGCCCGGAACTGCTTCTCGTCTTCACTTTCCTGTGGGCTTGGGGTTGGGTGTAGAGGCTGCAACACCAACCACACAAGTCTTCATAAGAACAGTAAAATGTGACACTTCTCCTGCAAACAGCCCCTCTGTGCACACCCGACCACTGTACATCTTAAAATAAGGGTACACATGCTCCTGAACTCCACCAGATCTGAGGCCTCCCAGCCATCTCTCTGCCCAAGGAGAGTCTCACCCTCTCATTTCCTTTGCCTGGGCAAGTGAGTAGTGTGCCACTGCCTTGCTAAAAACCAAGAGCAGCCATCCTGGAAAACACCTCTCCTCTCATCCCACCCTGCACCATTCTGTTTCACTGGGCTTCCAACAACCACAGCTCTACTGAGCTCTCTCCATGGCATCATCCTGGGACCCCTGGCCCTTCTTGAGAGCACCAGCCAGAGGTGGCTGCATTTCAGCATATTACCCAGCACAGATTTATTTTGCTAGAGAACACGGCCCTGAGATCCAAGAAATGAAGATGTCCTTGTTAGCTGGTCCCTGGAGAAGAATTTTATTAAAGAGGGACAAATGAGATCTTGGCTTAGCTTGTTTCCATGGAAAGGCACATCACAGTTAATGGCTTATTTGCAGGGATGCACTTAAACAGGAGCTGACTCAGACCCAGCTGCAATTAGTGCTCAGCAGGCAGACCAAGCCATTCAAAAGCAAAGAGAGTTCAATCATTTCAGTAGGCACGTGCATGTACAAGCATTCCCTCTCAAGTCCTGAGGATATTGAGACGTAAAATAAATATATTTGTATGCAAAATTAACGTAGGTCTATTAGACATTCTCTTGGTTATTTTTTTCACGATAAGAAACATTTTAAAAGATGTGAACAGGTATGTGGCTCCCTGGTGCTAATGGGTGGTGCTTTCCCTGCACACGTGGCGGCTGACACCCAGCTCCTGTGCTGGCTGGCACTGGCTGCCTTCAAGGGGACATGAAGCATAACGATTATGATTTTGATTGTTATAGCTCTTCAATCATATTCAGCAGAGCTTAGTATTCCACTGACATACACAAAGCTGGCAATTGTGCAACATTCCTGTGAAAGGAACGTGGTTTAGCCAAAGACAGTAAAAGCAACGCGTGCCAGCTTCTGCTGAGCTATTCTCTTGCTCTTTTAACTCTGTAGACTTACCTCAGGGAGATCAATGGCAACGTTTTCATCTAGATCCCTGGAAAAAACAAAACCTTATTTGGTATCTGAAGGTATTCAACATCTGCTTGGGGTGGAAGCTTGCTTATTATCTTTTCCCCGGGTGAATGATAAAACAGGGTTATTTTACTTAACAAGTTATGTTTAGCTAAAATTCATCAATCAGACTTTGGCACTGTCTAAATTTTGGTATAAACTCTTAAAACAGACATTAGGCAGGACTCAGGGAGGACACAGCTGTGCATGTTGTCTGCTAAAGAATTCATCTCATTCTTTATTCATTATTCATTGTGAACACATTTTTTTCTCAGCACCCTTTTTAAACATAAACTTGTCTTTTGGACAAACTTTGGGAGGAAACAAACAGGAAGCAAACACTGCTGTATTCAGAGTCCCCAACAGTGCCAGGCAGCCAGCAACCCTTCCCTATCAAGTTTCCAGCAGATTCATCATGGCACGCCCTCTCTCCCCACCTTCTCAACTCCTCTCAATAAAAAGTCAGGTTTAGCAAAAATGAGCAAATACAAAAAAAACCCTAAACAATCAGGAGCTTGCCATGCCAGGGCTCTGCTGTAGGGCTGGGTGCCTGGCAGCCACACTCTCCCCAGCAGCCAACCCCATGAGCAGGGGAGCACAGGAGGGCCCAAAGCTTGCTGCTGACTTACTCAGTGATGGCCTTCTTCTCAGAGAAGATCCTCAGGCAGAAATCAGCCTCCTGGTGCGGCTCAAAGGTGGTTGGAATAAGAATGTAATCACCCGGTGGCAGCTTGAATCGGTGGGATACTTCCCTTAAATTGATGTAGGTTTTGCTCCTGGCCTTGGAGGGGTGGTACCTGAAGAAGTCTTTGCTCAAGTGTCCGTCTCTGCCAGGGCTCTAGGAGGGGAAAAAAAGGCAGTGCTGCACTGGTTGGGATGAGCTGAAGGCCATACTCACCTGTTTCCTAATCACAGAGCCAAATTCTGCCTGGCACAAGCATCACCCCAGGCTGTGATCCTGACTCTCCTTCCCTCTCCCAGGTGCTTACAGCAATTTAGCTCCCACCTTATGTCAAGGACCAATTACCAGTGCCCTTTGCCACCCAGAAGGCAGTCTCAGAGCACTCTGGGACACTGTCTTCCTACTTAAACATTCCCTGCCATTAAACACCACCATCCCAAATGGGGTGTCACAGAGCAGTGGCAACAGATTCACCAAACTCAATCTCACTCAGGGACAGGCATCCGTGTGTGATGTGCCCCAGGATGCTCAGAAAAAGCAACATTCCCTCTCCATGAGCCAGCCAGGGGGTGACAGAATCATGGGGCTGAGGGGTCTGTCCTAGGAACCCATGGCCCGCTGGGGACTCCTAAATTCTCCTCTGAGAGGACTCCAGCCTCCATGGGGCTTGATGCAACCGAGAAGATTATTTTAAGAGCAATAGCCCTAAAAATACACGATGACTGGCAGGGATACAAACCCTGAGAAAGTCCCAAATACCAATAGTGCAGCTCCTGTACTGTAGCAGCAAAGGAGTACCTCATAAATAGAGTAGCCAATGGTCAGCATTTCAGCTCCAAGCTTCTTGAGTTTACGGCGACCCTTTTGCATCAGTGCCGCTATGAATGTGCAGTCGTCTTGCCCATCATCCTTCTCTGTCAAATGTAGTTTGATTTGTGGATTCGTCCAGAAAGTCTCTGCCAATGTAAAGAACACCAGAGAGTTTCTTGACTCAGAATATAAACCACCACTACTATTACTAAAAAAAAAAAAAAAACCAACCAAAAAAGACAATTAAGCTGAGGTTTCACTCAAACTTAGTTTTTCCATTAGTTGTTATACTTCTTTCCACTAAGCTTTGCAAAAAATAAGCCAAATCCCAAAGTCCTTCATGGAATGAGGTGTAGAAAAAATTTTAGGCCTGGTACCTTATTAAGTTACCATGGTTTAAATGAAGTTGTCAGATGAAATTCTGCTAAAAAGTACATAGCTACAACGATGCACAGTGCTGGTGCCAGTCTGCAGTAACACAGTTCAGATTCCTGACACAGCTTCAGAGGCACTTAAACATGTTGGCTGAGCTGGGCTTTTTGTCTCATTTTACACTTGCTGCTGCAGTTTAACTGGCTTATTTGAACCTAGTCCTGCTCATGCAAATGTCATCAAGACGTAAATCAGACCCAATGAACTTGAGAGCAAAAAAAGCAACTCTTTTACCACAAAGTCTCAAGTGGGACCATATGAGCTTTTATCCCTTTGTTCATTGCTGGTTTGCTCATTCAAAAAAGCCAGTCACAGAACAGTCTTATCTCTAAAGTACAGCAGTCTTAAAGCCCACGATTTGAATTTCCTCATTTGTCCCTTTGGCTGGTTCCTGCCAGCTGAACTGTCCTGCACCCACAGTTCTGGCTACAGAGCTCCTCTCTGAAGAGCTATAGCTGAGGGTGGGTAAAGACTTCAGTGCCTGCTTCTCATTTTCAAACTGGTATGTACTTACCTAGGAAATTCCTACACCCTCCTGCGGTGGCTCCCCGGACCCAGCTTCCCTGGTGAATGGTCACTTCCCATTTGTGGGCAACACTGTCTTCCAGGGCATCTGGAGTCAGGTTGCAGATCTCAACTTTGTCAAAATGCACTTTGAAGTCTTCAAATTTCATCCTGAGCAAAAGAGGTGGTAGGGAACAGGCAGCCATTCATTTTAGTGAAGGATGCCCAGCAGAAGCATTTATCCCCCAGAGTCCCAGGCCAGATCATCAGTTCACATAGGGTAGTTTTGGCGACCATGAATATAAGGCAGTGTACAGCAGGAGAGAAACTAGCTTTCACTCACTGTGGTGTAAAGCACAAGCATCCTTTTTGTCTGCATCTCATTTTGACATCTCTCACACCTTTCTTTTATTCAGTTACAATTGAGTGTAAGATGAAATAGAAGTGACACTGGCACAAAACCTACAGTAGAAAGAGTTACTTCACCAACACCATCCTGGCCTTAATGGTTGCATCTGTATTGCCAAATACCCAATCAAAGGGTTGTCAGGCATGTGCAGGAGCTAAGTCTTCATACAAATCATCTGTGTGTTCAATGTCGACCACAATGATAGCACCAGGGACACACGGTGATGGATTAGTCAAGCCATGGTATGATTACTTGTCTGCACTGCAATTAAAGTCACATTTGTGTCTCTGCTAAGGTTCCCCGGCTCAAGCTGTTCACCCTCCTCTCCCTCATGGGTGCCTGGGACCTTGTTCTAGCAAAAATATACACCAAACATGAGAGATAAAGTGTTTTGGACTTGAGAAATGTCTCCAACCTGCCCTTGAAGGTAGCATAGACACCGCTGCCTGCTACTGTGCCCCACAGATCGCACTGCATGTATTTTTTGCCCAGGGTGGAGACATGTACATGGCAATGGGAATGAGTGAGCAAATGCCACAATATAGGTAGTTTTGAGCTGCTGGGTTGGTTTGAACTAGCCTGCTCAGCACACGGAGAAGCAGATATGCCACGAGATTTTATCTAGCAAGTACAAGGACAAAAAATACTAATAGTCCTGTTGGCCAAGAAGTCGGTTCAGGACTGAACAAACAGCCAAGAGAAGGGACAGCCAGAGTCAGGCACCACTGGGCACTGAGGGCAGCCCTGAGCAAAGGGAAACTGTGCACAGAAGCCTTCTAAGGGACAGCAGCTTGCATGGTGTGCACCACAAGGAGAGGAGGCACATCTACTCCAACCCAAAACCCAAACAAACACAAAAGCTTTTTAGAGAAACTGGAAATGTCCTAATGCAATATCAATAACAAAATAACTCAAAATATCCTATATAAAAATACAGTAATGGAACAGCCACTGGACCTACTTCCCTCCAGCTATGAAAATTTGGATAAATAATTTTGTATGACTTAAAGTGCTGCACTGTTTATCTCAAATAACTTCTTGGGCCTGAAGTTGAACTTTGGTTTAACTTGCAAGCAAAATCTGGAATAGCTCCATTGCATACCTCTCTAGATTTACCTCTGTGTAAAAGAGTTGAGCATTTGGGGCTAGAAAATGTGACCAGACACACGGTCACTAGTGCACAGCATGGTCGATATGGGGAGGAGGGTCATGTGCAAGTCAGCCATCTGCTCTGTCTGAGATCATGGATTTGGCATGAAGAACGCTTCACCCTTCTAAAGCAATTTCCACCACATTGGGTTTTTTTTCCATTTCATTTCATTTCATTTCATTTCATTTCATTTCATTTCATTTCATTTCATTTCATTTCATCTTTTCTTCAAATTTTCCACAATTTCATACATATCCTGGTGCTCTTTTACTTTATGCAACTAGTAGTATTGCTTCTCAGGGCTCATTCTCTTCCAGTGCACGCCCAGCATCAATCTTGAAGGCATTTCATAGTTGATACAGTGCCATACAATGCTCCCTTCTGTATATCCTGCCTTTGTTCATGGGAAGGATTCAAAGGGTGTTACACTCATTGGAGACACACAGTATTTGAAATATACTGATGCCATTAACTAAACTGATTTCAGAGGGCTTTTGTATTAAAACAGATATGGGCACACATGAAACACAGAAAACAAAGTGAACATTCTACCTGCCCTCTCTTAGGCAGCAATTGAGAATTTCTTCACACAGAGGCTTCTTCCTTGTTGCTTGTTTCGGCCACTTGCACCTTGACTTCTGATTAGTCACACACTTTAAAAACCTGTGGCTTACCAGAACTCTCCATCATCCCGTGCTGCCTGAGACAGGCATCTCTGCTCCGATGGGCTGACTGAGCGCCACTCTGGAGAGCTGCAGGAAAACAAAACCAAGCTTTACTACGGGTATGTGGCAATTAATTTTCCCTGTCTCAGAATGACTGGCTGGACATAACAGCAGGCTATTCTTCTCTCACACGTGTTTTATTTGTGCAGCTTACACAAACACTGATGCATTTAAGAGGTTTCCTGAGCCTGCTGGCACTCATGGTCGCAGAGGCCCAGTTAACATGGCTGAAAGCAGCACCAGGCCAAAAATCCCGAAGCTGCTTCAGAGTGGTCTTAATGTGAGTTATTGACATTGGGAGTGCTCTCAGGTGTTTGGGTTGGCCTATTGGTAAACCTCAAGATGTTGGTAAATCAACCCTCTCCTTAAATCTGTATTCCATCTGTGGCACCATCTTCTTTTTCATTCTTGTTGCTAATTTAGGGCATGATGTTTTTTCAAAATTGAGTCAATGGGAACTGAATAGGTCCTTTCCCCTGAACAGGGAGATTTGGTGGAGTAACTGGAGCTCCAGGTAAAGTCTTTTCCTCCTTTTCACTCACTTCTTCAACTCCAGCTGTGGAATATTAAAACCAAACAAAAACCTGATAAAACTTTTCAGAAAATCTGGAAGTGTCCCACTACATGTCCAATTTGACATAGTAAACTTATGGAGTAGCGGGCACCTTGTGTTGGGGTTTTTAATTCCAGCAACCACTGCAAAATGTTAATACAGACTCTTGTATTGACCTGTAAGCACCTCTGCATCTTGAGCTCCAGAAAGCCTCCAAGTGCAGAGTCAGAGAGCACTGCTTTGCAGAGACAGCCTTTTTGATCAGCAGCATAAACTGCCAGATGCCTGTCCTGATCATAATCTCTCCATCTTTTTCAGATTTAAGAACTCATTATACATGTCAATTATCCATGTTTTTCTTCAAGATAACAAAGGAGCTGATGTGGACATATTTAATTTACTTCTGAGTCATGATAAGGACAGGAAAATTTAAAGTAGTCCTGCAAATAAATACATGTTTCAGTAATATTAAAGGGTCAGGCAGGTTATGGTTCCTCTTCTCTGCATCTGTGTGAATAAAAAAAAACCTCAGTAGAACAAGTGAAACAAAAATGAAACAATGCATATGTGCAAAAATATGTGCAAAAATTTATGTTGGAAAGGAACGTAGTGTTGATTTTTTTATTATGTGGTTTTTTTAATTGTTTGCACTTTAGTAGCAAAAGGTAAAGTAGTAAAGGTTTACCTTTAATAGTAAACCCTGACTGGTTTTCAGGCCAATCCTGTTGTGGTTTTGGGTCCTTCCACAACTTCAGCAGGTACATGGAGAGTGTCTCATTAAATGGTCATATATCATTATTAATATATTATTCCTGATGTGTTTAGAAACCCCAAACAATAAACATAGAGAGACACAAGCTATTTAGAGGGGGTAATACAGTATCAGTTTCAGCTTATTTGTAGTAGGACAAAGTATGGATGTTGTGTTACAAGTACTACAGCAACAGGCTCGCAAAAAAATTTAACAAAAAAAAAAATCACTCCAAATGTATAATGTTTACAATTGGGAGTGTATTAAAATTAATTTATCTCATTTATACTAATGCACAATTTCTGCTAATGCTAGGTTTTGGGGGCTAAACAACGTTGACAGTATCCCCGCAATGTGCTGCTTTGAATATGCTGAGGGAGAGATGTTGTAGGGCAGTAATACTGTTAGGCATGTGCAAACTCTTGGTTTAATTTCCTGTGGAGCAGCTAGGGATGCAGTAAGCTAACTGGGAAGCTGGGATTTATTTGGCCTTTGCGAGGCCCATGTGTATGGCACAGTGCACCCACCTGTCACTCCAAGGGCCGTTCCACTCCACCTGCCCCCAGGGGTTCCTTATCCTTATAAGCTGCACTTGCTGGCCCCGATAGCTCACCTGGGGAAGAAGGAAATATAGAAAATATCACGTGTTGGGATCTAGGGAGCAGGGCTTCTCCAGTGTGCAGAGGCTGGTGTTAACAGCTGGGCAAAAGGTGCAGGCTGCCACAGGAGATGTGCGAGGGAAAGGTGGGAAAGATGGGAATTTGGACAACTTCCCCAGGATAACTTCCCTTGTCACCTGAGACTGAGGGGACACTCCCTTATCTTTCCCCCAGGTGTCTCCGTGCCCCGAACCACTGGACGTACCTCCTCAATGCCAGTCACAGAGTAAGCATGGCCTTTCACAAGGCCAAAGGGGGTTCGGGCTTCTGACTCGGCAGCACTGCTGGTCTGGAGTAGGGGAAAAAAATGTGAATTAATCTGACTCTTCAGAGTGAGATGGGCAAGAGCTGCCACCTTGTCCCTTCCAAGCACCAGGCTAACCAGTGGCTAACCAGTACTAAGAACAAGGAACTTGTCATTCTGCTCAACCGTGGTGCAATGGTGCCCTTTCAGGAAACAATATGGGGGGGGTTTAAGCATTGTTCACTCAGGACAGAAATGAGGTGGTTCCAGGGTGGAATTCCTCCTCTGTGTCTGTGACTTTATTTCAGCACCATCTACATTTCCAGGATCTCAGCCTTAACTTTCAGACTGAGATCAGGTGTTGATAAGGTCTCATTTCCTGTAAAAAGACTTTGATGGACAGTGATGGTGGTGAAGGGTCCCATCAGCCAGCTGAGTATCACACTGCCTAGCTCAATAAAAATTTAACTACTCTTTGCAAGCAGCAAAGTTTCATCAGGAGAAAAAGTGAGACTCAAACCAGAAAACATTGAACCCTAAAGCTGAGGGTGCCGAGAAATTGATACTGCATTTCTTACTTACATCAATAGAGCAGCCCACCATTGAGCATCTTTTCAGGGCTTTTTCTAGGATTTCATAGAAATTGTCAGGAGCTGCCTTGACATCATACATTTCTCCTATACCCCCAGTGAAATCCTCCATGGCCTCTATTGTACTGCCACCCTTCAGAGACTCGTAGCTGCCATTCAACCTGGAAAACACATGCTGACTGTGAGATTTGCTTTCAAGATATCTGTGTTTAAAAGCTTTCTTGCAGATGTGTAGAAATGCAGCAACAGCACTGAAGTCAAAATAAGGACCCCAGAGTGTACCCAAGCAGGAGTATTGGGGTCATTCTGCTTTTTTTTTTAGTTGCATTTTTAATTCGTCCATTTCTTCATATCCTTAAAGCCCGGGGCTTTTCTTTCTTTAGTGCTAGTTGTCAGGTTGGCAAGGGCACCAGCAAATGCTAGAAGCTGCTCACTAGAATTGTGAATAACATATGAACAAATTGTGAATAACGTATGTACAAGTAGCAGATTAGGTACGTGCAGTGGGACTTACTTGGCATAGGCTTTTTCCAGTAAGGCACTCCAAAATTCATTGAGTTCAGCTGAGTGCAGGAAAACTAGCCGGCCCTTGAAGGTGGGTAACCGGTCATCAATCACGACATCCAGCCACTCGTTGTGCTGCCAAAACTGTTTAGAAAGGATGGGGCATGAATTTGCTGACAGCACGGCATTTCCTGAGAGCAGGATTCTGGTGTCCCAGTGTTTCTAATTGTTAGTTAGTGACAGTCATAGGCTTGATTAGAAGATATGTAAATTGTCTGCTCCTGCTCTACCATGCAAGGCTGCTCTCTAGGAAGGATAATCTATCTTAAGAAACCTCCAAGACTGAATGTGTAGACCTGTACTGTAGCTCCTTATCTGGATAATGTCACTCACGTAGCTACACAAGTGTTCACTACGTGACTCAAGACACCTTCAGGACACACATGTGTTACAGATCCCAGTTCAGCTCCTTTAAGGACTTACATCCTAAGTGAGGTTTGTGTGCCCAGGAAAATGTGAACTGATTTCTAAAGCCATGTATCTGCTCACAGAACAGGAGTGGCTGTCTTTGAGTCTCTATGAGGCTGACGTAGCCCTCTAGTCTGTTTCTCAAAACATGAACAACAGTGTAAGCTCAGCAATCCGTATTTTTTCAGTGTCTCCTCTGCAGTATCTGGCAACCTCACTGCAAAATAGACCATGAAATGTAATGACAGAGATGTGTTCATGCTGTGACAGATGTTCACCTTACCTGGAAGTGAAATATTCCAGCATAATCTGGCCCAAAATTTTGATCAAGTGGCACCACTCTTGCTAGGGTTTTTTCATTCAGGGTGAGAGAAGCTATGGCTGCTAATAGCCAGCAGTCACCTGTGGATTGAGAAGAGAAAAAAGCAGAGAAAAAGGGGCGGGAGGAGATGTTATGACAGTTAGCTGTCACTTCCCCTGAAATCCAAAAGACAGCCTATGTGTCCCCAGAAAGGGTGTCCCTGTACGGCCAGGGCAGACTGGGCTTCAGTCTGGAGGTGCTGGTAGACAAAAGACTCCCTTGGGCTCACAGTACCCTCGAGTGGAGATCCTTCCCTGATCTTGAATCCCACTGCACCAAGATGGTCCCTGGCACGGGTGGGAGGAAGCTATGCAGGAGGGAGCTGTGGGCCAGGTGAGCCAGGGCAGGACCTCCAGCTCCACTGCTCCCACCAGTTCAGGAGGACAACATCCCCTTAGGAGTGAGGACACTCCTACTGCTCCTCACGGTGTCTAGACATGAACACATCCACCCCGGGGGAATCACTCACCAAGATCCCCTTGACAAATGTCAGTTCTGGTGGCTCCGCCAAGGATAAACTTGGGGTCTTTGACAATGTCCTACAACAGTGAGACAGAGAACATGCACTTAAAATGTGCCAGGAAAATATCACCATCACTCTGAACCAGACTTGCACCAATGCTGACAAACCCTGCGTGCCACATGAGCTATATTATCCTGCAGCAGTGTTGCCACCACAAAGAACGAGATGGGGAATCCTTGCTAATTAATTACAGTGTAGAGCAATTAAAGAATCAACTATCCTCATTTTTTCATAATTAGTTGGCTGCTAATGAAAGGCTGGCATTCTTTATTCATCTGTAGGCAATTGTTAAAATATCATAGAACAAACTCATCCAGAAGATTAATGTCAGGCTGCAGCCCCGGTTAACAGGGCTTTTTGTTTGCTTGCTTTCCTCCAATGGCTGAAAAAAATAAAATTGGCAATTTACTTTTAACTGAACTATTAAGCCTTTTATTTGCTTGCATGTAATACCTGGAACATACAGTGTCTGACAACTATGAGACCATTTCCTCCTCAAATACGCAAACAACAAAGACAGCTTCAGTCCTATTAATTTTTAGGAGGAGCTAACACTACCCACCCCTGTGTGGTCAGAGATCAGAGGGACCGGTGCTCATGGTGGCATCACAGCAATTCTCAGGCATTCATTTAACTGGTTTAGTTCTATTACTAGTACCANAGAAGAGCACATTCAGCCGTTTAATCCCTGTATTTGCCTAGATGAAATCGAGTTGCTTTGCGTTGATATCACTGCATTTTCTTAGACCATAGGGCAGAATATTGATAGTTTTGTTCAGCTTCCTGCACTTATTGCCGAAGCATCTGCTGCTGGCCACTGCTGGAGCCAGGGCACTCTTCTCAGTGAACCAGCACTGCTGCTGTGAAGCTGCCCCTGCAGAGGCAATATTCAGGAGGAAGCTGGTTTGCATATTTTTTGTTTGCCTTTGCTGGGGAGGAGGTGGTGGCCAGGTTGTGCCTCAGCCACAGGTGCCCTGGGGAGGAGGTACCACAGAAAATCATGTCCCCAGAGCGTGGAGCAAAGGGAAATCAAACAGCAGCTGCTCCTTACCTGGCCCGCCTGCTTGTTAAATACACTCAGTCTTGTTGGCACTGGGCATGAACAATAAAACCACAGCTCATTGCCTTTAGACATTGATCTAGCAATGGCTGATAAAGTAGCTGATCTTCAACAACATGCATTGTTTTAGCACCACTGCTCCCAGGACACATAATTCTCATTNAGGCATTCATTTAACTGGTTTAGTTCTATTACTAGTACCATGGCTGCACTGAAAAATTACAGTGCTAAACCAATAAATGTGGCAGGAATTCTACTCCATTTTCCCATGCACTGTATATTGAATGTAATCGATTGAACTGAATAGAAAAGGAGAGAGGAGAGTATCTAATATATTACTGGAAGAATACGCCTGTAGTTAATCAGTCTGCCCTGATACATTATTGCAGACCCAATGGCATGAAGCAGATCCTTCTGCCTAAGTGGCAAGCAAAACAAATTA
>VYXC01009560.1:1379341-1490750 GCA_013397175.1 Platysteira castanea
GAGGGGGGAGGAGAAATAGAAGAGCAATAGAAGAGCACATTCAGCCGTTTAATCCCTGTATTTGCCTAGATGAAATCGAGTTGCTTTGCGTTGATATCACTGCATTTTCTTAGACCATAGGGCAGAATATTGATAGTTTTGTTCAGCTTCCTGCACTTATTGCCGAAGCATCTGCTGCTGGCCACTGCTGGAGCCAGGGCACTCTTCTCAGTGAACCAGCACTGCTGCTGTGAAGCTGCCCCTGCAGAGGCAATATTCAGGAGGAAGCTGGTTTGCATATTTTTTGTTTGCCTTTGCTGGGGAGGAGGTGGTGGCCAGGTTGTGCCTCAGCCACAGGTGCCCTGGGGAGGAGGTACCACAGAAAATCATGTCCCCAGAGCGTGGAGCAAAGGGAAATCAAACAGCAGCTGCTCCTTACCTGGCCCGCCTGCTTGTTAAATACACTCAGTCTTGTTGGCACTGGGCATGAACAATAAAACCACAGCTCATTGCCTTTAGACATTGATCTAGCAATGGCTGATAAAGTAGCTGATCTTCAACAACATGCATTGTTTTAGCACCACTGCTCCCAGGACACATAATTCTCATTGCAAGTAGTGCATTTAGCTTTTACCAAGAAACTCTGTGTGTTAGCAACGGACAAGATAAAAAAACCTTTCCACTGACATGGGTCTGAACATTAGATTCATGACTCATTGTTCATTACACATCTCCACGACAGACATATGGAAAAATGTTTTCAACCTCTTATGCCTAAAGCAATCAAAAATAATTTTAAAAAATCAATAAAAAGGAATTGAAAGGATGTTGACCAGACTTGTGCAAATTCTCTGCTACACAAAAGAAAACACATCCTACAGTTTTTGAGTGAGTGTTGCAAAAAGAATATTCATTTTTAAAAGGATTTTCAGATAGTATAATAATGTATCGGGACTTTCAGCATGTTAAAGGACAAAACCCAGCATTCACACACAGCATGCAGCAATTTAAGGATTCATCTGCACAAGGGTATTGCCTAGAAGATGGAACATCCAGTCTTCAGGGAGATGAAACATAGTGACCGATGACTGTCCTGATGCTGCATTAGAGCTGTTTCTTTAAACCCAAAAGAAAACAAATTCCATCCCTGTGACTGTCCCACACTGTTAGAGGGGGTGCATAGAGACCTAAAACGGGCTGGGAGTGGGATTGTTTAGATGGTTTCTGTGATTACATTTCTCTGCCTGGTCCCAACCTGTCATACTGGTTGTCCGTGATGTAAGGTTCATACTACAAATATTCCTTTCTTACTTCCTCCTGTAGACCATAGATTCATTCGACATTAGTAAAACCTGTTTGTCTTTCCTTTTTTGGGTTGGTTGTTTTCATTCTTCAATTTATATGTCTAACTTTCACAGAGCTGTTGAATTCATCCCAGCAGCTGAATTTAGATAAAAGGAAAGGGAAGGAAAGGGAAAGGAAATATAATGAGAAATGAGTCTTCTGTTCTTCAAATTGTTCTAAAATTTTGATAAAGGATAGTTTCAAAGGTTCAATTTGTTACTGAAAAGGATTGCTAAACAAAATTACTAAATGTCCTTCTGAATCTTGGGGCACTTCACTTATGTAGAAAGTCAGATATTCATCTGGTGCAGATCCATGTAGCTCACTGATTGCAGTGGGAGATTTACAGATTAGTGCTAGCTGAAGGTCTCGCTCATGCTGCTACAAACACGCATATATGCAGATATATGCATGTCAAAGTAATGAGAAAGCCTTCTCTACTCTCATTGCTAAAGATTAAACCCTAATAGATTGTAAATCAGAAGATTTAGATTATTTGTCCCTGCAATTACCCGCATGTACTGTGCTACACTTCATCCAGGCTACTGTAAAATACTGGTGGGAGAGGCAGTAAAAACCAGTCACCATGAAAAGCAGGTGGAACACAGATACCCTACACAGAGGCCATGTTTTTGTGCTCACCCTCTCCAGCACCACAGCTTTGCCAGCTGAGCTGTGGCAGCTCACCCGGCACATGCTCCAGGTCTGTGTTCTCCTTCCAAAGTAAAATGTGTTAAATTGAAATTGTTACAGTGCCTCTATTTTGCTGCTGCTCCTGATGGATAATAGAGATGAAACTGATTTAGCTTAAACTCTGAGGAGCCAGAGCAGAGCATAACTAATACCCTGTCCTTACACATCCTCTCAGCCTCCCCTGAGCTTTACTTCTCACTGTGCAGCTCACAAAAGTGCGTGGGGGGAACTGGAGTGTAAAGGCAGATGCCATTTGAGGTAACTTACTCATCCTGGAAATGTTTCCAGTTCAGCATACAAAGATCCTGAAGAAAACAGACCATTCTCCACTGCCCCTGTGTACCATACACAAGGGCACACAAGCTCTCCACTACTCCTGGTCACACTTTACACCACATTTTAACTATTCTGAAGCCCTAAAAAGACAAACTAGCATCTAACAGCTGGCCAAAGAAAAACCATTCTTTATGATTTAGTGCCACAGCCACTTGCATTTTTGATGCCCTACAGCACTCTAGAGTCACCACACCCAAAGCATCTCAGCCTCACAGCTCTCTCCTGTGCCGAGGGGGCAGCCCCACAGGCCACCTGGCTTTTTGGAGCACAGATAGGCAGCAGTGGCTGTGGGGGCTGCATTTACCATGTAGGGATCTCCAATTTTCTTCATAACTGAAACCTGTCCAGGAGTAACAGCTTTAATTCTGTTCTGTAGCAGCACTATGGTAACTACCAGATGCTGAGGCACCGAATGCCTATCACTGTGAATTAAGATAATTTACACCCTTCTTTAAGCTTATTTTGTTCTTTTTCCCCCTTAGTATCAGTGTCACCAAAGAAGTTTTCACCAAGGAAGAAGCTTTCAGACTACAAAAAAAACCCCAGAATAAACATCAGTCATAAGCAAAGAAATGAAATGTTGCCATACTTTTTCTGTGGTTATTAGTTACAGAGTGAAGAGGGGAGAAGGAACCTGGAGTGATGCTGGGTTTGTGATCTGAGAGCATGTGACTGGTGCAGCTTCAGGCTCTCATTGTGTTATTAATGACTGTTATGCAAGATGCATTAAGAGATAACTCACTGAGCCCATGGCCACTGCTGAATGGCTCAGTAACCACGGCATGCATTGGTAATCTCTCAGTGTTTCCTGATAGAAGTGAGCAAGTATATGTAAGACCCTTATACTCTGAAAGTTAGAAGGTTTCAATTTTTTAAGTTTAATATTAATTATGAACTTCCTACATTACCAACACTCAATTTTACACAGCTGGAACATTATCATAATGTATTTTACCCTTAATTCCCGGCATGCCCTCTTATTTTCATCTTCTGTCTGGCAATACCGTAAGAGAGAAGCTGATTACGAGCTCTTTATGCATGCACATAAATACACACATCTAAGTGTGTCTGTACAATGAGCTACACCTGAAACATGGGGTGAAACCTTCCAGCCCTCTCATCCTGCAGCTTGAGCTCTTTCCGGGTAGCATCCCAGCCCTGTGCCACTGCCCCTGAGGTGCGAAGGGTTTCTCCCCACACTTCATCTCCACATCTCCCTGAACACTGCACGTATTTGGTGCAACCCCGAAGCACAGCGGCGCCTGACTTTGGGCAGGATGGGAGGAACGAACACAACGACATACTCACCCCAGGCCTCTTCCAGACGAAGGGAATGGGTGGGTTTTCACTGAAGAAGAGAGAGGAGTTGCAGGCGGGGAAGTCGGAGTCCTCGAAGAGGACGCCCCTGCGCAGGCAGTCCCGCTTCAGCTCCTCGTAGCCCTTCCCCGAGCTGTGGGTGGCACGGGCGGCCCCGGGACGCGCAGCTGGCCGCGGCTTCGAGTCCTGGTACAGGTAGGGCATGTCTGCCTCCCACCTGCCCGAGAGAGCCCGGGGAGACACGGCTTAGCTGCTGGTGGGGACAGAATGAGGGAGGGGGAGAACGGATGGGAAAAGAGAGGGGAGCAAGAATACCTCACGTGCCTCGCAAAGGAAAAAGGGGCGGAAAGGACTGAGTGATGGGGGACCCGGCAATATCCTCCAGCCCTCCTCCGTTTCACCTCCTTGAGCTGCTGCTGTGTGAGACTGGCCTCCCGGCTGCTCTGCACAGCACCAGAGACAAACGCCCCGAAAGCAAATAGGGAGGGAAGGCGGCTGGTCCCGAGCGGCCTGGGAGCGGCCTGGAGCTGCCCTGTGCTCCCCGGTGCCTGCCGGGCGAGGAGGGGCGTGCACGGCTCTGGCACCGCTCCCCACCCTGCACGGGCCGGGCGGGAGGTGCCACGGGGCCGGGGTGGCTTCCAGGAATGCAGAACCCAGCCGGGGCAGCTGAGCTGCTCCTTGAGACAGAGACCGGGGCCCGCGGCAGGCTGCAGCCGCAGTGCGAGCTCGCCTGGCTCTCTCAGGTGGGAGAGCAGCCTGGCCTGACCGCGGCAGGGCTGCCTGGGAGAGCAGGTGTTGTCCCCGCTGGACGTCATGCAGGAGGGACAGCAGGGCCAAGAGATGGCCGTGGCCATGGCCGCTCTGCTGGCAGGGGTCTGGGCGCAAGACAAGGGCTGGGTGAGCACAGGAGGGGTGTGCAAAGCTAGTGGGAAGCACTCGGAGCAGGTCATGTCCTGGGAAAACACAGGAAAAGCATCAGGAAATGTTACCCTGAGGAGGGATTCTGATGGGCCACGCACTGAAGGAGTTCTGTGTGCACTGTAACATGTGAGTTTAAAAACAAATACATACGGCCTTGTCGCCGATTTCCAGGTTACATGACCTCGTTTGTCTGACCACTGGTGAAGGGTCTGGAGCACAAGTCTTATGAGGAGCAGCTCAGAGACCCGGGGTTGTTTAGCCTGGAGAAAAGGAAGCTCGGGGGGGACCTTATTGCTCTATACCACCACCTGAAAGGAGGGTGTAGCCAGATGAGGGGTCGGGCTTGTCTCCAAGTACCAAGCAGTAGAGCAAGAGGAAATGGCCTCAAGCTGCACCAGGGGTGGTTTTTATTAGATACTGAGAAAAATGTCTTCATGGAAAGTGTTGTCAAGCATTGGAACAGGCTGCCCGTGGAAGTGGTGGTGTCACCATCCCCGGGGATATTTAAAAGACCTGCAGATGCTGTGCTCAGGAACATGGTTTAGTGGCAAACTTGGCAGTGCTTGGTTGGTGGTTGGACTCGGTGATCTTTTAAGTCTTTTCCAACCTAAATGATTCTGTGATTTTTCTGCTAACCAGTGTTCACCTGCACCATTGTGTCTCCCACTGGGCAGTAAAACACTGGCTGGAGAGGATGCCAGACAATGCACCATGGATGCACTGAAGGAATAACACTCAGAGCCCGACATGGGTATTCCTCTCTGCTTGGAAAGGGAAGAGATGCCACCCTCTTGGAAAAAATTACAGTTCCTGTAGTATAAAATACACCCCTGAGTACAAACAGCGCTCAGACTCCCCTTGCTTTAATTGGCCCTTTGGTGGACCAGTCGAGCTTGCTGCCAAGAGATGATTTATGCAGAGCAATTAGGTGAAACAGAATTAGTTCCTTTCTGTTCTGCCATTTTTAACAGCAGTGCTGTGAGGAAAGCTTTCTTTTTCAGAGCATATATTCCCATGTTTATTCCCCATAATTGCATCCATTGTTGATATCTACAGGCTCCCTACTGAGACCAAGTTCCCATTGTCCAAATAAAGGGATACTGTCCAAATGTGGGAGAAGAGGCAGGCCTGGTGCTCCAAATGTGGCCGTCATTTGACCAAACTTCAGGCCTGCAGAATAGACTCCAAGTTACTCACCTCGGCTTTTTCTACAGCTGGTGAGAAGATTGAAACCTCTAGAAGGTGACTCACGGTGGACTCATCCTTAAGATCCCTCTGGAGATGACTGTATCTTTCATTTGCCTGTAGACAGACCCTCATGGAGTAGCTTAGCGTAGCTGCCCTGATTAAATGCATCTCACAGTCACGTGAGAGGAACCACAGGCAAGGGTTAAGGCAGTTAAAAGGCATTTCAGTGCCAAGGCAAGCCCAGGGTTTGGACTACCCAAAATCCCACATTCAGCCAGCAGCAAAAACAGGAATTTTAACCACAACACCTCTGTGTGGGCCAGGCACATTCCCATACACCAGAGTAACATGCTGACTGGGGAAGGAAACACTCAGTGCCCTAGACATGGACTGCACACCTGCTATGTCCCAAGGAGAGCAACCCTGTCTCACTTCAGGAAATTTCTTCTATTCAGAGTTCAGTTGCTTATGAACATGTGTGGGCTGAGCTCTACGGGTGCTTTTCCTGCTGCAGGGGAATGCAGGCAGATTCTTTCCTATGGGAACACTCTGGTGTGCAGTAAGAAATGTTTTCATGCTATAGCCTTTCTCCCAGAGGGCAGGAACAGCCTTTCCCTCTCCTTGCCCTGCTGGTTCATGTCATGACTCTACAGGAAACTTCATGTCTCTGAGATTCCAGCCTTGGCACTAAAAGTGCACAGGAGAGAGGGTGCTCAGGGAGGGCAGGTGGAAAAAAGAGAAATGAGCAGAAAACACTTACAGAATGTCTCAGTTCTCATGAAAATACAATACTTTGCCTAACACTTGTTAAGAATCATGGGCTCATCTCTGAGGTTTTCAGTTCTGGAAGGGCAGAAACAAATAAATCCATGTATCACTTATATACTTACCCCACTCCAGAGTTTCACAAGGACTAAGCAGTTTTGCTTTCTTAACCATGAGTTCCCCTTTTGAAAGCCATGAAAGGGCATTCCTCCCCTTAGATGACTTGTTATTCCTGCCACTTGTTGTTCTCTGCAGATATTCAGGGTGGGGGGAAAATGCAACGCATGTCCTGTGATAGTCTCTTACGGACAGACACCAGCAACACGATCCTACTTGCTCAGGAGAGTGGCGGGCAAGATTTGAGCTGCTGACCTAGAACACCTTTGCTCCTTAGGTGTCCTGGCCCAGTGAGTAAAAGCAGGGTGTATTTTAACACTTTCTGGAACAGCAGGTGAGCACAGACAATGGGAGGATGCGACACCAGCCCATGTACATTTTCATTTGGCATGCTGTCGCAGCAGACATATTGTGACATTTAAGCAATACGAGACAGTATTAATACTAATGTCTTGTCACACTGAGTAATAAAGTCCTTCCTCCGTGATTCCACTGCCTCAGGAACTGTAGGTTTCCAGCCCACCAGGCCTCTCCCAGCAGGGGCGATAGTGCAGGTCTGTCCTTGGTCTGTGAAGGCAGTGAGGGAGTGCCTGCCAGCGTGTGAAAGCGCTGCTGGCCGAGAGAGAGCTGTCAGATCGAATGCAATTAATTCCTAGTGGGACAGCTCTGGACATCATTAGGCTCCTGCAGACTGCAGAGATCTCTCTGCAAGCCACATGACCAGGGAAGATTTCAAGGTGACAGCATAACAGCATGAGCGATGCACAGGCTGGCAACATATGTTAAAGCTGAACACCAGGTTTTCTTCCAGGTACTGTCATCAAATGCCTGTTCCTGACACATCAGGAGTTTCATCCATTACCTCCAGCCATGGCAACAAAGCACTCAGGGAGTGTGAACACCGGTGCAATTGCAGTTGCCCACGGGCACCGCCCTCCTGCCGACCCACGCTGCTCATCCCAGGACACCAACAGAAGGGGCCAGATGGGCATTGTGCAGAAGAAGCAGAGGCTCTGGCAGAGGGTGAGCATGCTCTGCCAAGAGCAGAGTCTCAGACACACTTACTGCTGACAGGAACAGTGTAATTTCTGTCTGTTATTGGGTCAGATTTCCATGGACTTCTTATTTTCTTCAAGAAAGCAGAACGTCTGATTTGGCTTTCTGTGGTTTGAACAGCTTTTATTCTAGAAGAGACTCTTTATCACTTTCCAGCATAATAAGTGGGATAGAAGGTGACATAAAGGCTTGATGTAGGAAACATCTATGGTTTCCACTTCTCCTTGGCATCCTTACTTAACATCATGCTACAGCTCTGGCTTCCATCCCCTGCTGTTCAGCATTTGGCATGTGCTTTTTCTGAGTCACACTTACGTAATTCCTTCCCCATTAACATCAGGTAGACTCTGGTCATTCAGGATTTAAAGTTGGTTATTCAAATGACAGCAACTTAACTAAGTCTTTCATAACCCTGTTGTCATTACACCGCCTGCCCTGTCAACAGTTTAACATTGGAGGGTTTATCTGTAGCCTTTGGCCTGACTGACCTCATGTTCTCCAGTGCTTTTTGCCTGCTGGCTAAGCCCCTTCAGTGCCATCTGACCTTCTTTAAGGGACTGGTTTAGGGTAGAATATATTCATTTTTGTGCTCTTTCTCCAGGTATTTGAGAGAAATTACTGATTCTGTCTAGGTCCCTTTATCATTCTCCTTATATTTGCAAAGATTTAAGGGGAGATGTTATGTGGACTGAGGTACCATCTGTGAAACTCAGCAGCTCTCTGTCCTTCCTCCTCCGAATCTATATGAAGTTACATAAAACATCTTTGTTCTGTCTCTGAGATTAGTGTCATTTCATACTGCTTGGCACCCTCTGAACCTTGCATTGATTTGAATCCAAATGCCACAGTCACAGTCACATGAAACCATGCTGTTTCTGATACTTTCCATTACTTTGGCTCAATGCAGTGCATGGACTTTTGCCCAGTGGCTTGCAGCCTGGCAAGCTTTGCACATGCTCCTGCACACACATCTTTGCTAACTGGGGACATCTTCTGCTGCTCTGACAACAGCTGAGACCGGATAAAATTGAGCCCAGCTCGGGGCTGGTTTTGTAAGGACTTTTCTGTTATCTTCTGTCAATAAAATAATACACACTTTCTCTGGAGGTGACATGGTTCACTATAGAGGGGCTGGAGGATCCTTCTCTCCCTCATTTCAAGGCAGAAGTGAGGCAGCGGGAAGGGAGGTGAGAAAGGTCAGCTTTAGGGGTTCTGCAAGACAACCTGCAGACTGGACAGCCTGCCTGTCCCCTTTCTGCCCAGCCTCTCTGATGGGCTACCACCCCTTTTACACACCCAGAAATGTGAAACATCTTTTTGTGTGCTTGGGTAAGTAAGGTAAACATTATCTGTGCTGGCAGCTGAAATACCATCATTAGACAGCCATCTAAGTGCTTTACCCTGCCAAACAGCACAGCTTTTTGAGCTGTTGTTCCAGGCTTTTGTCAGAGCTAAGCACACACTGCTGCATTAATTCATTGCTTTGGGGGAGCAGCAGTTTTACAAAAAAAAGAGGGCTTTTAAGATTATTTTTATTCTTTCTCTTAAGACTGTGAAACACCAAGTGGCAGCATGGGAGAGGAGCCAAGTTGCAGTATGTCTTCAGCTCCCTGAGTCAGAGGCAGTCCCTAAGGGACCCCAGCTTTTCCTGGGGGTAATAGAATAGCTCTAAGAGCGCTCACTTATTTTTTTTTTTTTTTTTTTTTAAATGAGAGGCGTTACAGTTTTCAAAGGCTTTCATCAGGGTATGTTGCCAGAGGGCAATCTTAATCCTTTTCTCATCATGAATATTCTGGGTTTGATAATACTGTTCCTCTGATTTATCCCTCAAGCAGTAAGCTAAATTGTTATTTCAGGTTTTTACAGTTAAAACAGAATAGGTAGAAAAATAAAGCAAAGTAAAAATAAAAATGAACCCAAAACTGCAGGATTTAAGCTTTTGCTTAAAAATCATCCAGTAAAAACAAAAGAGCAGGAAGTTCTGATCTGCCTGGAGACTGACTTTTGCCACTCTATTGAAACCCCAGAAACTTTAAGTTATGAGCCCTTCCATTATTTCCTGTAGCAAAAAAAATTACTGGATATAAATTTAACTTTCCCCTCCTCCTCCTGCTTCCAGAATTACTGGTTTACCAGAGGGCAGCAAGGTAATAACATTTCCAAATGCTGCTGGCCGGCACAGCCCGGCCGAGCCAGGAGCAGCGATGCGGCGGCGCCTCCGCACGGCGGCAGCTTCGGATAAGGAGACAGGGAAGGGCTCTGCCGTGGTCCTGAGGCCGCGGGAGCAGCGCCGGGATTACCGCCGGGATGCTCACTGCTCTCATTCCCGGCAGACTTCAGACCTGCCGACACTTCCACACCGGCGCTGGCCGGGGAAGTTGGTTCCCAGTTCTGCGTGGCAGGGCTGGAGCTGCTCCTGAAGGAGTGGGTGGGTGTGTTTAGCACCCCGACCAGGGAGATCCTGCGCTGCTCTTGCAAACTGGGCAGCCGGAATGCTGCGCGGCTCAGTCACTGCTTTCTAGCAGGATCCGAAAGCAGGAGAGAGTCCAGCGCAGCCAAACACTCGTTATTTGTGCACCCCTCAAATTAACGACAATCTGAAAGCCCCGCCCTTATCTCAGGTTGCAAAAGGGTCTACAGATTGTATTTGGAGCATTGAAAATTGCGGCTGCTGTCCCAAGAGAGTTGCGGTTTTGCTCCTGTAGCTGGCCAAATAGGATTTGCTACGGCTCCAGAAGATGGAAGACTCCTGTAATGCCTGCAGTGAGGAAGGAGCCAGTGTTTCTCACTAATGAACTGCACAAACTGCATATGATTAAAAACACTCCGAGTGAGGCACGAGACCACCACAGACAGTCTGCTCAGAGGAACACCAAACAGAGCCCAAAATAGTGGAGCCCTGTTGATTGCAACTATTTGCCCATGCAGGCAGAGGAGCAGGAGGAGGGGTGGAGGTGTCTTGAGAGAGGCTTGGGAAAAGATAAAGGGGAACCTGAGTTTGTGCGGGGAACATGGATATCCCATCTTCCAAAGGTCTTTCTATGGCCATGCTTTGAATTTCCAGGCTAGGAGGCAACAACTCTTGTGCACAGTGCCCTGTGGGCAATATGGCTGGGGTACAAAAATTACAACCAGGATTTCAAAATCTCAGTAGTGCCAGAAAAGATCAGCCACCCAAGGTATCACTTAGGAGATCCCCAGGGAGTAAATCTCTGCTGAGCTTATTGCAGCACCCTTGCAATACTGAGAGGAGCTGGATGTTTGGTGCTGGAGGCTTTTGGAGCTGAGTGTTGTGGCATTTCCCAGACAGTGGTCACCTGGCTGCTTCCCTTGCATAACTTGGGTTAACAGCTTGAAGGCTTCAGTGGCTGACCCACCTGGCAAATACTGGGACAGTGCAAAATCCTTCCCTGACACAAAGGCATCTGCCAGAGTTCTGATAACAAAGCTGGCACCAGCTCTTTCAGGCACGCATTTTGCTGTGCTGCTCTGCCTTGCAGCTCTTATCCAAGGGATGAAGATACACCGTGATCAGAAAGGTAACACACTGCGCTGGAAGTAGAGAAACCTCACTGTTTGTCCTTGAGATGTTGCCAACCTGTTGCATGACTGCAGGTGATTCATGTCACCTCTTTGTGTCCACTTTCAGGACAGGCTGCTCTGTCCTGGCTGCTTCAGTCTAGGATTGTCTCTTGCTCCTCACCGGCACAGCATGTGCCACAGGAAAGGACCCAAAATCGATTATATGTTGCTGATATAACTGTTAGCCTGCAAAGTATTTTGAGATCCTCAGGAAAGGAGGTTTCCTCTGCCCACACACACAGTGGCCTCACAGTCATGCCTCTGTGTGCATGTGCAGGCTGTGCACAGATCATTCTGAAAATGCTCTTAAAAACTGCATCTTCCCCTGGGACAGACAAAAAAATAGGACTACAAAAATTGGACTTTTAAAGTAAAGCAGTCTTTACTCTCAGGGACTGCAAACACAAGCTGTGACAAACCAAATGTAATTTTAGGCTGGAATATGTACTAGTGTTAATATAAGCTTCCTTGAGAAGCTGAAAGAGATGGCAAGGTGGTGATGCTCCCTCCTCCAGCAGGGAGGGTTTTTGGCACTGCCAGGGCGATGGCAAGCCGGGCAGCCAGCTCAGCCAGGGCACCTCTCCTGTGAGGAGGGAGCACCATGCCACACCAGCCCTTCCAGAGAGGCCCCGGACACCTGAGTCAGCTCCCAGGCTGCCCACTCATCATGTGCATTTGGCATCATCCAGGCAGACACGCTGTTTCCCTCCACCAAAGCACAGGAATGGCACACGTGATCCTCGGGGTTTATGGGAGCCAAGTTACCAAGTTTTCCATTGCTCCTTGCTGTGAGAACCCATGGCAGAAGCAGGATAATCCCTCTCTTTCATCATCTGTACTTTGAATGTTATTATTGAAAAGCATTTTTGCAATCCTCTTTACACAAAAAATTGGGCAAGCTGAGTACATCCCTCATGCTCACCAGCAGCTTTCACAGAAAAGTTGTTCCAGCCAGCATGGGCAGAGGTCAGGCATACAGAGAAAACACAGGAAAAATCACATGCAAACCTATTCCTGTTTTATTAAAACAGCTAAAAAAATATTACTTTGCACTGCCTTTCCCCTCCAGAGACAGAAAAAAGAAACAAAATCAGGCCCATGGCGGTTTGCCACAATTCTCACAGAATGGGGGGAAAATTGCTTTACTAAATTATAGAAACTTGCCTGACACATTGCCAAAGTGGTACTCCTTTCCTACTTATTCACTCTGGAAAAAGTCACCGAGTACTCTGTGTGCAGCTGAAGTTAGAACAGAGCCCATAGGTCTGGCAGGAGACAGAGACACTTTTTAGACCCCAACGCAATAACTCTGCCACAGTTAGTACACATATCCTGATTAAAAGAGAAAAATACTGAAACCCAGCTAATTAATGTTAAGACCCTACCCACAGTTTTTGAAAATCATTCATATTTTCCAGGGTTTATGTTGATTTTGAAGAGATAGCAGCATGTTCCTGAATGCTCTGTGCACAGGAACAATGCTGAGGCTGAGGGTCAGGTTTGCTGAGTGCGGTTTTTCATTAGTGTAGCTCTGCTGAAAGAGTGTTTTCAGTCTGTGCTGCAAAGTGAGCCAGCACAAGCTGGCCTCAGCTCAGACATCGCTAGTTCTGTTGCAAGTTGAAGACAAGCCCTTAGGGAGGAGCATGAGAGATGCTGGATCAAGCAAAATTCATGACAGCTCTCTGTCTGGAGATTTCCCAAGTTAGCAATCACACCCGGACCATCACGTTCTGCAGAGGTTCATGATCATGCCCTCTGTTATTTCATTTAATCTCTTTTTGTACCAAGACCTTTGGTCTCTGCAGCATCCTGTGGCAGTGTCTCCTGCAGTTCAAGCATGCAAAAGAGTTCTTCCTTTACATTTGTTGCCTGATAATTTTACCAGGAATGCACTGATTCTGGCAATATTACAAAAGAGCGATTCAAGACTTTCTGTTCACCTTCTGCATTTTATGTTTATACTTCCCATACCAGTAGCTTCTCTTCCAAATTGAAATGTCTTGGTCTCTATAGGTACTCTACTGCTCTACAAAGTTTTTTTCCTGGATGTCTCACAAACAGTGGTTCTTTCATTCCATCCTAATGACCAACTACCACACCTGGGGTGACCACCACAGCAGCTGATGAAGCAATAGTCTCCAATCTTCCTTTTGTCAGTTCCTCCCATCCAGGCATTCTCTTTTTTTCCTTTTCTCCTTGTCCTTTTCCCAGTACCTTTTTGCCCTCTCCATTTGGAGCCTTGTTAAGGCTGCAGGCTGTGTTCCCTTACCAAAACGGATGACAGAGGGAACATTGTGAATGTTGATGGGATGTAGAGGGCCACGATTACCAATGTCAACTCACAGGCTGTATAAACAACTGTTTGTGGCCTATTTCTCACTCAAGATACCTTTAGGCTTATTAAAAGAAACCTTCAAATTTAGTAATGAATTATATATGCCATGTACATGCTATTATGTCTAAATTAGCCATATATTAATTCATAATCTATGTATGTCAGACATGTCAACTCAAGTTAGGAAGGTGAAGGTCTGTGGTTTGAGCCTGTGATTTATTATCCCTCCTCCAGGACTGCCGCCTCACAGGAGACACAAACATCATCACAGGAGTACATCTGGCCCTTTTGAGTTCAGGTCTCAGAGCAAAATATGGGAAAGCTGGAAAACAAACGGAATGAAACAGAATAAAATATTTACTCTTGTCTCCGCACAAAGTGCTGAATTTTATACAGCTTTTCCCAGAACAATTTGGATCAATGAAAACACTTTTTGACAAAATGGAGACACAATGTTCTTCAGCAAAAGAATAGCCACCTGGTCGATCAGTCAAAATTCTAGCTTGGACAAAAACATTTTCCCATTCAAGGCCGAATTACATGCTGCTGTCTGTAGGAGTAGCGTTCCTCTGCCAGGGTTAAAATTCCTGAAGCCTTTTTGGCAGTATTTACATGAAGAAGTGCTGGAGCACCAACACCGAGAGATTTTTCATGGGGCAGGGGAGCACTTCCACATTAGCACTTCAGAACAGTGAGCCTGACCAGGAGATCTGATCCCTAGGATGGCTGCAAGGAAATCCATAACCGCAGCACCAGTGTTTTTCCACCCCACTTTGCTCCCTCTCAGCAGCTACCATGAATAACAAGCAGGAAAAACAGAGGCAGGTTTTGAAGAGAAATGAGGGCAGTGGTGGGGGGGGGGAGGCGGGCTTGGCTTATGCAAGAGTGGGTATAAAAGAGGGAGCCAAGTACCCCTCCAAAATCGGAGAGTGGGGCAAAAGGAGAGCACACACTTCACCGCTGAAGAACAGGTTTGAGAGGTCTGTGTTTCTTTGTACCTTTACTATGGCTGTTGCAGGGAGAGATTCATTAGAAAACGTATGTGGGCCACAGGCTTGTTTTGCATAGGGGATGCTTGTAGGAAACCTTTGCTTTCACCTTCTTTGGTTCCTTGTTGCCAGAAAGCTTTTTGCCCGAATTCAGCCCAGTGCAAGTTCTCTGGCACAGCTCTCTTTAAGGGGCAAAATCCTTGGACACCAGAGCTGAAGGGCAGGATAGAGACTTTGCTTTCTAAAGTCGAAACTCTAAGCACACTCTCATTCCTAAAACCATGGCAACCCAACAAAAAAAGCCTGACAACAGAATCCACATATAGTAATTGGAATAATGCTCATGCACTCCTGCTTAAAAATGGCTCAGAAGCGAAATGAAAGACTAACTGTAGTTTAGGACTACTACAATAAAATATGTTGCAGGTGTGGTAGGATATGTTCTTCATAGTGTGAAACCTCCTTTAGAAGAAACTGTTAGAAGATAAAAGACAAAGATCTAAGAAGTGCACTGGTGTGTGATGCATCTTAATAGGGGAATATTAATTGAGTGAGCACAAGTGACCGGCAAATAAGGGGGGAACTGTGTCTGAGCTTTGTAGTAGTGCATGAACATTAGGTGAAATCAAAGGTTCACCCTCATTACTGGGGCCAGCCAAATTCCCAGTGGTCCGAAGCAGGAGGAGCACTGTGGTGAAAACAGGACATTGAACATTTCCTGATGAAACTTCTTTTTGTGGAGAAAGGTAGGTATTTTAATTTGATTACTTTATTGACTGGGGGGGCAAGGGTGGGGGGAAAAAGACTTCTCTGTGCTCCTCAAAGACATTGACCTTTTTTTTTATTGACAGAAAACAGTAGAACTGAGTGTACAAACACCAAAAGACACCCAAAGGTCAAGTTGGCTGAAAACCCTGAGAAAGTTCAACTAAACTGAACTTTCTTTATGTGGCAGAGCCACCAGACCAGCATGCTGGCTGGACTTGTTGTTCAGGTGCCTCCTGCTCCCCCTCTTCTTCAAGCCAGGATTCCCTGCAACCAGGGATGCCTGATGTAGGGCTGGTACTTACAGCAAAAGGAGACCAACAGCTGCAGCATGGCTTGGTCATGACCTTCAGAGGAGCTGGAAGCAGGAGATACCCTAACAACAACATCCTCTGGATGCTACAGCACAAAGGCATAATGATTTGAGGACAAAACAATACAGTGGCCGAGGGGTTTGTGATTTCCCTTTTCAGTGTTTATTGTCCACAGCAAATATGTAACTCTGATAGCTGTACTATAAGTTATTAGCATCACTTGTAGCTTATTAGCCAAAGCCAGTAATCCTTTTTAATAAGGATACTTTACAGAGTTTTACAAAACACAAGGTGCCCTTCCATGAAACAACCTTTATTTTTGTGTCCTCAATACAGACTGTATTGGGCTGGGTTTTCTTTTTACCTGTGTTCAAGCCTCATCTAGGGGGACGCAGCAGACCAGCTCATAGGCTCGGTGTGGTCTGGCCCTTTGTGCACACTGCTGATGCCTGCCTAGTGCCTCGGGTGGACCCACATGGGTGATGGTGCAGGAGATACAGATTTGGGCTGTGCTCACATCCCACCTGCAGCTACACTGGCCTCTAAGGGACCAGCTGTCTCCCCAGGTCTGCCTGTGGGAAGGACTCTCCAGGGTAGAGGGGAAAGAAAGGGGATTGCAACCTGAAACCTACCTTGACCTTTTAGCATTTAGCTGAGCAAAATGTATTTTTCATGGAAGAACTCCTCCCTTGGCTTGTATCCTTAGTTGGGATAGAAGCATTTTAAAGCTGTTTGGAGATGGTGCAAACACTCAGGCATTGTTCTGTGGGCAAATGCTTCCTTAACTGAGATGCTCAGGCAGCAAGAGGACAAAACACCTTGAATATTTCAAGCTGTTTGTTTAGGCCTTCAGTGCATGATAGCATGTTATACAAGCCTGGGCTCAGAACCACTTTTGGACCTCATAAGAGTGAAGGTAATCAGATTGTTTAAATGAAAAGCAGAACTGCAGAGACAGAAATTTCTCATCTCTTTGGTGTTAGGCACCTGGCACACAGCCCTTGGGCTGGCTGGACTCTGCTGTCCCTGTCTCCACCTTCATCTCTACCAGCTCCAGCTGCCCAGGCACACTGAAAACATCCCATCTCTCAGCTCTCTCCTTGAACCCAACATATAGCTGGGCACTGCAGTACAAATCATGCCTGACTGGCCCTCTAAAATCGAAGTGCAGATGATAAATCAGCCCTACTCCTATTAGAGCCATGGGATTTTAACTACAAAGAATAACAGGGGCACTGAACAAGACCCAATCTAACCAACTGCATTATCTCTGGTTTGATTCACTTTTTACTTGCTTAAATAGGAGAAAGGGCACACCAAAATTGAAAGATTGTTTCAAAAGCAACAGAAAGATCTGCAAATCCCAACCCCTTTTCCCAAACTTGGGAGACTGAGACTGGGAGGGATGAAGTCTTTGTGATCCAGCTCTGGCAACCTCACCTATCTGGCTTTCATCTCCATTTCAACACGTTTTGTTCAAGAGGAGAAAGAACAAAGCCTTGACATTCTGAACAGATCAAGAGGGAAAGAAGGGGTGAAAACTGAGAGCTTAATCACTTTATTCTGCAGTAGCATACACGCCTCACACACTGGTGGGCCCCCAGGCTGCAAGGTAGAGATTAAAGGCAATATACCTGTGAAGACAAAAATCTAATCCAACTATACAGCAAATATAAGTACGAAGAAATCTGCATTCCTTTCAGTCTGGCACAAAATGATGTATTTTCAGCTCCTATAATCAGTTATTCTGCATAGTTAAACGCCTGTGTCTCTCTTAGTTAAAATGTAACTGCAGGCTATGCAGGTGTGCTGGGTCTGGCTAAAGGTTGTGTATCCATCCCTGAACTTTCTATGCCGCTGGTGTTAAGCCAGGCTCAGGTTTCACTGGGCCCTGTCTGGCCTGAGGTAACTTTCCTCGGCCCCGCGGGCTGTGATGCAAAGCAGCTTTGCGCAATGCCGCCGCGGCCGCGCAGGAAGGGCAGAATTCTGCCCGCAGTCCCACCAGCCCCGGGGGGAGAGGTGTCCTGAGGAGCTCGCCTGAGGGACAGGACAGCAGCATCGGAGGGGTCACAGAGGGGCAATACCCCCCTGGACAGAGGCGAGTAAGCACTCTTGCTGGATTTGCTTTGAATGCTGCTTTTTCAACTCAGGTGTTGATGCTTTTCCAAAGGGCTCGGGGCTCTCCAGCCAAATAAACCACGCTGACTTTCCACAGATGAGGCTTGGGGTAAGTGCTTGGCTATGAGAACTGCTCCTCTTGCTTCTGCTCATGGAACAAAAGCTGACAGGGGGGCTCTGGCAGCCAGAGAGAAGTGACCACTGGGTGCCAGTGGTGCCTAATGGCACAGCCTGACTGGGTGGCACAGGGTCACCCTGCCTGCTGTGCAGGAAAGATTAAGTAATGCCTCAAAAGAATTGTATGATGGAGAGAACAGTGTGGGGAGGACATTCCTTCTAATTTGTGGCTTTTTAGTTCGTTTTCCTGAGCATCTCAATGTGAAAAATGCATTGAGTAGTCTAGAAATCCATTAGCACAGTACCTGGGCTAACTGTGAAAGTCAAGTTGGGAAGACACCTCCCAAGATAACTTTTCAACCAGGAATAAGCTCTGTCATGCATGTCACATGCTACCAGTGGGTTTGAGGAGGCAAAGAGGGGCCAGGAGCAGAGGGGACAGCAGCACAACTGCGCTGCCCATGGAATAATTTAGAGTTTGAGGTGGGAGTTAATGGGGAAGAACAATCCTTGGGTGAAGGCTCAGCGACAGAGATCCACAGCAGATCCTCCCCTGCATGCCTCTGGGGAGCAAATAGTTTCAGGCTTGACCCACAGGCATTCAGTAGGAAGGCACTTAGAAATCCTGAGTGACCAGCACAGCAACAGAAACTCTATTTGCAAACCCAGCAGTTAGATAGGAGCCTACAGCCTGGGAATGTAGATATCCATGTTAGCAGGCATATGTAGTTAGCAAGATACGTCTAATTACCAAGCATCTGCACATCTCCATTTTTGTATGTGCAAGAGAGTGGTGATACTGGGGTATTATTAGGTATTAAATACTTGGGGACCCCTCAGGGGAAGGAATATGGTTATACATTGTAAATTAGGCTGGGAAGGGGCCAGGTCTTGAATAAATGGATTTAAACCCAAGCACTTCCACCCTGTGTAAAGTGTTGGTGAGACAGACATTGCTCTGTGTCCTCTCAAAAGGCTCAGGCTACCAGAATTACAACACCTGCCAGACTGGTGCAACTCAAAAAGCCTTGGAGAAAGAAAGCAGAGAGCAGGGCTTGGGTACTGCCAAGGCTGATGGCATTTTGCCCATCCAATGAGCTCTGCAGAACCTGAAATGGGTGAAAGAGGGTGAACAAAGCTACAATGAACAAGGAATTACTAGTAGAATAAAATGCAGCTCTGAATAACAGAATTTTGGCTGATTATATGTGTTACAGATGCATAATTTTCAACACGTTTGGATTTCAAATACACAGATTAACAGTCGGATACTAGAAATCCAAGAAATGTACAGCAGAATTACCAAAAAGTTGGATATAGGAAAAGAGAGAATTCTAAAAGTATTAAATTTGTCAGTGGGTACACGTGTGTGTGTGTGTCCATGACATTCTCATTCCCAATATGCACTACATCCTTTGTGCCAAAACACCAGTGACATCCACATACTGTAAAATTCTCTGCTTCTTGTCAGGAGAAACAAGAGCAGCAAGTGGTCTTTTATCTCAGGAGAAGACTGCCTGAAAACCAAAGTAAAATCCAGCCTAACCCTTCTAATTCTGTATTCAGGTATCGAAGGTTTCGGTGTGAGCACATTTGAATAAGGGAGCCTGGAGTGTGTTTGCCTAGAAGCTAGAATAAATGTTTGCACTGGGCTATGAAAACATAACATGCTCTTCTAGTGCCAAGTATTTTGCTGACTAGACATACAAAGCAGGATCATTCCATGTTTGGACCTTAAGAGAACTGGTTTCTAAACCCACTTCCTGCATAACAGCAGGCACATTGCTTAGCCCGTCCGTGTGTTAGCAAGGCTCAGTGCAGCAGTTTGCAGAGATGGCTCCGACCAGGTCCCAGGAACAAATGTTGTTGCGTTTGTTGCAAAACAAGGTTTTGCAGAAGTAGCATGCTCTAGTTTGCAGGCCTAACCAGCATCCACAACCATTCCCATGCTAAATCCTTCAGGTACTGCAGTGGGTAATGGAGTCACATCTGTGTTTACCATATTCCCACCTGCTGCATTGAAACTGCTGCCTGTCTCATCCTGGGCTTTTCAGGGGGCAGAGTCAGTGGTGTTTTAGTCAAACACCACTAAATACTAAAATTCCCACCTTTGTAACTCCAACACAGCACTAGCACCTCACTCTGTGATTAAGAGAAACTGTAATTAAAGCGGGCTGACCAGTCTCCTTTCCTCCTCATTTTTTCTTTCAGCGGACACCGTGGAGGCAATTTTCCAACATGAAAATGGTAGCAGATCTTCTCTGTTTATTGGCTTGCCTTACCGTGGTGACTTGTGACCGCGTCTACGTCCACCCTTTCAATTTGTTTTCTTTCAATAAGAGTGACTGCGACAAGCTGGAAAAATTGGTTCAGGAGGGAAACACTATTATCCCTGTCTCCACTGAGTCCCAAACCACACCTGAATATGAAAGTGACGTGAATGACAGCAACAAGTTGGAAGCCCCAAGCCGCAATGCCTGGGGGAAGGAGGAACGGGGCTACCTGAGTGGCTTGGTGTACGTCCTGGGTATGCGGCTTTACAGCGCGCTGCAGAAAGAACAGAGGGGCCAAAATGTGCTCCTGTCCCCAACCAGCCTCTACAGCTCCTTGGTGTCTTTCTACCTGGGCGCCTCAAACCAGACAGCGCTTGATTTGCAGGGTTTGCTGGGATTTGTTCCCCCCTCTGGAAACCTTGATTGCACTTCCATGGCAGTCGGAAGTAATTTCCTTACCAGCCTGCGGACGATCGAAAGGCTTGTGAACAGCGGGGACGAGGAGCTGCTCTTTTCCAAGACACTGAGCCTGTTCTCTGCCCCTGGCATACCCCTCTTCCAGTTGTTC
This sequence comes from Platysteira castanea, assembly GCA_013397175.1. Lineage (NCBI taxonomy): Eukaryota > Metazoa > Chordata > Aves > Passeriformes > Platysteira > Platysteira castanea. Next base: position 1,400,119 of record VYXC01009560.1, read on the forward strand.
ATGGAGCACTTGCTCCCCAGCGCTGATGCGTTCTACGCCCGAGCTGTTGATTTTACAAATCCAGGCAAGGCAGCAAACCAAATAAATGCCTTTGTGGAGGCCAAAAGCCAGAGACAAAGCAAGTGTTTACTGGCAGACATCGACCCATCCACTGACCTGCTGTTTGCGGTGGACGTCCGCTTGGCAGGTATGAGGCAGCACTTCCCGTTTTGGGAACAGGCTTGGGGAAGGACGGGTGGTAACCCTGCTCTCAGGAAGGAAGTGAGGTCACGCCTGGGCAGTGGGGAAGAGGAAGGGCTCAGATGAAAGGCTGGACCTCTGCTCCCCACCACTGTGCCAGGGGTCCTGCCTGCACTCCGCCATGAGCCAGCAAGGGCAACAGGGAAGGAGGAGGAGGAGGGGTGATGGCATACAAGAAATTTTCCTTATCCAGGACACTTAAGGATTAGGAAGGGTGTGGGAAGCTGCATGAGAAAGAATTGCGCGGCATTTCTGGCTGCAAAGCAACTAAAAGTCAAGAGGGGCCTCCAGCAAGATTGATCCGGTGTAGCTTTAAAGAAAGCCAAGGTAGCTGGGAGTAGCAGGCCAGAGGTACAGATACAGAAAAGGCTAAAAAATATAACGGGCATGACTGCTCTAGTGGCTGTTAAACACAGAAGTCTGGAAGCAACATCTGGCTCAGGAAGCAATCAAACAATCTATCAGTTACGGAAGCAGGGCAGCTTATACAAACCTAGGAGAAATAAGGCATTGCTTTTCATTGGCCGTTCATTGCCTAGGGTCATTCCATGCTGCTGTCCCAGAAATCCCCCTGCACTACAGCTGAGCCTTCTCTTCCGAGTGTAGCTGCTTTCCTAGATCCTCATGACTGAATGCAATACCAAACACTGCACACTTCAGACAGCTTGCCTACCTGTAACAGTATTTCAGAAAACTTGAAGTGAACCCTAAGTTCCTGAGTGGGCCTCTACTGCTAAAGGTGGAGTTGGGCTGCCCAGGAAACCTTTTTGTGCCTCCATCTTCCCACCTCAAAATTGGATGTCAGGTTTTCTTTGCCTTTCATGGGTGCTGTCATGCTCTCAGCAAGCTGTGGGCATCAGCTTTCTCTTCATTGCAAGGTCTAGCATAGATATGATACTGCAAAAGTTAATTGTGTTACAGACTTGGGCATAGTCACAAGAGCAGAGTTTTCCTTTAGCAGAACCATTTTTTCCTCTTCTTCTGTATTGGAAACTTGTAATTTGTGTAAGTTTAGAAACACATGCTCAAGGGTCTGCCTCACTGGATCAGCTCTACTACCTTCTCTCTCAGCAGGTGCGTTTGAAATGTTGTAGTCTCCACATGTGGGATGGACAAAATTGGCTCAAGAACAAATGAATCACATAAGCAACTCTCTTCTAATAAACACAGAACATGACTTTAGCATTTGCTTTGCCATTTGGTTGTGAAGGGGCATCCATGACAGCTGATGCCGTCATGCTCCTTGTCTGTCCCTACAGCTGCAGAAAGCAAAAAGTACATTTTTTCCTCTGGAATGCGTTATATATGCTCTGAGATGCTATTAACAGCCATAGCATTGTGAAAGTGACAGGAATCAATATAAAACAACAGCTAAATGCTCCCATGGCCTCAAGTGGTGTTCACTTGGCACACAGTTTTTTTCACCTTTGTACACTTGCTCCAAGCAGGGTCTGCTATTTAGAATTCAGTGCAGAACCTCAGGTGCAAGTTTCACTGATAGACTTCATGTTTAGTTTCTTCAGGGTCTTTTTTAGTTGCAAAATAATTACAAAATGTATGAAAATAGCACTGTGGGACTGCACAATCTTAAGCACCCCTCCTGGTTAAACTCTCTTCAACAGACAATCCACACCAGCTTCATTTTTAACTAGAAATTTATTAGGATGTTTCTTGCTTTGTTTGTTTGTTTGTTTTGGGTTTTCATTTGTTTTTAAGTAAAGACTTTCCAGAGGAAGTCATGCTCTCAATAAGTCTGTCAGGCTGGCATAAAGCCTGTATTATAGAACAAGGAGATCATCACCTGAAGCAGAGAAATCCACTGTTTATTTCCTGCACTCCCAAGTCGGTACTGCAAACTACTCTTTTACCCTCCCAGACGACATCTTTGCTCTGTGACTGACAGCATCTTCCACCTCAGTTATCTTATAATGTAGACACAGGTTTCTTTCCTGACCCAGTGGGGTTGCCAAACCTACAACTTGTGTGTCCTGATGTGAGAGATCTCCCTGTAAGAAGCCACTTCTTCCAGTGTGTCAGCTCTCACCTTCTGTAGAAGGAAATGGCCATATGAGAGCCTTTGAGAAGAGGACATACCCAGTTCCGTGTCTGAGGCCACAGACACCCAGGCTCTCACCTAGCAGGGAGTAGTTTCAAACACTGGGCTGCTGATTTGCCATTGTTCACAACTGGCACAGTATTTCCCAAAGTCAGTGGCAGAGCTTTCAGATTTTGCAGTATTTTCCCAAGAATATTTAAAAGCAATTACTACCCCATCTTGTTACATTTTGCTACATGCAGGCTCCCTGCTTTTGCCTTCTTACAGTTTTGACTTCTGCAAAAGTCCTCTGAAAATTAATTCTGGTTTTACAGACCCTGTGAAAGTGGCTCCTTTCTGCTTGCATTCCTTATTCTTATAAAATATAAAAGAAAAAAGTGAACCACTCTACTTCCTTATTCTTTGTTTTGCTTACACCTTCCTCATCTCCTACCTGCTGCCTCTTTTGGTAAAGTTAGGGTAGGTGAAAGTGCCTAAATGATCTTTTAATGCAAGCTCATTCAAGAGGCAAGTGTTCAATGCTAAAAAACCACTTACTGCAGATTAAATATGTTAGGGTCTAGCATTTATCTGGATTTAATGGAGGAAAGATTAGTTAACAGTACAGCTAGACCAGCTTCTATTTTAAATTAATATACCAATAGTAATTAATTTATTGTAGGGGGCTCCTTTCTTTACTACAAAATATACATCTGTTTTCCTAATTCTTTAATTCCACCAAACAATTTCAAGATTTCTGATCTCTGCCCTTCTCACTGAGGGCAGTAGTTTCTTTAATACTAACAGGATTATCTGTTAGTGGGTATATGTGCCCATCCGGGCAGAAGCACGGATGTATGGCAGTGAGAAGGTAACATGTTGAAATGCAGAACTGCACAGAAGCAGTGGGAGGTGAGAGCAAGGCTTCTCACAGTTGTGAACTGGGAAAGAAATTTATTTTAAGGTCTAAGAAGTGTTCGAGTATGTCCTTTCTAACCTCCTTGGCTCAACCAACACTTCAGTGTTGTGCTTACAACCTTGCCCATTGCTTTGGTTTGTAAGATGGTAAAGGGTGAGACCTCAGGCAAAGCTTGTGCTGCCTTCCCTCTCCTGAGCCCACCCAGCTGCCTGAGTGTGCTCCTGCAGCAAGGGCTGGCCCTGATGGATGTGTTCCAAACACGCCATCACCGCACTTGAGGGACAGAGTAGAAATCAAGCAGACCCTCTGCACAGGCCTGCGAGCCCCTGGGGACTATGTGGCAGCCTGGGAGGAAGCAGGCAACCAAGCTAGCAGAGACACTTTCCTGTCCCCAGGAAAGGTCACAAAGCCAACAGAAATACAGCAGCTTTGGTCACCATCCTGATGGTCAAGGTCCCTGTGCTGTGAGCTGGTGCCACCAGAAGGCAGATTAAAGGAGGGATACATACGTTTACAATAGCTAAATCTGATTTTATACACGCAGTCCTTCCCTAAGGCACAGTGTGCTGTTCTTAAAAAGATCAGCTAAGGGGCAGAGGGGAGGAGGGAAAAAAGAGAAGAATCAATTTGTTCTTTCTCGATCTGTTTTTCAGTGAATGTTAAGCAAGCCTTCCCGCTCAAAGAGCCTCAGGAGTTCTGGGTGGATTCAAACAAAAAGGTCTTGGTCCCTATGTTGTCTATCACGGGGACATTCAAGTACAAAACTGATGCCAGTGGCGCCTTTTCCGTGGTGGAAGTCCCCATCAGCAAGACGGCGCTGCTGGTGCTGCTGCAGCCCATCAATGGCAGTGACCTGGAGCACGTGGAGTCTGAGCTGACCTGGCAGTCCTCAGCCTGGCTCCAGTGGCTGTCCCCAAGGTAGGGAAGGGGCACATGCACCCTCCCACAGGGAGAGATGGGATGGGGTGAGCCACACAGGCCTGCCTGCTCACCTGGGGTTGGATCCTGCCAGCGAGGCTTTACTACCAAGGACAAGGAGAAACCCCCGCACAACCAGGGGGCTCACTTCAAAGGGGCTCGGCTTCAGTGGGATCAGCTTTTTATCTGGGGGTATTTCAAGGAAATGAGCAAGTCCCTTTGCATCCCACCCGTGAAGTGGGATGATCTGGGGTTTAGCAGCAGACCCAGGGTGACGTCTGGGTGAGTTCACGCTTGGAAACAGTAACAGGAACTCGCTGTGTTTGTGCCCACACACCAAGCACTTGTTGCAGCTGTTTTCACATGCCCATTCCCCAGGACTGCCCAGCCACCATGTTTTCACCGTGGAGAACAAGCACTCACTTGCCTCTCTCTCTCCCTCTCTCTGCAGAGAAATTAAATTAACGCTGCCGGCATTGACACTAGAAGACAGCTCTGATCTACAGGAGCTTCTTGCAGAGATAGAACTGCCTGCACTGCTGGGGAAGGGGGCAGATTTCAGTAAGATAAGCAACGCCAGTCTAACAGTTGGAAAGGTACAGTACATATCCCTGGCATGCAAAAAAATTATGCTTCCTGCACAGTTTCAGCTTCTTAAACGGAATAAATTTACCTAGAACAAAGCAGTCAGAGCCATGTAGGGGACATGCTTAGTAGGGGACTGAGTATCAGACACAGTGTATGTTTTGGATTTAGTAGGAGAATAATGTTGATAACACAACAGTTTGAGTTATTGCAAGTTGTGGGAGGAATGAGTGAGCAGCCCTGTGGTACTGAGCTGCTGGCTGGGGTTAAACCATGACACAAGGGTAACAGGATTACAGACCAGCCCAGTGTAAAGGCATTTACACAGCTTTTGCATGTTATGGACAAGCACTCTCAACACCTTTTTTAAAGATCTGTGGAGTACAATGTGCTTTATTATTTACTCAGACTCTCATTTGTCCCATCACAATCGTGCTCTGATGACTCCAGAGTCACTCCTATGTTTTTTCTTTCAGGTAATAAATAAAGCCTTTTTCCAGCTGGCCAGTGATGGAACAGATCATCCAGAAGAGCCCACAGCACAGACAGAAGATGGAGCGTACCTGGATGTAACGCTGAACAAGCCATTCCTGTTTGCTGTTTTTGAAAAGCAGTCAAGGGCAATGGTTTTTCTTGGCAGAGTAGTAAACCCTCTGCATGAGGATTAAATGGAAACACAGAGGATAAGAAAGGAGTGGAATGATGCACATTTTCCATCACCACCTTCTTATTCATCAGCTATTTTTGTGATGTTGAGTGCTCTACTTAGCTTTGAGATGAAGCAGTTAGTGTTTGAAATATAGCTTTTTGAAAGCTAACACCTTGCAACATTTCATCCTCGTTCATCTATTTCATGTGAGGTGACTCACATCCTTCCTCCAGCTTCCATTTTATTGTCTCCCTTTTGCTCCTAGTTCCCTTTTTGGATGCCGTGGGGCAGGGCAGTGTTTCGGTGCAAGGCATCAACTTGAAAAAAGAGATATATAACCAGCATTTACTATAAAAAAGGACCTCTTCATTCTTTAAAAAGCTTTTTTAAGTGTATGGTCACTTTTGCAAGACCGACCCCCTTTCACATTACAGTGAAGATTTTACAATTATTCACAGAGATTTCTAGCTTCATCAGCAACATTTCCCTTTAAAATGCTGCCAACAGCACAGGCAGGCTTCGCTTGTCCCACTGAGACAAGATTTTTTGCCTTGGAAGCAAAAACATGCTTAGAGGAGGTTTCTTCTCTCTGCAGCCCAGATGGATATGTTCACTTCTTAACTCTGTGGAAATGCTAAAAATAGGGTTTGGTAGTACTAATGAACTGTAATGGATAAATTCTCAGAGTCTGACAATTATCTCTGATTTTTTAGGAAAAAAAATCCCACAAGGTCTACTATTCCGATACAATTCCATTTCTTGGATGACTTTATAACCTGTGAGGCATTTCTTACAGCCTTATAGCAAAGAAGGGCATTACTGGTTAGAGTCCAATTCTGTAAACTTTGACATCCAAACCATATGTTCTTTAAAAATAGCATTAATGGCAACAATATATATTAGTATAAATAGTGGATGTGGTGCTGCTACTTGTGAATAAAATTATTACAGCAGTCCAGTCCCACTCTTAACAGAGTCATACAAATTTGAAACATTAAAGTGGAACAACAGATTATTAGATGACTGCTGAATTAGGAAATGAGGAATTGGGAAATAAACCTTGGTACTAAGGAAAGCCTGGAACAAGGATTTCCACATCCCATCTCTAGATTTATTATTAGCACTGATGGCACTTAGACAATAACTGCAAGCCTCTTTGGCACGTCGTGCAAGACGTATCCCCCAGCGCACAGCAGCTCATTATCATCCACAGCGGCCCAAAAGTGTATCTAATCTAAATGCACTAATGCCAGCAGCTTGCTCTCGGTGATGTTGATATGTGACACATCCTTGTAGCTTAATGGAAAATGCCATAACATTACAAATAAAACAACCTTCAAGAATATTAGCATACAGCATCCATGTATTTATCCGTTTATACTGTATGTATTCCAGATGCTCCAACATCTAAATGCTGTACTTGTTTATATACATAAGTAATTAAGTATGAATATGCAGAGGTGGGAAGATGCAAATAAACCCACTTCCAAGTTTCTTTGCCACAGTTCAGTTGGGCTTTTGTCCATAAATAAGTTCTGGCTTCTGAAATATACTCCAAATCATATTTATCTTTTTAAGACAGTAAGTTGCATATTACCAAGCCCTACAGCCAATGGCATAGCTGTAAGAATGAAAGAGGCAGTTTCATAATAATTTAAATGTTATCCCATTTACTTGCTGAAGTCAGAAGGTAGCACCAGTTACAGATGAAATTTCAGATCATGAAATGTTACATTTCTATGAAGAAGATGGAAAATAACAAAGGGAGCCCCTGGATACACTGACAGAAAGTTCAGGGAAAACCGCCCTTATTCACAGATAGGGGATGCATGCTCTGGGACCCCATACCCTGTTCAGGGACTGCAGGAAGAAAAACAACAACAACAACAACAACAACAACAACAACAAACAAACCAGTAAAAGCCACATGGGGGTAAGGCTGATGCCAAGGAGAAAAGTGTGGAGAGAGCAATGTTGGGGCAGTGCCATGCTGCCCTTGGCATGTCTTTTGCAGCTGCAATGTCCCTGGAGCTCTGGGCTACCAACCACACTTTTCAGAGAAGAAATTTTGCTGTGGAGAGCACCTCTAAACTGACACCCTGGAAAAGAAATGCAAGAAGGAAAGGGCAGAGACAGGGAACTAAAACATTCTGACCAGAATAAGGACTGCAAAGAGAGAAGTGCTGGAGCAAATGCTACAATACCAACAAGACAAGCTATCCATACAGGTACCCATTCTCCTAAATATTCAAATGTAAAATTACAGTTAACTGACTAACCACCCACCCAAATCCCAAACAAGCAGAGAGCAGAAGTCTCTCTGCTTCCCCAACAATGTCTACTCTTCTGAGACTTTGTTTCTGACATCAATTTTACATGTAAAATTTGTACAGCATTTTGTACTCTTCACTTTCCTCCAATTTCACCAAATTCCTCTGTCAGGCACACCATGATTCACATTCCAAGCATCCCAGACACCACTCACATACTGAGCTCCCAAATGCAATCTGCAGTCTAACAATGTAGTGAATCAAGCACCTAAACTCAGGCTCTAAAAGGTGGGAGATTTAGAGAAAGAGAACAAAGGCAAGGATGAGTTTTTCAGGTTTCATCAAACAGCACAGTTTATCCCTGAGCATAACTCACAATTTACTGACAGTTTAAAAACAAACAAAAAAAATTTCATCTATGCAGTTTGCTTCTTCATCCCTCCAGTTCAACCTTGAAAATATGACAGTTGATGAAACAAGGAGAGTAAATATTCCTCAAGAGGTCCAGCCAAATACTGCTAGATATCTTTAGATGATGAGCTTAGAACAGGCTGGTCCACTTCTGGTATAACCTACCAAGTTGAGAACCCAGTTAGCATTTTAGAGAACATGCCACTACTCTTTCCCTTCTTGATATTGTGCAAAACCTCTTCCAGCTAAATTCCTTCCAAGATTAGAAAGGCATAGCAAGTTTTCTAAAGGTCCCAGAATGGAAGAAAAAAAAGGCACAAAACCACAACTATATTACTGTCATGAAGTGAAGTGCACTTAAAAATTACCCAAGGAATAGAAGAAATAGGATTAGTAGCAGAAGACATCTCCATTGGAACACACTTAGATGGTAGATCCTCTGTTCCTCACTGATCCACAGTGTTTGGAAATGGTAAAATTCATTTTACCAAAGTTAATTCACACCTTTCTTTCCACGGGGGTATCACACAAATTCTTAATTGATGTCTTACTCCACTGAAAGAAAATTAAATCCTATTCAAGTGAACAAAGATAAAAGATGAGGAACTGACATAGAACCAGTGCTACAGACATTTAAAGCAATCATAGGACCATTCAGTAATTTTGATTTGCTACACGATGTTATTTCCTGCCCTGAAATTAACGCTGGTCTTCAATGGAAAAGAACAAAATTCAGCAACTACACCATCAGAAAGTTGATGAAGACAAGTAGGAAGCGTTGTTATTGCAGGACGATGTGGAAAATCACTTGCAACTCAAGGGCAAGTAATCTCTCCATGCCTTTTTGGTTTGGTACATTGACTACATCCTTTTCCTCAGTTTTGGAGGATACAAACAAACAAAACTCTTCTATTTTAACCACTAGTATGCACAGATCTCAGAATCTGTTACTTTGCTGGCATCCGTTATAGAAATGTGCTTTTATAGAGATGCACATCTGCTGAAATGAGCAGTTGCACCGGGCATTTACAATACCACAGTCTCAGGCTACAACGTACACATCCATTTTATAATAAGAAAACATTGCTGAAAACAACAGTAGCTAGAACTAGGAAGATGTGTCTACTCTTGATTCTTAACAATAGCAAAGGAAGAGGTGTGAGGAGACCAAACTGTCTGGGTTCATCTATTAAAGCCTGGAAAAATATAATATATACACAAACTTCTTGTTCATAAGCAGTAAGAGTTACACATTCCGTAGTGCGTGCCTAAGGCTGAGGATTTCCACGTGCCTGAAGGAGACAAACAGATCTGTCATCTGATGAGTTGGTTCACTTTGCAGTTTCTTTCTTCAGCAATAAATTTGGATGCTCCCTCAATTGTGTATGTGCCATGAAGAGAGAGAAGCTAAGCAAATTAGAAAAGCCAAATCCCGCTCTCCATTACTCAAGATTGAATCCAAGCCCCACCATGTAATTTTAAGCAGCAGGACTTTCATCACTGCCTTCCTTCAAAAAATTAGTAATAGAAAAGTCGTAACAGCCACCTATCCTAATTGCTTCAAAAGCACCATGACCACATGGTTGTGTCTCCTCAACTAAAATACCCTCAGTTTCCAGCAGTGAGGAATGAAGGCCCTCAGGCTGTGAAAGGTTTGCTCACTACAGCTCCAATGCTACACAACACCCATGTGCTACGAACCTGTCTCCAAGTACTTGGAAAATTTGCATCATCTGGGCATTAAGCCCCAAGCTCTCTAAATACATTAGGAAGAAGTAGGTATTTTTAATTAATAATAATGAACTAGAATTCCAGTGTTAAATTTCCATAAGGTAGGAAAAAAAAGAAAAAAAAATTAGAACAACAAAACCAGGACATTCTCTGACTTCAAAGCCTTAAATTCACCTCCTACTGTGCCCAGACTACTTGCTTGTACTTCACATATGAAAGAGAAGCATCAATAGGCAGATCACTCTAGGTTCAAGAAAGGTCTTTGTCAATCCTTCTACCATTTTAAACCCTAGTAACACTTTCAAGTTTCCTGCTATATAAAGATGCACCTTGTACTGATGTAACTAGGTTTGAAGTTACAAAAATTCTACATGTGTTCAAGCTAGTTCTAATAGATAATATAATACAAATCAGAAATATGCCAGCTCTGAATAAATTCTAGCTCACTGAATTAAGTTTTAATTTTAAGGAAAACAGGTAGTCTGAATGTAATAACCTCTAAGTTAGATACTTACATTAGAAATTATTTTCAAAATTTAAAGTACTTTATGAGCTTTTGTCACACAGCACCTCACACTAACATGGTCTGTGAAAAAAACAAATCAGTTAAAAGAAAACATGCAAAACTGGAAGAAGAGTTAACCATATCCCATGGTGAGGGAAGGCAGGGAAGTGCAAAGCAGTAATGAGAAATACCAGAATCCTCTTCCTGTGAATACTTTATTCCAGAGTTAAGGCACACAGTTGCCTGTCTCAAACGCTGTCAAGCACACAGACGGAACCTGCCATAAGAACAGCCACCACAGTGGGAACTTGAGAGAAGCACAGAAGGAACAAATTTGTGACAGGAAGATGCTGATTCCAGACATGGCACAGGTGAGATGCGGTTAGCACATCCTAGTTAATACATCCAGACAAAAATTCCCACTCTGGCAAACTGTGGGAGAGGAAGCAAATGCTCATACCCGTATCACTGCTCAAAATCACCGTAAGTTATGGGACAGGTGGCATCTGTGACCACCAACAACCTGGATGTGCCCCCAGACTCATTTCTGGGGCCTTCCACCAGAGGACTGCTATGATCCACCGTGTTATATCAGAGAGTGTAGAACTCCCCCCAAGGTGAGGTACCTGGGCATTCCCACCTGAACCTAAACATATATGAACCCACTGAACCCTGTTTCCTGGGCTTCCCCCACCCCCAATGGCTCAACACTGTGACCATCACTTTGACGAAAAAACATCTGAAATTGCAACAATCAAGTCTTGTTGCTGGATCTGTGGGTGGTGATATCTTTCCTCTCTACTATGTACTCATATACTTACTTTCTTTTCCCTATATCTTTTCCCAAGTGATATCTTTATATTTTCCTATTGTTCTATTTCTACAGACAATAACCAAAATAGCTATAAACCTCTTTTCCATTGCAACCAAACTATTCAAAAATAACATGATTAATCTGATACATACATATATATATATCTCAAAACTGGTCATTCAGTGTCCTTTCACTCTAATTTAAAGGTTCTGTTAACAAGAACCTTGGTTACTTTGCCTCTGGGGTGGGTTGTAAAACAGCCATCAATCAATACATTTGATTCAAAAACATACGGGACATCAAAAGTTAGGAAGACAATTTATTACATATTATTTTCAACATAAAACTTCGTTCTTGTATATTTCAAGTTGTACAACAAAAATAAGGAAAACATTTTCTTCTACTTTTATTCTATAGTAGAAAGTTTAGAACTTTGATTGCTTTCCATATAATGGATAACTATGATAAATTCTCCATCTTTTGGTGAAACAAGTTTATCGAGGCAGAAGATACACGGATTTGTTGCTCAAGATACATTAGGAAGCACTTCACTGCTATTTATTTGGTAAAACAAAGAAGAGTTAAATTGTCTCTCTTTCTTTTAGGGACATCGTTTATCTTCAATCACGTGCTTTCAAAAATACCTAGGATGGTTCCATTGTAGCCTGATCCTTGGCAGTTAGAACCAGCTCTGCAAGGGCTGAAAAGCTTTTTATGCTGCTTGTTTCGAGTCCCATCTTTCGTATCTAAAAAGATACAGAAAACCCATTAATTTTCTTTAAAACATCAAAAACTCACTAATTATTCCACTTAAAACATTTAGTAAAGCCTATGTTTTATCCTGCGTTGACGTGCAGTAAAAAACCCAACTGCATATACTGCAAACTATAAAAAATTTGCATCCAACTTTGCTCAGTTAAGTCTCTTCAGTTACGGTAGTGTCTTCCAGGGAGATATTTCACCATCTTCTAGGCAACCTGTAACTAAACCCAGCTGGAAGTTTTCCAGTGAAACAGTCAGAAAGAGAAACTTGGCTGTAGTTGGTTTAAATGCATTGATTTAAACCAATTTTTTTTTTCAAACTCCAAATGAAGTTTCTGGGTAATACTTTAAAGATAAATGTGAATACATCCATGAACAGCCAGGAGCACAACAGTGAAACCATTTCAAAAGGCTGCAAGAGCCTGTGTTTCTAGCCTTGAACTTCCTGGAAGACAAAAACAACTCTACAACTACAGAGGTTGCTGCAAGTATTTTCTTAGCCAGGAAATTTATTGCTCTGGCAACAAGAAAAATATGGCTATGAGAAACTAAGAGTGCAGTCAAGCAGAAAAATCTGGATCTAACTAAAACCATAATGAAGTCACTCTGAAAAGGTGTTTGCTGCTGGAACTCTTTGTAATAGTCACATGTACCAAAACATCTCCTAAATGATCATGAATAATCTGTCCCAGTTCAGCTTAAATTCACACTGCAGTGATGGAAAAGAAGAACAAAAGCTCAGCCCCAGGCTAAAACTGACAAATAATAGTTTTTGTTACTAAGATTTCCATAGTTCACCCAAATCTTCTTTGTGATCAGTCTTATATCTGAGAAAAGCATCTGCTCACACACAAGCAAACTTGATCTACCTGTTATAATGCATCAACAGCATCAGCTCATAAACAGGATCAATGACAACTCCTTGGCAACTAATGATATGGACTCTTACTTGGAAGTTTGTTTATAGCTAGATACAATTTTCAGAAATAAAGGAGTACAAAACAGTATGCTTATACATTTTAATGTAGCTACTGCATACATTTTCTGGAATATTTTCTTCTTTTATGTTTTGCTATTTAAAATTTCCTATTTGGCGCTGAAAAGCACTTATAGTTATACAGCACAACAAATCAGGTTGACATCCTCACAGCTCTTGGGAACAGACCCTGACCACGCAGAAAGTCAGGGCTGGAAACACCCCGACAGAAGGCAAACAAAAGCAGGGCCATAAAGAAGTTTCTATCAGACCTGTCTCAGGTCCCTGCCCTCTGATCTGTAAACACAGTGTTTTTTCTTAGTGCTTCCAAGCACTAAAGCAGTACTTGAATTTTGAGTAGTAAGAAATACAAGTTTTGCATTTGTATAAGAAAGGACAGGAAAGCCTGCACTGCTGAAGTGGTATCTACAGTCACCAAGGTCTCAAATAATCTCCTTTATACAAATGCGAAAACACAAAGCAAAAACGCAAACCACAAACCCACACCAACAACGCTTTCAAGACCAAAATCTGAGTCAAGGTTCCTTCTCCTCTTCCACCTCCCTTCCAAAACCATTAATAATAGAAAACTCATTTCTCATAACTTACTTGTTCTCCAAAATACTCAACATCTAGGGCCAGCTGCAGTCGGATTTTGTTATCATCACTCATTCCCCCATTTGTACCAACAGGGTTTGAAGTTGCAGTTCTTCTGGCTTGCTTCAACCTTTTTAGACTCTCTTCCATTTTCTTAACAGAACTGAGCACATCAGATACAGTTTCATAATACCTAAATTAAGGAAGGATAATGAGAAAAAAAATTCCACTTTACAGAAAAGCCTACTTCATACACACAAGTACATCACTGGCCCTGCTGACCAGTGCCAGAAGGAATGGCTTTCCTTGCAAAGAAGCTACTTATTATCATTATCAATTAATCAGTATTTCCATTATTAGTTCCAGAGGTTAATCTGAAGATTACTATTCAGTCTTGAAGACTCCTCATCAGAACATTTTTGACTCATGTCATGTTTGTACTCAATAGTGACCAAGGAATGCAACTGCTCAATTTTAAACAGTCAAACTCAGCCGCTCTTTACAATCAATAGAATACTGACTAAAACTGCTTTTACAAACAGGACAAGAATAACAGCCTGACAGACCAAAACTCACATATTTTTAGGCAAGTTATAAAAGTGTATATGAGAGCATGCATGTGCACACCTGTCAGAAATGCCTATTTCTACAATGAAGAAATTGATTTAAACAGGAGCCTCAGGAAGCTTGCAGGAGAAGTAAGAAGAACACTAATCCTAAATTAGAAATGGTATAGATAAAACACCACTGCCCACACAGTGGGATCCACATTAATGAAAGCATAGAATCGAACAAAGTACACACATCAACTGCTCAACAGAAGTTCAAGAAGCCTTGTGGACTGAAATCCCATGCCTAAGTGGGAAGGGCATATCGTACAAATTACCAGATGCCCAGGACAGTGAGTTAAGAATAAGAAGAGAAAACAGCAACAATGGGAAATTAAAAGATCCATGAGAGAAGTGACCAGATTGAGCTATGTTCTGTAATTTGCTAAAATATCTAACTTTCAAAGAACCTCTCTATGAAAACTATTACTCTAAAAATTAAAAAAGTGGAAAGAATCTTCCTGATGATTACTTTTAAACAAAGAGGCAACAGAAAGAAGACAGCTTTTTAAAAGGGTAATTAGATAGGGATGGCTAAAGAAAAAGTGCTTGCCAGTGCCATGGAAACTTGTTTCACGATACCATTCAATGAAAAGCAAAAACATTCCAATAAAAGTCAATCGTGTTCTCTTTTCATATCTTGGTATTTCCCAGTCCCACTCATTTGTGATTAATTCTTACTTCTGCTGTACTCCGAAGTCCTTCTGCCATTTAAGCAAATTTAGCCCCCAGTGATTTTTAACTAGTTTATGCTCTTTTCTGTTTTTTTTCATTTGGATGCAAGAATGTACTGTCACAGCAGGAAATTAATTACTTGCATCCATATTCTCAATAAAGAAACTACAATATTCCTCCATTTAAGAAATTCAGTTTCTTTGACTTGTCTCTTGTCAGTGAGGATACAATATTTTAAAACAAACTGACAAAAATAGTAGCAACAAACCATGAAAACAGAATTCAACAGAAAATTCTAAGGAATTAAGAAATGAGCCTGCCAGTCTTACTGGTGTTTAACCACTGCCACTGTGTTTAACCTAGAACTTAATTCAGTTTTGGTAAAGTTAACATGCAAAGTGAAGAACTGCTTTCTGGGGGGGGGGGGGGGGGACGACGCCGCGGGGGTCCCACNAACTACATAACAGCTCCTTTGCACGGTGTCACCAGATTTACTGAAGCTTTAAAAGCAAGACTAACCAGACACAGAAACCTAGAGAGACAGACAAGAATTCACTCCAAGATATTTTTGCTCAATAAGCTTGAGTGACTTGAGATTCCAGGAATCTTTGCAGTTCTTCAGCAATGTTACTTAACAAATGCTGTGGGTTAACAATAAGCTTCTTTTTATGCACTAATAATTGGTTAAGAGACACCAAGCTTGAAAAAAGAGTCTTGTGGAAAATGAAAGTGACTAGTGCAGTCTAGACGAACCTAAGCTTAGCCCTGTCCAAAATACTAAAGAACAATGTTAAGAACTGTTGATGAATGTGTAAAATTGTCTTACAATTTTAAGTCTATTCTGAATAACATCAACAAAGAAAGCATTAATAAGTGATATTAATACCTGAGAGGTACCAGAAGTGGAAGAGTAGGGAGGCATAAGGAGGCAAAGAGCAAGAAAGAACTTGTCTTCTGACCATGGTTTAAAATCTAAGTATTATTATGCTGCTAAATCTCAGAAAAAAAACCAATCCATGCTCAGCAGTAGCCAATGGACAATATGCTAAGAATTTTTAGGAAAACCACATAGGGACAGACAGAAATCACACATTATACTTTAACCTGCATGGATTCTTCTGATATTATCATCTATGGCTAGAAAGGTCAAAAGAAAACAACAAAGCAAAACTATAAAGCTGGGAAAAGGAAAAAACCCCATCAAAATAGGCTACAGTGACTCTTTAGTTATAGGCAAGGTTAGATGTAGAAAAAAATTACAGCTAGCATGAAGAGTAAATTGTCCACAATGCACAAAGTAGCGGGTATCCTGTGAAATTTTCTGGCAGAACTTTCAAAAAAAAGCAAGTATTGCTGTCTCATATTACATGCTTTAACTGGCAGAACTCACAGAATGCAATATCCCTGCTCAGTAGGAATTTAAAATACAGCAGTAAGAATTTAAAATACAGCTAGACAAATGGAAACAAAATCAATTATGAAACTTAATGCATATGACTATTCATGTTCAAAAGCCCTGAAGATGCTAACTAGGAAACAGAAGATCTACTAAAGCAATTGCTTTATGACTGCCGTATTAAAACTGTGAACAATTAGCTCTTCAACAGTTTAGAAAGTCCAAAGTTTGTTGTTTTTTTTTTAACCACTACAGAGTTGGCTAATCATTACATACATTAAAAAACTCAAAGGAAAGTAGAACTCAAGTTTCTTGAAAATTCAACCACTGTTCATTGAAAACAACATGACATTAAGGTCTTACATCAATTCTGAAACAAAATGCTAATTTTTAGTTCACTGTTGCATTCCCAGAGCTAACCAATTTTTCATATGTCCTATCCACCATGTCATGGTTTGCACAGATCTGAGCAGGAGCCAGGTCTTTCGATTCCCTGCCCAGTTTTTCATCTGCTGAATACACAATACCAGAGCAAATCCAAGGAAATATATCCTATTTTCTTTACAATTGTGTTAATTCATAGTGTTTTGGTTTTTTCCTGTGCCTCGTCAATGGACACTGGAGTTTTTAACTAAGGCAAACAATGTTCTGTATGGTTCTCTTACTTCTGTGTGCTTTCAGAGAGAGCACCTTCCAGCCACTGATGAATCATGGGCTGCTTCAAGGTATCTCTGTAGTCATCCTGCAGGCGGTGGAAGGGCTTAAGAGCACTGTCAACGTAAGGTGAAGCTTTAGTTGGCACCTCCTGGTAGATGACAGGGAAACAAGTCAGGGACGAAGGAACCAGTCATTTACTCACTGAAAGTATCAACACCTAATTCCAGCACATATAAAAATGCTAAGCCTGGATCTAAGCAAAGAGATACATAAACCATTTAGGACAAGTCAATGAAGAGATCATTATACATAGGAAAGACACCATCACAAAATTATTCAGTAGTGTTATACAGCCTGATATAATATAGAACAAGGTTCAAAACGACAAAAGCTTTTTCAGAGATGCATGTGCCAGCCATTCCCATTACCAGGGTGTGATCCTGAATGCTCTTTCTGCTCATGCTGATTCCAGAGAAAGCTGAGCAGACTCAGTGCCCAAAACAAACTATTACACATTTGTTAAAATACCTACAGTTTTGAACTATACTTCACTAAGTTGAAGACATTGTCATGGGTTCTGTCAAGCAGATATGGACAGGCCTGAAGAACTCCTAACAATCTCAGCACAGGCCCTTCTGAGACTTATTTTGTCATTTGCAAGCAGCACTGACCTTGTTGGTTCTCCTGTATAATCTTGGAACTTCCAGTGCACTCTTCAGGTATGCAAAGGAGGACTCACTGAGATCCTGGATAATCCTGTTATTCAGAGTAGGCACACAGGCTGATAGAGAAGTCTTTGAATCTTCCAAGGCTCCTATTAAAGTAAAAATGCTGAAATTTAAACTGAGCTACCCTGCCCAATCACAACACAAATTATATGAATCCCCTCATCCTCCCAATCTCACTCACCATCTGGTGTCAAGTACAGGATATGCTTACCAAATAAATGCACACCAGCCATTTATAAAACACTGCCAGTAACACCAACCATTCCTCACCCAGAAACACAGACAGAGGGAAGCAGAGACAAGAGGAATAAAGTAACATTCTCCAGGTTCAAAGTTCTTCCAGTATTACCAATGAAGCAAGGGCTTGAATGAAAAGGCTCCGATCTTCCAAAGAAACTGTGAAATTCTCTCTAAATTCCCTATGGAATAACTGGAATATGTTCAACTCAAAGTCATGGCTGGCAAGAGACCATCTACTGAGCAGGGGATGTGCACAGGCTCCATCTCCAATAGACTTGGACATCTAACACTACTTCTGATTTAGAGATTTAAGTGGAATTCACGATGCAGAACTTCTGGCTATGCTTACAGACAGGGACTAGTTCACTCATACAGCTGCATGCCTAGCTTTAGTTATTAAATTAAAAACAAACTCCATATTTCACATAAAGAATCATCAGATGAAAAAAACCAAATGAACCAAAGAAACAAACCCAAAAACCAAACCAACCCAAAACCAAACCACAACAAAAACCTCAAAAAAAAAAAAGGAGGCTAAAATACTGAATCACTTCTACCCACTGAAGTTAAGATATTTAACTATGATACTTCGATAACCCTCTGCCTCACATGGTTCATCAGGCCTGAGAGAGAACAGTCATTTCAGAAAAATAGTTTCATTTCAACCGGATAATGGAAAGCCTCTTCTTGTGTCTTCTTCCCCAATTCTTTCAGAAGTGGAAGTTTAAAAATACAATATGAATCTTCTAGGATAAAGTCCTCACTTTCTGGAGAAAAATCCTAAAAGCACTTTAGACACACTCAATTTTAATCATTAAATATTTTCCAGACTCAACATATCTGTTCAAGATTGTTTCTATTTAACAGTTTAAGCAGAAGGCAAGTTTCATTAAGTATTTTCATCCTAAATAATGAAATTGTAAAAGCTGATTTCATTTATTTGGCAGAGGGGATTTGGGAGAAAGAGGAAGAAGCCTCTCAGCTTTACCTGCAATGCAAGATACATTCTTGAAGCCAATCATTTCAAGCTTTGGTTTAATCATGTCTAAGATGTCAGGAATCTGAAAAAAACAACCCAAAACCAAGAGAGATATAGTGATGTTATAAACATTTCAATTACTTTTCCTACATCCTGCAAGTTTCAAGTGCATCACAAGACACCTTCAATTTCTATGGCTTTACTGCATTTCTGGGAAATCAATACTAGAAGTTTACAATATGGACAGGAATTTTAGCCTGCACACTAAATCCTCTACCTTATTATGGTACTCACAGGAAATACTTTAGAATTAACAAAATCCACCTGCAATTTACAACTTCACAAATTACAGAAATTTCAGCCTTACTGAAAATAAATACCCAGGATTCATCCCTACTGGAAGAAAAGTAACACCATACATGTCTCCTTAAGATTCTGGGTCATTAACCAAGTATAATCATGATGATAAAACCTTTTTCAACCTCCAAGACTAAAACCAGGAAACATTTAAAAGAGAAGATAATATTAAAGCTGAATGTTGCACCATACTCCAAGCTGCAACAGAGACTTTCCTAGAAAAGGTAAGATTGGCAGAGCGACACTTCACACCAAAAAATTGTAGAAACATATTATTTTAAGGGTTAAGACCAGCAGCTATTGATAAAAAGAACTGAAATACCTTAAGTGGTTTCCCCATAATCTGCCATTTCAAAAAAGCACAGAGTAGGCCATGTATTTCAGGTATCAGACACCCCAAGTTTTAGCATTTAAGATTACAAAAAAATTATGGTACATTATTTTAAACAATTTAATGCCCTTAAAAGATGCAAAAAACATCAATGAAGACTCTTTCTAAGTAAAGTCAAAAGCACAAACCTGATCCTGGAGTTTGTCCAGATCTGCAGCAACATATATCAGCTGAGTACTAGATATAGAAGACAATGGCAGACTTTCTGGAGAAGATCCATTCCCCTGGTCCTCACTGGGGTTGAGACTTAAAGAAGATTCCTTTCTACCAACTGGCACAGGTTTTTTGCTTTCCTTTGTATTCTCACTGGAAATGGGCCTTACAGAAACCTGAAACATCAAATTGAAATGTGAACCATAGCATTAGTGAAGGCAGTTAAAAGTTGGACAAACTAAAACAGTATACAAAGGATTTGTAAGCTCTCAGCATTAAGAATGCCACACTTTCAAGGGATATTACCATTCTAAATCATGTAAAAAATTTTTTTCTTAAAAAAATTTGAGTGCACTACAAAATTAGACAATTTGGAACAAATTTGTCACTAAGGTTAGTAGAGGGCAGTGCAGTCTGTCTGTCAAACTACTCCTTTCTCCCACCTCCTCAAGTTCTCTGCTGTCAGTCAAGTGGTACTTATCAGTACTTTTCATGAGCTAATTTAGCTGAGAGAACTAAGTCACTGAGTCAGAAAAGACATTATAAATGGAGATCTTACTGCTGTCTTCAACTACCAAAGGGGCAGATACAGAGAAGATGGAATCAGATTTTTCCTTGAGGTACAGTGACAGAGTAAGAGGCCATGGATATGTAGCAAGAGAAATTCTAATCAAATAGGAGGAAAAAGCAATCAGCCAGTGGACCAGGGTTCCCAGGAAAGTGCAATAACCATCTTTGGATATACTCAAAATTCAAGAAGCTCTGCACGACCTCACCTAAGCTGGTCCTGTTTTGAGAAGGAATTAGGACCAAATGACTTCCAGAAATCTCTTCAAATTCCAACTACTCTATTGTGATGTCTCTCTATGGCACAAGAAACAGGGGCTCACTTGTGTGGCTGGAGCAGGCAGCACAAGAGCAAAGCACAGTTTCTCTGCTCAGAAGCAGTGACCCTTGATGCCAAGTCAGCTGCCCAGGAAACTTCAGTTTGACATTCTCCATACTTAACAACTGATCCAGATTATACTACTCCTTCTTATTTGCAGGGTTATTTTTCACCTGGCTCTGTTTCACAACCTCATTCACTCTATCAACAACACACAAACAGAAGAAAACTAAGATTTTGGCTTCTTGTTTCAGTGGCAGAGGCAGCATTAACCAGCAGGAAGTACAGCTTTGACAACCACCAGACAGTAGCACTGCAACAACACTGATATTTGTGACTAATCATGTATTTTTGCAGTGATACTTTTTATAAACCAAACTCATGAACTGGTTGAAGGTTAAAAACAGTTAAGTTCACAAAAAATCTCTTAAAAAGAGATCACATACTTTGCTTCAAAAAGTCTCTTTTTGATGGACACACCCCATCACCAACCCCTTGAGCAGGCTGCTCTCACCTCGCTGATGAACACAGAGTAGCGTGCCAAGATCTGCAGGCTGAGCTTCCACAGGCGGTGCGCTAATAGCGGTAAAAACATCTGATCTGACCAGCACTTCAGAAGGCTCGTCCAGACCATGTGAGTGGCCAAGAGACAGAATGAGCTCCCAGCTAGAAACAATTAGGCAACAAAGGTCAAGTTCCTAAGCACATTTTTAAAAGATGCAACATCAGTATAATCACATTACCTAAGATTTTTAAAAAGCAAAGTCTTCCAAAAAGAGACAATCATAAGATAGAAATGTATTAAGCATTGTCTGAAACAAACTCCTAAAATACTGCCTCTTCAACCCTTTAGATTCCAAATTCCACTAAGTCTTGCTGTAGCTGTGCAGGCAAAAGCACCAAATGAGAATTTGACTGCAATAACGGCAGAAACAGCTTGGCCAAATAACCCACTTCAGGAAATAACATTTCCAAAATAATTTTTGGCAGTCTTTTGAAGAAGTTACATTAGATATGCCTGCCAGCCATAACATAATACTCCCTTAGCATTAATCTATTGCTCCTCTCCCAGTTACATGAGATATTTGCTATAAATATTTATTTTAAACACTGTACAAATATCCATATTTAAACAAAGTACTTTTAAAGCAGTTCGCACAGTAACATTTTAGAGAATACAATTAGAAAGATAAGGAATGTGTCTGCAAATTCCAGGCCTACGCCTCAAAGTGGTAAGACTTATATATTTTGTCTCCATTAGGATTTTCATATCCTTGTTTTCTTCAGAGAGCATGTGTGTATAAACACGTACAGACATTCATGTGGCTCTTAGCTATCTTCTTCATAAGTATTTACTCTGTCAGCTGAAGTTAGTTCTTCTGATTACAATATGCTCCTAATGCATATACCCTAAGGTTATACCCTTCCACTCTTATTCTTCCTATGCATACCTCCTCATAAATCAGTGTATCTTTTTGGAGCAGACACCAACACTATGAATGACAGCAAGCCTAAATTCTGCCAACAGACAGCCATTTTCACCTCTACATAGTGCTACAACAATTAAGAAAAATATGCCCCAATAGCACAGCATAGCCTTTTGGCTGACACTTAGAGGATATCAAATGCTAACTTAACTCCTTCTCGCACTGAGGGGATGGCTCCGTAAGTATGTTAATGACTGCTGCTAAAGAGGGGGCTTTTAGTAAGCAAAGTGATCACTGAACAGAACTCTCACACTGCCATCTCTATAACCATGTTTTATACTGTTTGATCAGTTGGTGAGAAATCAGAAAGCTCATGTGAACCACGGGATGCATGTTACTGAATATTCAAGAGATAGAGTAATTGCTGCCACTTATACAACTGATTCCTTTACAATAAATATTTTTTGCAATAAAAGTTTACCTGGTGCTTCCTCTAGTGTATCTGAAAGTGCTTCTTCTAAGGCCCCTGCTATTTCTCTGAATCTGAGAGAGAGAAAAATTTTGAATATTACAATTCAACAGTTGCTTAAATGGATACATAAACATTTTTCAGTGTTTACTTTAGTATTATTTCAATGTGCTATCAGTGGACATACACACATTTTAAACCTGGGGTTATTTTTGCCCAACTTATATTGGAATATAAACCACACCAGCATTCAAACACCTGAAAGAGAACCTTTGCCATTTTACAGGCTCATACAAAGCTTATACTTTGGGAAACTATTAAAACCATGGTTACAAACATTATCAAAATAATAGCTCACAGAGTGACAAGTCCTCAGCTTTTTGAGGAGGGAAGTTTTTTGTTTTGTTACTGTTTTTAAACTAAAAGCAAACAAATTGACACATACTTGCTTTAACCTTCAGATATGTCATGTGATACTGGAGCCCCAGTTTTCCACGTTTGTTAATGAGCACTAGCATAAGGTTCTGCAAACAATTCTGTACCTAATAAAAATCAATAGTTCCTCACAGGACACCTGTTTTTTAATAAATTCCCCCCCTTTAAAAATACCCCTTTTCTAAAAATTCACCATTCAAAGCAAAAAAAAAAGAAAAGAAAAAAAACCAAACCCAAACCAAAATCACGCCCCCAAAATTTTTTCAGGTATAACAGCAAAAGTTATTAAACCCTCTAAAACTTTTCCATACTTGAATCATTTTAAGCTCCCCTATAGAAAATTATATTATCATTGGTTTCCTCTTTTCTGCTTTTATGTACATCATGGAAACTCTGTCTATTAAACTTACTACTTACAAACCTGTAGGGCTTCTCTTACAGCTTCTTAACTGTCATTTCCAGATCATAACAGAGGCCCATCCAGCTTTTCTTGTTCAAACTCCTAATGGACTAAGCTGAATGTTTAGCAACTAAACATATTTGTGAAATGGCTTCAAAACTTCCTTTCTGCCTATGCACTGCTTCCATCAACAGAGCAGCATCTTAATAAAGTCTTATGGGGAAAAGGATTAGAGAACACAATAAGATTTTTAACAACGACATAATTTTTGCTGAGTATTTCTTACTTAAGAAATAATTTCCCCAGTGTGGGGTTCACTACAGTTCCACAATCAATTGTACTGACATAACTGAAAGAATGAAACATGGGAAAGTTACTGGGGCTTTTTCTGCCAGCACTGCTACAGAAGAAATGCCTGAACAGCCATCTGTTCCTCAAAAGATTGTTTCTAAAGGCTTTAGATATGGCTAATTTTTCTGGGTAATTTCTGTAATTGAAAAAAAAAACAAACAACCCAACAATCTTAACTATAAATGCCATAGTGTGAGACTACAGTTCAACAAAAATCTTGTATGACTTAAAGGATATTAACACACATCAAGAAAAAGCTTCCCTGATATATATAATTAACATGTTGCATTATTTTCACAGTTATGCCCTAAAGAATTCATGGGCACTTCCAAAGTTAGCAGATTATTCCAATATAAAAATAATGTGGTTAAAGGTGAATAAGCTGTTCTTATCCAACCATTTCTCAAAATAGTACACTACTTAGACTTACAGTAATCTTGGATTAAAGGAAAATGATTTTTTAAAAGTGTTTTAATCAATCAGAGCTCAAAATACCTAATGGAAAACATTTTGAAGAGAAATAATATTCTGAAGCTCCATTTCAATTTTATGAGCAAGATTATCAAAGTTTGATCAATTGGTCTCCAACTGAAATGCTGCACTTGAAATGAAAGGGGCAGACACAGAAATCTATTAATGATATATATGTGTTAAAAGGTTCATAATGGCTGCAGTTCCACAACACTTTTAGTCTGTGCACCACTATGTTGTGAATACTCCTGCCCCTTCCCTTGGGCCAGAATAAATATTTGTACAGTGAAGTGGTTTGGGGAAATTGGCTGGAGTCGAACATCAGCCTTTTTTTTTCCCGTCTTGTGTAACAGATCCTTATCAGTGCACTACACAACTGCAGGAACAGATATGCAAGCAAAAAACCAAACCAGGGTATCAGATGCTGTGACTACGGTTTTACAAAACACCATGAACCACCAAAACACTAAGACCCAGCTCCGAGCCTCATGCTCTTGTCACTTATATTAAGTCTACATTAAGTCTACAAAGTCTATATTAAGTCTCATAAGATTCCTGGATGGATTTTTTCAGCACAAATGTAGATTCACCATAGATTAAAGAAACTGTATAAATGTGACTATGGCAGTGTTATTGCAAATTACAGAATTGTGTAATATAAAAGGTCACAAAAAAGTGAAAAGGTGATCCAGGTTAAAAATAAGAATCAATTTTTCTTCACCCTCTTTTGGAAATTCTACTTATTTTTATTTTTTTATTTTTAAAGAGGATCTCAGAAGGCTTTGGACCAAGAGAGATCACACACAGCACACTCAGGACATAGAAGACTTCATCAGTGGTTCTGTTCCTTGCCTGGAGGGTTGCTTGTTCTCCAGCTCTACAATCAGATATGTAGACTATATGCTCTAAAAATACAGTTTTACATTCTATTTTGTTCATTAAAATTCTAACATTGCTAGAATTAAAATGGGACTTTCTTGGGTCTCTCTGTTCTCTTCTAGCTGTAAGGTCTATAAAAGGTGATACTACAGGTACATCAGACCTGCTGGTAAAGTAAGCTAGAAGTTATTCCTTAGCTCCTCAGGAATAGTGGGACAATCTTTGGGAAGGCAACGTTACAAGACCCAGCACTTCAAAGAGTACATCCTGTGAGACAAAAAGAATATCAGAAACATGGCTAGATCTGAAAAACTTCTCAAGTGCTTTAAATCTGTATGTCTATGAAAAAGATTTCTTCCCTCATAGTAAGTATTCCTCCTGATGTGCACAAGTACAATATACAACTTTGTTTCAGGGACAGTGGAGAAAAAGAATTTGAAACAAAAATTCAATACTTATTTAGATCTGTTCCTGAAAGTCTTATGAGTAGCTTACCAAATCTGGTGTAACAACACAGTATATATTGAAGAGTAGTTATGTGGTTTTTTGCTAAATTGTTGAAATATATATAAAACAGTTACTTGACTTAGTAATTAAATTCTTAGTTTGATTTCTATTATGATTTGTTGACAAGTGAAACTTTGAACAATGACGAGATACGACCTTAAGCCAGATCATCTTGACTAACCTCTACTTCTGAAAGAGCGAACAAAAAAACACATGCCAACCTTATTTGGAAATATACAGGCAAATTCCATTTATTGTTAAAGCTGTGGTAAGAGGGATGAGCTCTTAACCGTTTCACGCTGGCCTGGGACCCACACTGTCGTTCAAATTTCCGCACGAAATCCATACTGGTGGTGTACTTCTGCAGGAAGAGAAGGAGTATTCTGATCACACACAGGCTCCCAGCAAACAAGGAAGGCCACCACCCATTCAGCAGAACTCTTGTATCACACTACAACTGCGCTCGAGGTTCAGGATGGGCTGACACTGCCCCTTAGCACCCAATCATACAAGGCTAAAATCCTGGACTACAGCGAAACCAAAACCAAATTAACTCGTAGGTGCTACTCTATGGTAACAAAAGCTACCCCAGGACACTTCTAAAAAGCACAAAACTGTCCAAGCAGAATTGATCAGAGATTTGTGAGTATTTCTGAGCTCAGTCACTGGGGTAGTGCTGCACACTACTAACAGAGTGAGCTGCAGGAGATAAAGGTATACAACAAACACAAATAATCAGGAATGAAACTCAGAAGTACACATAGCCAACCACACACGAGAATGGAAGCACAGTATTTTTGTCTGTTACACAGGACCTGTATAATAAGAATTTCTAGATATTTTTCCCTAAAGTGTTTTGCAAATATCAAATATTTGCAAAAAAACTTTAAACAATTTCAGATAAATTAACTTCATCTGGTGTATACTTCTAATAAGATGTTTACGAATAGTATTAAGTTGGTTGCAAGCAAAAAAAAATTTAATCCCCTAACACACTATGGATTTGGTCTCAACAGTATGAGAACACTGAAAATAATGATATAATTAATTAAATCATGCACAAAGCAGAAAGCCAAACACTTGATGAAAACCAGAAGTAAAACAGTACAAAAAATGTTATTTCATACAAGATAGACCTTGCTAACAGACCACAAAACTTATGTAAATAAATTTAAAATCAAAATACAACTGCAGTTAAAATTACTTCTAGGGAATGAAAACTAGTTTGGTTTCTGTGCAAGTTTCTTCTGTTAAAAAACCAGGAAACAGCCATAAAACCTATCATATATTCTCATAAATCCCCTACTGAATTAATGAAATAAGGCTGACTGAATCTCTGAGTGCTTCTGACTTCACTGCAGGGTTAGGGTTCAATCCACAATCCAGAGCACTACGGGAGTGATGTGATTTTGCCTCTTCTGAGGCAGTAAAACGTTATCAGGAGAAGCCCCTGCGTTGCTGCTTAGAGAGTCTGCTCTCAAAAACTCTCCTGTGAACAAAGGACATGAACTGCCACGGGGATGCTTTTGAATTGTGTATCTCAGTAAGTTCGTAACTTTCAGTTAAAGGTATAATTATCTTGTAACATGGCAGTTTCAGTGTCAAGACAGTGTTCTGAAAAATGCACACAAAAGCTTTTAAGTAACTTCTTTTCCCCTAAGCTGGTTGTATTTATAACACAATGGACCCATAAAAGGTGTGGGAGTTAGACCCAGACTGAACGACAGATTAGTTCTCTTTCAGACCTCCTTTCCTAGACAATAAACCCAGCATCGTAAAAAGGTAAACAAGCTGTTAATGCTCTGCTACCCTAAGTGTAAGTCAGAGACATAAACCAAACACTGTAAAGACCTACTACCTTCAGAATAGAAGGCATCTCAAGAGCCATTTATCTCAGTACTGATAACATTATATCCAGGAGAGGGAACTAACTGCAAGATTGGTTTCTATTTCAGCTTCTAGGATTGGGTTGTTGACTCCACGGTTATTTAAGAGAAGTAAAGTTGGGAACAAAAATGGACCAATTTTCAAACAGAGAAAACTAAACTTAGCCTCAAATGAATGTTTAGGGATACAGGAAGTATTCTTTTCAAATACCCATAAATCCACACATCTGACTCAAATAAGGGCACATCAACCTCAAACAATTTAAAAAAAAACCTTGCAAAAACAAACACTTATTTTAATATACTTAACGTTGTCAGTCTGATTTTTAAAGCATTTAAAACAAATATTTCAATCCCTCTCTCTCCTCTACACCTAAAAACCTATTAACAGATAATACTGCATATTCAAACTTTTTAGCATTAAACCTATACAAAGATACATATGCAAATAAACACGGAGCAAAATACTTTTCTGCATTTCTATAAACCTAGAAAACAGAGATGAAAGATTGTTGTTTATTATCTGCGTAGCATTACTTGGCTCATCATCAGCACAAAAACAATTTTAAAGGGCTTTCCCCCCCCTCTTATTCAGAACTATTAGTCTTTAGATAGGTATAATAGCGTTTTTACACTTGGCATTTCAACTTTGTATTGATTTTTAGGTAAAATATTTTAATGATTTCAATGACTCTGAGTCGCTTAAGTAGTCAAAAGCAGTCTGGAAAGTACTTTGGACATACTACATGATTTACCTGGAAGTCATGGGTGAGTGCTGGGTTTTTATGAGGGTATTTTTGATTGTTGGGTGCTAGTAAAATAAACACAATGCCTTTGTTGGCCAGTATCAGTGCAACGTAAGACAGCCTTTTAAGCAAACCTAGCTTTTCTGAAGACAAAATACATTCCCGTGCACACCATGCAGCAGAGTACAGCAAAAGTCCACCAAGGCTCACGAACTGCAGTATGCAGGGCATAACGTGAAAGCTTGAATAGTGACTGAAACTTTACAGTAAACTAAGAATTCTCACGAGGGAGGGGGAACACACTACAATGTCATTTGCACGGCACTACCACAGCTTTCTTCAATGTCCATGTAATTTGTTTCTTGTTCAGAGACCAAGACTCACAGTCATGCCTACTTGCCTTCAATTATTCAATGTATCTGTACAAAAGAGATCTTAAATTCCAAGAAAAAGATCTAAGTGTTTAGTAGAAGCAGATCTGCAGGAACACATCAAGAATCACATGCCTCATAAACCTCCATGAGCAAGCCAGCATTTCCTTAAGTCATCTGTGCTGATATGCCTATGATGCCTTACTTCAGACGATTTATCACTGCCTCCCATCTCTATCTTGAAAATAAAATGTTTCGCACTAATCACAAGTCAAATTGCCAGGGATAAAAAAAATCCAATTTTTTTCAGTAACCATGGTTGAACACAAGCAGAAAGCTCATACTTTCTACTTGTAACATACTGTAAAGTACTGCCAGAGCCAATCTTCATACTAGACCAAGGAATCTATTTCACGATTAGTAAAAGATGATGTTTTAGAGACAGAGCAGCATTGCCAATGAAGAAAATACAAGAGTGACAAGTACTTTTAAATTTATTATTTAATGTAAGCTTACATTATTTAATGTAAGCTTGTGATGCCAAAGAAATACTGCTTCTGTATTCTAAACCTGATGGTGCTGCCTCCAAGTATTTTCGGGTCTTAGTTAACTTGTGCTTATAATCACAACATAATTTGCAGTACTGTAAGAGAGCAGAACCTAAAACAAGCAAGTGAAACAAAGAATTTTTTTAATCTTCCCAAAATAAAAAATAAGTTGCAACCCAGGTATTTAATTAACATGCTAGCTCTTGCTATACAGAAGTCCTAAACTTGAGTGAACACTGGAGTCATCCACTCCCACCTTCAATTATGTTGCAATTCTACTCCCAAAATGAACATTAATTCATCTAACTTAATGGCATCCAATAACTTCTGTATGAGCTTTCCTAAAAAACTTGAGGGGAGAATTAATTCCTGTGAAAACTGAACCAAGTGGTTTGAGACTACCTCCTCTTCCAAGCCATACAACAACACGAATTTAGACAAAAGCAGCAGGGGGAAAAAAGCTAGAGAACATGACTCTTTCAATTCTTGTGTGTGTCATGGAAATTAGAAGTGGAAAATATGAAAATTAATTACCTCATGAAACACATCTGGGTTTCCAGGGTTAAACAGTGATGGTAATTTCTCTTCCAAACCACGTACTATTTCTGGCCACACTGAATTCACTAAGAAATCATATCCAGGAACAATATCTGCTTTTTCACTAAAAAAAAAAAAAAAAAATTGCAATTATTCCATGGTTATATTTTACCACCAGGCTTCTATTTGGAGGCAGGAATAACCAAAAAATACATGTACTGCATTAGACAAAACCCAATGCAATTTTTTCACATATTTAGCTGATTACCATAAACTGTTCTTCCTTTGAAGGTTCCTTATCTGATTCCATAATCTCATCAAATTCAAAGTATTTTTTGTAACTCTCAAAGTGTTTAAAAATTTTATCAGTTATATATTTTGCAGTTGTGTACTGGAAAGTTAGTACATTTAAACTGAGAACTCGTATTAATATTGGTATAATTCAAGTTTTAATAGCTCCAAACTTCTAAAACCTACCAAGTAGGAATAATGTGACTAATGCTATGAAAAGAAGAACTTTTTCCTAATTGTTCCAAACTGTATTTATACATGATATTGTTTGAAACAAAGGATTAAAAGCTACCTTGATTATGAAAACTTATAGATTGAGAGCAGAAGAGATAAAAGCATTCAATTCCAGTTTAGTACACCACAGTACAAAGTAGAAACATTCCATTATTAAGAAGAATGTTTAAAACTTGCTGAGGGATTAAAATAATTGAAATGTTAGTAAAACTTAGGAGTCATAAAAAGCTCAGCAATGGATGACTAATTAGAAAAGTAATTCTGCAGTCCCTAGGGGCTATATCCATAGTTCTGCTAATTACAGCAGTCTATATTAACCATCCTGAAAACAAATGAATAAATGGATACAATTCAGTAGACCTGAATTATTTAAGCTTGAAAACAGACAATTTAATTGCATAAGGAATTAAGCACTTTTTGAGAAGACAGCGGAAGCACAAATCAATTAAACCTGCAGTTTTGGTACATGCAATAAATCAGTCAAACCTCTGAGGATCATCCCCATTTTTCTGATGTGCACTAACAACTCAGTAACTTCTGAACTTGTATTTTAATAGCTTTATGATGGATCTTCTCCCTGGATGAAGTGTACAGTCATATTTAATAGGTTCACAAAACCAAGTTATCTGACACATACTATGAGCAGGACTTCTACTACTGAAATACAGGATTGTTTCCTCTGAAGGTCTGGGCTGCAGCACCAGGAAAGTCTGTTCACTGTTTTGTTTTGAAAAACACAGGCACGAGATAGAAATCAAACTTGACTATGAATCTTCAGGAAAGGCCAGATAAGTCATTAATGCATGAAAGCTAATAATGTAGAGCATTTCAAAGCCTGTGATCCTTGTTCTCCAGTGCAGCTGAAGAGAAAGCCCAAGATATATACCTGGAAATCGCTCCCCCTGTTACTTCACGCAGGAGACGGCAATGATGAGGAACAAACTCCAACAGCCTATTGTACATAGCCTGGAGGCCATTAGGGTGGGACTGCACATACTCCTCCACAATCACCTGCCAGGAACAGCTCAATGTTAAATGCCAGAAAAGTTAACGTAAAATATGCTGTAATGCAAGACTCACAAAACTCTTGACATTATAACCTCAAATACTGGGATAGTCAGCATATTACTTTTTTTATTACAGTTTCTAAGTATAACTTCCCAGCTTGAATTATTACTACCTTTTTCATAGCACTTGTAACTGCCAAGACTGGCCCCAGAAATGGGAAGGAGCTCCTTACTTTTAAATGTAAGCCACTGTGTGTGGCTCCCAACCCACTGCCACATCACTGTCACCTGAAGCAGTCTGTCAAGTTAAACAGGCAACTGGCAAATGCTAATCAAACTCAGAATAAAGTAAAAACTCCTTCTAAATGTAGAACTGGTTGGTCCAATCCCAAATACAGGCAAGCCAAAGCAAAGAATCTTCTGTGACATTGCTAAGCCTTTAATACAGCTAGCAAAGCAGTTTGTCTGGACAGTACCTCATACTCAGTGAAAAGGGATAATCTCCGCCCTAAAGAGAAGGAAGACAGTAGGAAAAGAACAACAGCTTGTTTCTTGGCATTCTTCCATATGTCTGAACACATTTGCCTCTTCCTACATAAGCAAGTGGAATGGTGCAGAAGTGGTGAAAGAACAGACCCTGAGAAAACCAAGGGGAAAACGACATGTCCCACACTGTAGCAGTTGCTACAGCACTTAGCAGACACTCAGTGGAAACCTGTCCTAAATGGGAGAGATTTCGTTTTTTGACTCTCTAGCGCAAGAAAAATGTAGGTAAGAAAAAGAATCCTAACTGGATATAACCTGAAATTGGTGACAGGCAAGTAAGAGAATTCCTCCATCCTTTTTTTCTTAAATAGCAACAACAAACAACTTGACATTTTGTTGGGGCTCAGTTCTCCTGTTCTCTCCACAAAGATATTCTGAAGCTGCTAGCAAAAGCTGGAGGTTAACAGGAAAAATAAGCATGTTTGGAAAACAACTGGGATTTTTTTACATTATCTTACCTCATCTACGTAAGGTTTTACAAGCACTTGACCAACTAATGCCTCTGCATCTCGTGTTTTGTCAATTGTTGCGTAAGTGCGTAGACAGTGGCGTATTATGTCAACATTTGAAGTTTGAAGGCCTTCCAAGAGCAGCCCTTCCAGAGATTGCTGCAACATGGCTGTTATTCCAGCTATACGCTACCAAGAGAAAGAAAATATAGTCACAAAAAGCCAAAATCAAAGCCTTTTCATCACTGTTAAGTAAATTCATGCAGAAGTACCTAACTCAGCTTTCTATCCTCACTTGAAAAGTACAAAAGGTTTGTTAACTGCCAGTGTTGAACAAACATTAACATAAACTTAATGGGCTTCTGATGCTATATAAGACAGGATTTATTATGATAAGGCTAAAGACAATTATTTTCTTCTATATGTTTTAAGTTATGTGGTAACTTATCTCAGGTCTGCCTTATCCTGAGGAAATACGTCAATAATTATTCTTTGTTCAACTGAACCAGTACATGACAATAAACAAAAGATTTACAGTAAGTGACCTGGGATAACAATTGTAGCATTTATCCCTCACTGTCAGAGACTAATAAGACAGTGTGTACCCAGCACTACTTGTCAAATTACCACAAAACAATGACACTGAGTGACACCAGCAAAAACCAAAGCAATTAGATTCCTTCTGGCTTCTGCCAAACAGCTTCTTCAGTCTAAATATATCCTTGTTTCTGCAAACCATTTTTCCTGATCTCCCACTACATCTTTTCTACTACATCCAACTCATTGCTACACTACCTGCAGATATACTTGTGGTCCAAGATGGTCCTTATAACTCTGTATTTGAAGGAAGTTCAGCAACACACATCAAGGCAGTCAGAGTTGAACTATGAATATAGCCAGACAAATTTCTTCTCTGCCTTTTTACCCGCTGTACTGTGTCCATCCATCCTAACATGATTCACAGAATTTGTACTGAACATGCAAGGTCAGGAACCCAACTGCTGACTAGTCATGAAAGCTACATTCTGATGACCCTTAGCAACAACAGGCACAGGACAGAGGTCCTGGGAAACGGCATTAAGGAAGCTACATGACAAATGTTCTCCCACCACATACACTACTCTGCTGCTCACACTCACTGTTGCTATTACCCAAGTTTCAGAACTCAGCGGCCAGAAGAGTCTTGTAAACTGTCCATGTAACAATGTGATTCCACAGATGTCTGGAGCTGAAACGAGTTTATATTGCCAACAGGCAGAAAACCTGGAACTATGTTCCAGTGAAGCACTAGTTCCAGTGAAAAACTGGATATACAAACTACCTTACTATGGCTTGAAAGCCATTCAGAATGACACCCTCATGCTAATTGGCTTAAAGCATTACAACATCTCCATATTCACATTTTTCTTTAAGCATGAGTTCTCATTTATTCTCTGTTCCCACTGAAAGAACAAAAAAATCCCAACAGAACATCAATTAATCTTTTACAGTAGGTAAAACAGTACAGTAGGACATTAGTAATGGCCAGCATAATTTCATGAAAAGACAAACTTGAATATATTCAAGCCAGCCACTGTGTAGGCACATTCCATTTATATTCTGGTCTGTACACGGCAGCTAACAAAACCAACATAAATCTCCACAACGAGGCCTCAATATCTGTAAGCAGATGAACTGCAAGACACATTAGGCTGACAAAAATGTCTGTCGTATTTCCTACTCTTATTCTCAGTAATTTATCCTAAAGAAGTTAGCAAACAGGGCATAAATCCTCAGAAAAAGCAATAGTTCTAGTCAACTGATAAAAATGACCTCATGAAACCCATTTTTCTCCATAAATTAATTCAATAAAACTCTGTGGAAACAGGCATTTGTCTTCCAATTATACTGTTTTTACTTGACTGTGCAAATGTTAAGCATCATGCAATACTTACTGGTCTCACTTTGTCCAAAAGGGGCATTCCTTTGCTTTGTACTGCATGAAACTGTAGTTGATTAAATTCTGTGGCAATTCTCTCTAAAACCTGTCCAGTTAGAAGTGGACTAGAAGAGAGAGGATACAAAATGAGAATACAGTTAGACTCCTTCAAACCAACTCACTTTCATCTGTAACAGACAGATAGAGCTCTCCCTCAATTTTTGTAGTTTAAATATTTTGAATTCTGATAGATACTGCTATAATTAGTGCAATCACACAATAATGATCTGGAGCACACTACATGATTAGTGCTGTTTTGCAGCTCTAACATGAAGTGGGTGAAGCAGAAGCTGAGAGGAACATAAGCTCTTGCCTCAGCAGTATGAAGCACTTTTTTCTACATGGCAGTTTTATTATCATGTGAAATGTCAGTCTTAAAAAAGCTCAGAAACTGCTCTAGGTGACTTTCACCATCCAGATTTGTTTCTTACTTACCCTGTCATACAGTAAAACTAATGACAGTTATCTCTAGAGAAACAGTCCTACCCTTCTCAAGTCCACGCAATCCCAACAATGAGCCAAATTTTCAGCTGTTTGAGTATGATCTTAATTGCAAACTTAATTCTGCAAAATGCCTCACCCAACTGAAAACATCCGCTTTTGTCCCTCGAGGCATCAAACTAGTTTTCGGTACACCTCCCCCTCACTACCATGGGATCCAGCACACTGAACTGAAGAGACAGTCTCACACTGTGTCTTCCCTCCAGCTTAAATTGTAATTGTGTCCCAGTCGAGCCTTTCAAGTGCATGACTGGCATATCAGCTACAAAACTGGCTGAAAGACATCTTCCAATCCTCAGCAAGGGCAGAGGAAGAGGTCTGACTGGAATTTGTCACAAACCTTCCTTGTACCAGAAGTACTATGTTTGCCTTGACTGCCTTTCAGCAGTCCTTTCACTTACACATAAGCAGGGAAAACAAGAAAAACTATTTTGTTTCACTTACAAATAATTTTGGAATAAACTGCAGAGAGTATTTCAGACATTACAGGATTAGTGACTTCCAGTAAAATAAAATAAAGTAAAATAACTGCACACCCACTTCAAAAGCTTGCTTATTGAAAGCACCACAAGTAATTTGGAGTTCTGGAGTGTGAGTTACACATTCTGTTAAAGACTGGCTTGCAGAAACCTAAAACCAAGAAAGCACTAAAATTCCAGTAATTTATTCTATCAGAGTTACATTTCTAAAGATATATCCTAGTGTCGCATTTTTCTTTCTTCTGTTTTGTTAGTTCTTTTACTTAGAGCCCAGACGGAGATGCAGGAGACGCTGTTTCTTTTCTAGATTTGGATGTTTATTATTTCTTATTTAAGTTACAACTACACAGAATGTGCTTTTAAGTTAGCAAGGTGAAAAATGGCCACAGAGTTCTTCTTTCAAGGCCTTTTGAAGGTCAAATTATCCAGTAATACAGTGCCAACAAATTTATTTTTACTTATAACCCAGTAATCTGTTAACTTGACCTCTGCATTGAGGACTTTTCTGTCCAGTCACTAACTTGTTCAAACTTATGAAGAAGAAGGAAGAAAGAAGAAGTACTAACCACCACCCTAAATCCTCCATCTTGTTACCTGTGTGTATATATATTACTACAGCCCAAAAATCCATAATTCCATATCTTCACCCAGTGATATAACACACTTCTATTAATTACACACTAACAGTTTCAGTGTTATTACATAGATTTGGAAGCCTTTTTTGGGGCCTCAGGTCAAATGCAGTGTATTTTTGCGGATCTGTACTTGTCAGCTCAGAGATTAAAACTCTCAGAATCCAGGGTTCCAACATCCTAGTGCTTGTAAATTCACCTTCAACAACACCATGAAATTAAGTTAGTCCCATCCATTACAAACAAAATTGAACATTACATATTTTTTACCTGTTTCCCTCTAATGAGGACAATTCTTTAGTGCCTTGGGAATGTAGAATCTTCTCAATTTTCTCAACAGACTGAATAACATGAATAAGTCTCAGGACACACATCTGTAATTAAAGAAAGATTTTTCATGTCTAACCCCAATCCCAACTGATATCACCTACAGAAAGTATTTTGGATGGTTTCTTAGCTCTTTGTGTTGTTTCTGGTGTAAATTTTCTCCCTTTATTTTAACATTTGAGTCATGTCTCAGTTGAAGTATTGCTCACGTAAGTCCATAAAACCCCACAAACAAATGTTTGTCACAGATGTAGGACAGCTGTTCCTATCCCTGATTTTTTCCAAAGTTAAGCACAAAGACAAATGTTAGTGTGTTTCCTGCCCATAAAAATTAAACAGCTGTACTTCAATTCCATTCATAATATGTAGGTTTATATACTACTTCAGTCAGAAACAAGAATAATTATAACTTTTAAAAAAATCCAACTAAATCAAACATATGTTTTGGGAACTACAGTAAAACACAGATTTATGATCAACTAGACACTGTAAAATACAAAGTCTGTCAACCAAAATGTCAATATATTTTACAAGTACAAAATCCTGCACAGTGTTCTCTAATCTAGACAGCTTAAAACTTTCTGAATTTCATATTCTCTGGGTTAATGGCAAAACCAAAGTCATCCTAGGGATGATCTTTTAAAGGTAATAATTTATCTGTTGTACCTTTTTTCTCCTAATATCTTGTTGTTTAGTCATCCGGTCATCTATCGCTTGAATTCCTTCACTGACACATGACTTCAGACTCTGTGAGAGAAAAAGTCAGTATGTAAAGCTTGCTTCCCATTATAAGGT
This sequence comes from Platysteira castanea, assembly GCA_013397175.1. NCBI lineage: Eukaryota > Metazoa > Chordata > Aves > Passeriformes > Platysteira > Platysteira castanea. The sequence goes on from VYXC01009560.1 coordinate 1,436,867, forward strand.
TCGAAAAAAACCTAAAAAAAAAAAATCTAAACTTAAAACAAGACACAGATTAATAAGAATTTAGGACTAATTAAAGCTACAGTACATCAGCCATACTCTAAGAGAAAGTCATAAATACAACCAAATAACTGAAAGCAGAATCTGCTCCTTAAGTACTGCCACTGCAAATATAATTATTTCCATCAGAAGTGTTCTTTTAGTACCTTAGAGAGAACAAATGATCTTTGCCTAAAAACAGGCAATAAACCCACTATGTTTTTACATCTTGCAACTGAAGTTATAAATCAGTTTTAAATAGTATTTTTCATACAATAAGGATTTCTCTACGCTAATTGACCCTGTTTTCTGTTTTAGACATGAAGGGTGTGATACTTTGAAGGCACATTTATGCACCAAGCATCCCTCTGAACTGGCTGCCACAATGATTAAAAATTGCCCCTTCCTATAAATACCAAGTCAGTGTGGAAAAGCCAGAATAAGATCCACCTTCAAGAGGGTGATGTTTTATGGCTAAACCACAGATCGAGCAAAGTAAGTCCATAATGGGACTGTGTTGCATCTGAATTTTTACTACTGTCTTTAAGTTACTCAAATATTAGAACAGTTTCAAGGTACCTCCACATACTTGTCTTGCAAGAGTCTATTCACTTGTCATGTTTAAGAAACTCTTTATCTCTGGGTTGAAATGCACTATAGGAAACATAAACTTACTGCAACGACAACGGATTGAAAACATTTTCAATTTCAGAGGAAATTGCCTCTCCTACTAGCAACCCAACTTCAATTTTCAAAGAGAAGTTTATTGTAACAAATATTAACTTGAGTAAAAGACATTGTGTACATCCTATGAAAGTGAGCTGAAGTTTACCAAGCCATCTAGAATGATTGTTTTGAACGTACCATAACTTCTTCCCTTAACTGTCCCAAGGGTACTGAAAGCTGATTAAGAGCCTTGTCCATGCCAACCTAAAGAAATTACCACAAACACATTAATTACTTTCTGATAAGCTCATACATGAATTACTGGCAAAGCCTATCATTTCACAGATACAACAAGAGAACTGAGAAAACAACATATTTTTGTACTGAATTAAAACTGAAAGTTATAAAGGAAGTTATCTCAAATACAAACATAAAGATATAAGACCGCATTCACACAAAGCCAAAAGATAAACAAAAATTCCACCTATGGAAATTTTTCGTCACCATCTTTGAACCTCTATAATAGGAACAATTACAGTTTTCAGACAAGAAGTTGGGGTTTTTTAAAAGATATTTTAATTATACAAAAAGTTTAAAGATTCTTAAAAGAATCCTTCAAAACAGCCTTACTTGTATCATTGCTATTCTCTTTTAATAATTTACTTCCTTCAATTTTAAAAGTGCTAGTAGTTTGAAACAGTTTGCCCTGAGTCTAACTTCCTAACGAATCAGCTTTTCAAAACAAAACGGATACATTTAAAATAATTAGTACAGGCAGAGAGCAATTCTGTACAGCAGCTAGTTCTACAGGAACGGTCTCTCAGTGAAAGGGGTCACAGTTTAAGATGCCTTAATTCAAAAAATACCAAAATAAAAGCCATATAGTTTTCATACGAAAAATAAATCCCACTGGATCACATTAAGCCTGAACTACACAGTACAACTAGTAACACTTACTAGATTTGTTGAGAGATTAACAAAATCTGCATAGTCCTTATTTATGAGTTCTACCATAGCAGTTTTAAGGAGTTTGTAATAGAGCTCCAGATCCTCTCTGAGCTCTTCCAACTGCACACGTTTCCTGCAGTCTGACACAAAATGATCAACATCAAAATCCGCCTGAAACAGGAAAGAGAGGAGGTTATAAGCAAACAGTTCGCACAAGGAACACACCCAAAATAAAGTACTCCATATGCCTGTGAGTTGACCAAACTAAAGCCCTAGGGGGCAAAAGGCTTCTTAAAGCTGTAGTTTCCCATGTTCCAAACTCTCGGCTTTTAAGCTCAAAAGCACAGAGTGTCGTGGGGCTCAACACCTAGAGACCAGCTCTCCCAAATAGAGGAGACTTTAAAAAACCAAACAAACCACGAAGCAACAGCCAAAAGTCGAAATTCAGTACTGAGAATTACTCTAAGCTCTCCAAGCAGTGAGGCCTTTCGGTCCCGTCACCCTCAGAGCCCAGCCCCGCCTGGACACGGCCGCATCCCGGACCCCCTGTCAGTGACACCCTCGGCAGCCCCCAGCCGTGGGAAGGGCCGTGGCGGAGCTGTAAAATCCCGACCGAGGTTCCGGGCCCCTCTCTCCCGCAGGGAGCCCGCCATCCCCATCCTCAGGAGGCCCCTCGCCGCTCCACCACCCTCCAGCCTCGGCGGCCCTGGCGCACCTTCATGAACTCGTCCTTGTCGAAGCAGAGGTTCTCGGGCCCCCGCGGCAGGCTCATCCTGCCCTCCATGCCGGGCCCGGCGCGCGCCGCGGCCGCACCGCCCCCTCGGCCAGCGCGGCACCGCAGGGGCGCGGCCGCCGCCACAGCGCCCCCTGGAGGGCTCCGGGCGGCCCTGCGGACGCGGGTCCCGTCGGGCGGCGTGTGGGGAGCGGGGATCGAAAGCCGGCCTGGTCAGGCTCTGCGGGGATGGCAGAGAGTCCCCGGATCGAGTAGGTTGGAAAAGGACTCTGAGATCATCCGGCCCAACCGGTGACTGAACACCAGTATGTCAATTACATCATGACATTGAGTGCCACGTCTAGTCTTTTCTTAAACACCTCCAAGGGACAGTGACTCCACCACTTCCCTGGGCAGCCCATTCCGATGTCTAAGCCCCCTTTCCGTGAAGAAAATCCTTCTAATGTCCAATCTAAACCTTCCCTGGCGCTGCTTGAGGCCATATCCTCTCGTCCTGTCACTGGTTGCCTGGAAGTATAGTTTGACCCCCACCTGGCTACACTCTCCTTTCAGGCAATTATTGAGAGCAGTGAGGCCCCCCCGAGCCTCCTTTTCTCCAGGCAAAACACTCCCAGCTCCCTCAGCTGCTTCTCACAGGACTTACACTCCAGGCCCTTCACCAGCTCCATCACCCTTCTCTGGACACACTCCAGCACCTCAATGTCCTTCCTGAACTGAGGAGCCCAGAACCGGTCACTGAATTCAGGGCACAGCCTCACCAATGCCAAGTACAGAGGGGCAGTCACTGCCCCAGTCCTGCCAGCCACACTATTGCTGATAGAGGCCAGGATGCCATTGGCCTTCTTGGCCACCTGGGCACACGCTGGCTCATGTTCTGCTGCCGTCAACCAGCACCCTCAGGTGCCCCTCCACTGGGGTTTTTTCCAGCCACCTTTCCCCCAGCCTGTAGCACTGCATGGTGTTGTTGTGGCCAAAGTGTAGGACCCAGCACTCAACACTCGCACCCAACTTCGTGTCCTGTGGATTTACAAAGGGTAGACTTCACCCCGTCATCCAGATCATCCAGTAGCACTACCACTGTAACCCCTAAATCACTAAACCGTATCACCCAGTGCCAGATCCAGATGCCTCTTGATTCCACCACTTCCCTGGGCAACCTCTTTCAATGCTTGACCATCCTAACAGTAAAATTTTTTCTGTATCTAATCTGAATCTCTCCTATCTCAGCTTAAGGCCATTTCCCCTAGTCCTCTCAGTGCAGGCACAGGAGAAAAGACTAGTCCTCACCTCACTACAACCTCCTTTCTGGTAGTTTTAGAAAGCAATGAGACATCTCCTGGGCCACCTCTTCTCTAGACTAAACAAACCCAGCTCTCTCAGCCATTCCTCCTGAGATATGTTTCTAGACCGTGCACAGGCCTTGTTGCCCTTCTCTGGACATGATCCAGCACCTTAATGTCCTTGAATGATTTGGGTTGGAAAGGACAATGTCCTTGAATGGGTTAGGTTGGAAGGGACCTTTGAGATCACCAAGCTTTAATACTCATGCCATGGGCAGGGACACCTTCCACTAGACCAGGTTGCTCAGAGCCCCATCCAAAATGGCCTTGAACACATCCAGGGTTGGGACATCCACAGCGTGTCTGGGAAATCTGTTCCAGTGCTTCACCGCCCTGACAGTAAAGACTTTCTTCCTGATATCTAATCTAAACCTGTGGTTATGGCCACCCTGAGATGTCAGGGTAGCTGAGCTGTGCTGTGCTGCTGGGTGCCTGGTGTGTGCCCCACAGTGGGCACTGAGCACATCAAACTGACTCAGTCATGTAAAGCTGCAGGGCCTAGCCATCAGGGCCCATGGCACAAGCCATGGAGTCACAGGGCTGCAGAGGAGGAAGGGGGCTCCAGGGGATGGAAGCTGAGCAGGGTCACCCACATCTGGTAGTCCACGGCCATGTCCCCTCAGGGTTTGTGTATTACCATGGGTGGAGAACCCCCAGCCTCTATAGGCAAGAAGTGCTGGGACCTGACCATCCTTTAAAGCAAAACAAGCTTTTCCCCATCTTTAAATCTATTGTAGTTTGTGCCCATGTGATTCTGAGTAACAGGAACTGAGTCAGAGCATAATTTACTTCCCCCGTCCTTCGTTTCAGCAGACTCTCCTCTTAGGCTCTCATTTCTTTCAAAATCTTTTGTTCAAGGTTGCTGATGCCCTAGTGAAGACAAATTTAGCTCTAGAAAGCCTCCCTGCTGTCACTTGCATTTCTGTTTGTGCCTCAGGATGGAAGACAGCAAATGATCTCGTTCTTTGCATGAGTGTTTTATGGGTTTAGTTTTGTCTCAGTTGGCTCAAATGAGGAGCTAGCCCAGTGCCTTACCAGAGTAGTAAAGGTGCATCCTGTACAACTGTTTCTCTGCCAGTTGCTCTGTGGATAACAACAGAGAAGACTCTCTGGGCCTGATGAACGTGGGCTCAGAGGTACACTGGGCTGGAAACCCCCAGACCTCTTGAGCAGCCAACATTTTGACGTGCCAGCATGAACCTCCCCTCCTAACTCCTTCAGTGCTGTCACAGAGCCTGGCTGGTCTGAAATCAGCAACAATTTGTGCCAGTGATTCATGGCTGGCACTGAGTTTCTCAGGACTTCCCTGAGTTACTAGGAGTATGAAGAGCCAGTTGGGTCAGTGGTGAGCATGGTGGACATGTGCACCTGCTGCCTGGCTCCTTGTGTGCTCATTGCCCCCGCTTGCTTTCTCCCTGTCCCTTTGGAAAGCTCTTCAAGACTGACGTATTCCACAGTGTCCAACCCTCCCAGAGATCTCAGAGGTTGGCAGGTATGATTTATAGCTGTCATGTGCTGTCAGCTAGAGAGCAGAAAAAAATACACCCACCACACAAATCCACGCTGGCACTTTTTTGCAATAGCTATGACTGTGTGTGTCAGGTTTCTTATGCTGTGATATTTAAATGTCTACATTCTGGTACAGGAACAAAGCCGCATTATTGTTTAGCCATATTTTAATTTAATGAGCTGGATGCTTGAAATTAAAATTCTAATCGGCTTTTAATGATAACTTCTAAACAAGGAGTTACACCTACTTCTTCTAAGGTCTTACGTACTAGCTAGGACAAATCTTGTTCTGAAAAGAATTGCTGTTGCCATTTATGGTTTTGTTTACAAAGCTCTAATTATGAAGCGCTTTGAGGAAATAAAAAGTATGCTTCTAACTTGGATTTGTTTATTGATGAGCTCTTACACTTTTTATATTTATTTATGTAATTGTAGATTCAAATATGAAGTTTGTGGAATTTAATAATTTACCAGCACAGACTGCAATATGGCACTTTTAGTAAGTTAATGCTAAAACCAGAATTAGGACTCATAGGTTATTTCCACATGCCCTGTGTCCCTGTACAGCCATCTTCACCTGGGGCAGTGGTGCACAAAGTAAAGTTTCTGCAAGGCGGAAGAGACTGGCAAAGCACTGAGGGGGCTAGCCATTCCAAAGTGTCATACAAAGCTTCCTATACTTCCATTATTTTTGTGCTAAGGTTTCTTAGTTCGTTTGTACTACAAGCTCCTTCATCCCTTTCCTTTCTTGACTTGTTACTGTCATTCCAACACTTCCTGACTTAGAAAACCCAGTTTTAAACTCTTTTTCCCAGCCACAAAGACATGACACCTAAAAATTTCTTGAAAACTTTTAATCACCATTTAATCTGCAGTTTTTCCATAACATGTCATTAATGGATCCATTAGATGAATGAAGAAAGAGCACCTGAAAGTCTGTCTCAGTATTATTGTTATTATCTGAATAAGGATGATGTAGGTGCCTGAGAGTAGAAGAGCTACTTTTAGCTGTTGTGTGGGTGCTGTATTTTAAAGACTTCAGGACCCTTTCTCATTCTCAGATAAAGAACATTTCAAGGGAGGAATAATGGTATGACAAATTATGTTTAGCATAATTGTATCATCATTTTGCTGAAGGCTGCCAATGACTAATCCACTATCTTGGAAATATGGGTATATACCAGTTAGACTGGGAAGGAAAACAGTTAGTTTTACCCTCCACCACATTCTTGAAAGTCATCTCTGGTTTTATTATTTTAAAAAGCTGAAGACATCACCTACAATTTATGATAAATGGGAAAAGTGTGACCGTGTACAACTTGTAGGGACAGATATACTACAGCTAATATGTGGTAGAATACTCCAGGTACTGAGAACCCTCAAAAATTAGGTAGTATTAGGCAAACTAAGGTGCCAGTGTTAATGTGTTATTTTGAGTACCTTGCCTTCCTAAAATGACATGTCCATCAATGTATCTTTTGGCCCTTCAGCAAAACTGTGTAAGAAGTATTCTGTCTAAGCTGCTTTTAGTAGATGTTAAAAACAAAGACCATCAATTAATAAATAGAACTTCAGAAGGCAGAAAATGATATTTTCCTAATATTGACATCTTACTGAGTAGCTTTATTTTATTTTCTTTTAGGAATTGAATTAAATACATGAAAAAGTGTAGAAGAGTTTATATAACTGACTCCAGTCCTGAACACCGAAGTCAGTGAGTGAATGCAGCTGATTTCTGTGGTTAACTATCAGTCACCCAACTCCAGAGGCGTTAATAATCCTACTGAGCTGGTGAGGCTCTAGTCATGCTTAATGTCAGTAAGTAGATTAAAAAAGTCTTGGTCCTAAATAAACAGGCTAAATTTGGAAATTCCTCAGGTGATGGGTCTTGGAGGTCAGCTATAACATTGCGGTAATGACATTGGTATGTGGATATATCCAAATGTGAATTTATATGCGTGATATAAACATGCATCTTTCAAAAGAAATTTTTGAAACAATCATTCACTGGAACAACCTTCCCAGGGACATGGAGGAGTGCCCATGACTGCATCATTGGAGGTTTTCAAGATGCAATTGAACAGAGTGCTAAATAATTTCACCAAGGCTCCCCTTCTCATGAAAGGTTGGACCAGATGATCTCTGGAGATCTTCTCCAACCTGGGCCGTTCTATGCTTCTGTGGCACTTACTACAAGATCTATAGTGAATGTATGTAAAATGTAGAACTGCAGGGTGAAAGTATGCCAGCTTAAAACCAGTTTTGAACATGCATCATCTTAAAATGCTTTAGAATTGGCCCCCGTGCCCTGATGGGGACCAGTACAGACTGATACTTTACATCAAAGATATGTTGAGTACAGTGACATGAGAAAGGAAAGAGGTGGGAGGGGAGAGAAGGGAAGGAGGAGGTTTCAGCTCCCTCATGCTTGAGTTGCCACGCCCAAACAAGGCATAGCGTAAGGGAGCTGCTCCTGCTTCAGGGTCCCAAATAGCTGAAAAAAAGGCTGTGATTTTCCACCTTCAGCTTCTCCTGACATGCTCACAATGACAGTTAGGAAAGCTCTCAAAATGGAACTTAATTATTTTGAGTTAACCTGAAAATTTCTTCTGAGTTGTTGAATTAGCTGGTTCATTGGAGTTCAGGGATATCCCAGGCATTACAGAAGTAGCAAGACTGGAGCTGAGATAACTGCATATACCTGATTCAGCAGACTCCTACCCAAAATTCAGGAATTATCAATTTATTTCCATCAGGAGAGGAAACAAATGGTTGTGTGTTACTTTGATAATGTGCTTACTACAAGAAATTACAAAAGGCTACCATTTTAAGATATGAACATTCAAACAACAGCACAGTGTGTTGGTTTATAGAGGCAGATCTCCTGTAGTCAATGCTTTGCCCAAAAATATCAGTTAAACTTTTCTTCAAGGTTGCACTATTCACAAGCAGGGCCATGAATATCATCATAGGGCTTGGACACCTCTCTTATGAAGAAAGACTGAGAGAACTGAGGATTTTCAGCCTTAAGAAGAGAAAAGTCTGTGATATCTTATTTCGGCCTTTTCATATGTAAAGAGGGCTTAGAAGAAAGATGGAGAGAGACTTTTAATCATGGCCTGTAGTGTCAGGACAAGGAGCAAAGATTTTAAACTGAAGGAAGGTTGATTTAGATTGGATATAATGAAAATTTTTTGCAATGAGGGTGGTGAGATACAGGAACAGGTTGTCCAGGTAAGGTGTGGATGCCCCAACACTGGAAGTGTTCAAGGTTCAAGGCTGGATGGGGCTTTGAGCAAGCTGGACTAGTAAAAGATGTCCTGGCCTATGGCAGGGGAGTTGAATTAGATGGTCTTTAAAGGTCCTTTCCAACCCAAACCATTCTTTAGTTCTGTGGTTCTGCAATGCTGTGACTGTCCAGAAGATCACTTCTATTCCTTTTGTTTCATTATGTATTGTTTCTTCTGCATGTCTCATTCTGCCAGACACACAGGTCCCTGGAACATTAGGGAAACCCTTATCTGTATTTGGTTTATATTTATCAGCATTTTCACATGTTTGTTTGTTTGTTTTGCATTGTGATATGTATGTGTTTTGATTGGAGGTGGCATGGTTTCAGCCATTTGATTCCTTAAGGGAGCTCCATGGTTCTTTAGGGAGCTCTATGGTTTCTTTCCGTTATCACAAAGGAAAGATAACAGTTGTATGTTGCAAGTTCAGTGAGATTTAATTAAGTCCACAATGTGTTGTGGAAGAGCTGGTGAACACAATTTTTCACCTTTCTCCTTTTTCTAATAGGTATCTCTTAGAGAAAGAGATGGAAATTTAGGTGTCCCTTGACAATAGGAATTATGATTTTTTAGCATTTTAGCCACTGGATGTCACTAATGATTCACAGAAACATAGAAATCTGTGCACTTTTTCCAAAGGGTAAAAAATTATTTAAAGAACACAAGATTTGGAGGAGAAGCCTTTCTATCTGAAATGGGAGCAAATTTTATTAGCGTGCAGTAAGCAGAGATCTGGTTGGGCTTGCCAAGTTTTGTTGAATTTGATGACTTTTTAGGTGGCAAACAGATCCTCTGTTATAAGATTCAGAGAAACAACGCCTGCAAAAGTTTTTGCACAGCTCATTTAAGAAGCATGAGCTAACCAAGGTGGAAGAGGAACTCTGCATGGTAAAATGTATGTGTGAGTTGTGGTGCATATATCACGGATATCACATGTCAGGGTGTACTTACACATGTGGAGCCCTCCTTGCTACAGCACAAGAGAGGAAATAATGAAAAAGGCTCAGATTGCCATTATTGTATAAACCGACTAAGGGGGAAAATACACATCTGAGGATTTTAATAAATGTGCTTTAGGATGGCAAACCATCTTCTGGCCAACATCTCCATATAAGTGCTTCCATTGCTGTGTCTTTTGCACTGGAAGTCTCAAGAATACCAAACGACTTAATGCCATTGTGATTTTTGCATTAAATTAGCAACCCCTAGGATACCTGTTACAGATGTGTGTAGGGCTTCTAGACTTCTCTTCAAGAAATCCTAGACAGTGATTTCTATTCATGCAGCCCACATGCCAGATATTAGACATATCCCAGCTGCTTCAGACTTGCTGTGAATGTACAGATAACTGTGCAGCTGCTGTGCAAGGGACACTCTCTGCTTCAGTCCAGGCAGGTGTTTGGTCAGGTCCACTGGCCTCAGACACATTCCTTTTGACTGGTATGCCACAAATTTCCTGACATACCCAGTCAATCTTCTCATGCACCACCAGCCATCTGCCAGGCATGCCTGATTTCTAGTAATTGCAGAAAAATAACCAGACTCTGCTTTTTCTTCTAGGACATAAAATGCAGGAAGGAAAAGAGGGCATGCCGGTCAAAAAATGAACCCATGAACAAGAATACAGAGAGATTTTACTATAGATTTAGGCAACAGTACCATGAACACAGTATAACCATTTCAGTCTGGGGAATAGCCCACATGTTAAGGCAAGTTGCCCTTATTCATAAACACATATTTCAGCAAATTTGTTGTTTCAGTCTTGGGGTTTTTTGCTATCTCTGTTTTGAATACTATTATTTTTCAGTTTGTCCGTTATCAGTTCCTTCCATTTCCATTTTAAAGTTTCATCCTGGTTTCTAAGCTGTAGTCATGTGAATGTTTTTGTGCTTATTAAAGCCCAGGCACAATTTAAAGTGACGGTAGCAGTATATTCAAGGTGACAATTTTATAGTTTGAGTTACAGAAAAACCTCGGGCAGACTTTAATGAGGCTAAATGTACAAACCACTTTGGTACAACTCTTATGACTTCAGATGGATTATATGAATTGAATAAAAGTTTAGTTTCTTAGTGTGTACAAAAAGACATTCTGAGCCACGAGGCACGATCAGTCAATGGGCCCTGAACACACAAGAGACATCTGTGCTTCTAAGGGACTGATCATTCACAGACAGCAAACCCCCAGTTCTCTTTTATCAGTGCTAGAGGCCAAGGACAGATACTGCAAGATGTGCTATCAGTTCCTTTGTGGGACTGTATCCTGATTTAAGGCCTTGGGGAGCTGAAACTTAAAATCTCAGCTCTGACATTAAGTTACTTTCTGATCAGAGGCAATGTACTTACTGGTTACTTATCTCTATTCTGGTACATTTTTTAAAATGACTGCACAACGTTAAGTGACATTATTAAAAAAAAATAAAAAAAAAAAAAAAAAAAAAAAAAAAAAAAAAAAAAAGGGAAATTAAATTTTAAAAAAATCTAAAAAATAATAATCTGGAACTTTTTTTAAGTTAAGCTTACCCAAAGGTTCAGAAGAACCTGTCTTCTGGAGAAAAGTCGTATTTGATTGGAATTAAGTTTGCCTGTTCTTACCAGGATGCTGTCAGGCTGCATCATTTTTTTCTGAGAAGAATTCTTAATCCTCATGCAGATGGGAAGTAACAATAAACACCATCTGCTGCAAATTAGGTTACTCTCTTAGCAACGAGTGTGATCAGGCTCTGTCTCAGCCTCCCATTTTCAGTGCTGAAGTACACACTGGCACTTCAGCCTGTAACAGAGCAAGTGATCAGAAACAAAGTGGAAATAAGAAATGAAAAATCTTTCTTACTCCCCTCCTGGCAAGATCCTTCCTGTCCCTGACAACCCCACAGTTTTATTGCTGTATGCTAAAGAGGCCAAGATCTGCTCAACACCCCATCTTCCTCTGGCTCCCAGCTTCTCCTGTGGGAGTGGGAGCAGCATCATGAAGCGCTGGCAATCTCTCATGACTGCTAGGTGCTGGGAGCCAGCCCAAGAAGTAAATAGGATCAGCAGGAGAGGGCTATGTATGAGTTGAGAGTGGATTTAAAGCTGTCTGCTGCTGGCGGAGCTCACAGGGAAGAGGGCCAGTGAGACACTCTACCTGGCTTCCCCTGGCAGAACCCGTTCCCTGACTCGGCTTCCCCGTGGGTGCCGTTTGCCTCCCCAGCCAGCTGTCAGCCTTCCTCACCCCAGCTCCACCCCAGGACTGCTCCATGATTACACCATGTCAACTTGTTTAGAGCAGCAGGTGTTGGAGCAGACACTTCTCATTAACTTGGCGTGACATCTCTCCACACAGAGCTCTCCTGTACCACGACAAGGTGATTTTGAAGGAGAATAGTCTGGTTTTTTCCATTATTTTACACTTTCTCTGTTGGAAATAGTCACAGTGTCTTGACCAGGTTCAGGCAGCTGTTAATTCAAGTACTGTGCAGATCATAGATTCATATGCACTCTTAGAAGATAAAAACTCATGGTCTTTAGAAGTCATTTAAAGCATTTTTCTGATGCAACTATATAAGGAAATGTTATATTTGCCCTCGAGTCACCAAAAATACGCTTGTAGTTAAAGGACTCGAGTTTGACTCACTACCAGGGGAAAGTTCTCTCTACTCCTTATTCAAATATTTGCGGAAAACCCTGCACATCTTCACAGTTTCAAGAACTCATAGAAATAATGTTTGTGTCATTCCTATTTTTGTATTTGTCATACTATAGTTTCCAGTTAACGCACAGGTAGGTGAGTGTTAGCATGATTAGTCATGGGGAACCAACCTTTTTTAATCTGCTCAGAAAATTTTACTGGCTCTGTTTGGGATTTGGTAAATTAACACTGGTGATGCTCCTTAAGTTTTAAGACTCAGATAAATACTAAAAGCCATATAGAATATTCAATGCTTCTGTGATACATCACGCTCTCCTGAGGATGTATAGATGTGCTGATCAGCTGGTGCTCCTGAAAAGGGTACAGGTCATGAGCACACGTGCCACACCATCCACATGGCCACATGTTGGTCCTGCAGGCCAAGCACTACAGAGCATCAGCTGATGCTCTGAGGAAATATCCCTGTGTTCCAGACATACAGTAGGCCAGTTGGAGCTAGTGAGAAATAATGCCAGCTGCCCAGAAATCATAGGCAAAGGTGAGAGATCCTTTCATTCTGCCCAAGAAAAAATTTTGAGTGGAAAGAGACCATACCTGAGATATATGGTATCCTGAACTACACGTAGGCCTGTGAGTCACTGCCTTTGTCTAGTGCTGAACAGATAGAGAGGGGAGAAAAACCCAAACCACAAGACTGTGATTTTCAATCCTCATTCTGTCCTTAGGCTAGTTTTGTCAGACTCTCACTTAGGCTACCAAATAATTTACACGCAGCAATAAAGGATTGGACACGAGCTCATATTTTCTGTTGATTCCACCATTTTCTGCTTGTCCTCTGCAATCTAATCTTAACACATGGCTCTTGTCAGGACACTTGTGCAGCCAAGTGCCTTTGATAAAAAAAGTTTTCCTCTGGCCTCAGTTGCAATACAGAAAGATATTGTAATTGCAGATGAATTTTTCAATCAACTAGTTCTATGGAGCTTTTGGTTTAGATAATTATATTTAAAATATATTTAAAAGCATATTTAAAAGCCATGCTTGAGGCTTCTTATTAATCAGAACCCTACAAAATGGACCACATTCAGCATCTGGAAAGCGAGGCAGGCACAATCATGAGTCATTTATTAAAAACGTAGGATGTACCTGTGCTTTACCAGTGATGTAATTATATGCACTAGGTTAAGAAAGCTCTTTTTATTAAAAAGAATTTTTAGCATGCACCCTCTCGAGATATAAGCAAAGAAATTAGCAATAGAAATTACCTGATTGGTCGTTAAGTCCATCTCTTCACAGCAGGATAATTGCTGTGCAATAAGGAACACAAATAGCTCCAATAAGCTTAAATTTGTCATGGGGAAGACTAAAGGCAAGAGATGACTTCTTTATACAGATTAAAAGGACTTGTCTTGATGAAATCATCACCATTTGTTATTTAAAAAAAAAAATAATTCTTTGTACCAGAAAGGCAATGCCCAGCCTGACCCAGTTCTTCAAATGCAAAAAACTGTGTTTTCATCTTTTCCGATATCTTTGAGTACACAGTTCTTGTGAGATTTGGAGAAGTGAGCGATGGAGATTGATTAGAAAGGGGAGTGCTAAATATCTTTTGCTGTGAGGAACTCCTATTCCTCCCTTACTGATCAAAGTTCCTGACATTCTCCACTTTCTAAGAAAATACGTGTGGTCCTATTCTGCAAATCTCACATGAGGGGCATTGGATATATGGAGTTTTCTGCTGGGGTTCCCCAGACCCAGGCTAAATATAAAGATGGAAGGCAGGATTCTGAGGTGCCCATAATACTACCCGTGGCCTTTCTCTGAACTGACAGAGCCAGCTACCCCTGGGTCACCCCACTGCAGGGGAACTGCCAGTGTGAGGGAGGCATTTCTGTCAGCTGCTCTCACACGTGCTGCTTGCTGGTTATTTTCATTATAAGTCTCACAATGCAGCACTTGTTTCCTTGAGTTCCTCTTTCATTTCTCTTTGTCATAGCCAAATGGCAGAGTGGATAACTATTTTTCAGAAGCTGGATGAATCCTTGGGGCCATGTACAGGGGACAAGGTGTATGTATTTGATTGACAGTTAGAGAAATTAGGAGAACTTCTCAGGCTGAGATCAGAGTTTCACACCTCCCAGATACCGGGTGCAACCCAGAGATTGGCTGACAGGTGTTTTTGAGAGTATTCTCTGGGCTGCTGTATTTAAAAGGTTATGGCATTGAGGAAAGCCCCAGAGCATATTGAGTGCTACTTTGCATTTTAGAATATTTGCATCTCAGGTAAAGAGAGCAAGAGAGCAAAAACAGAGGAAGAAAAATAACAAAGGAACCAGAGTGGTCTGATCTTACTAAATAAACTAATATACAGATGCTGCTAAGATGTCCCAGAGTGCTATGTGAAGCATTTGAAGTAATGGAATCACAGGAAATGAACCTGAAAGAGTTACAGGACATCTGGAAATGCCAAAGAAAGTGGATGGAACTCAAGGGAATGAATAGTCCCTGCTTCAATTATGGGAGAGACTCATGAGGAAAACAGTGAGGCTGTAGTACTTTAAGCCTTTCTGAAGCTCACCTCTAATTTGTTGCCTTCAAAATTCTTGACAGTGCTGAGTCATCTGGTGCTCTGCGACGACAGCTTCCCTCGCTGTTAACAGCTTGATTCTGCTTGACCAGGTACCTCTAGATCTACCTCCATTCCCTGGTTGGTTTTGTACACACCTGAAGTCTCACAAGCTGCATTTCACATGGCTATAGTAAGTGATTCCCAACTGGCTATGTTGCCATCCACAGCAACGACATCATTTGACAAAGAGAGAAAAGAGCCCGGGAGAATTTTCAAGGTTGAGGTACATTTTGAGTAGATATAAATAGACTAATGCTATCATCACGCCTGCCGCTCTTCTTTAAAGTCCTGCAGATCACAAGCTCAAAGTGTCATACTCAGCAAGGACAGGAGAATACAGAAGAAAGAAATGAGTGCTGCTGGCAGTATAAAAAATACAGGGTTTAAATTTATTTCTGACTCGTAGACCCTAAACCATGACTATTTTGTGCAAGTTGTGAGTTCAGCCGTGAAAGCACCGTGGGTCACCTTGCTACAAATAAAACTCACTGCTATTTTCTCCCATTGTCTCATAAAGTATGGCAGGTGAAATTTCAGTTCTGCTTTGCTGTTTCATCTCTCTCTCATTCTGCAACATCCATCTCCTAAAATGTTTTCTCTATTTCCCTCTTTAAATTAAAGATGTTTCTAATGCAAGTTTTGGGGTTTTTTAAGATGATAGCAGTTGCTACAGAAAGTCTGATTGACAGCTCAGCTGGCCCCACATTCTGTCATTTATGATGTCTAAAAATAATAAGAGTATTTATTAAATCCCTGCAAGATACTCTACTTAGATAATACTCCCTAGATAATACTCAAAGGGACTCAGATGCCTCAAAGCAAATTAGCAACCTGAGATGTCAAAAAAAATCTCTTCTTATCCCAAAAAACTCATTGCAATATCCTCATTAAGTAAACAAAAGACCAAGATTTAGACTTACAGTTAGATCCAGCCTCAGCCAGATCCAGTGACTGTCCTAGCCTTGTGCTTATAATGACCCTGCAATATGCCAGACCCTGCATCAAACCAGCCCTCTGCAGCAATCACTGCTTGGAGGATTTAACTGAAGGTAATTGAAGATCTCTTTCCCTTTGAAGGAAAGACAGCTTGGTATGTACTGTAGCACAAGTTAGTGGTGATGCTGGAGCAACAGATGTGTTCTTGTGGGAGGTGGCGAGTTTGCAGCTCCCAGATCTCTTCTGCAGCGCCCCATGCAAACACTGAGCCCATGTTAAGATCAGCACCGCCCTGCAAAAGTCCTGGTGAGGCTTGGGAAGCAGGGTACAGTGTGGAGTGAAGCACTGGAGGTGAGTAAAGAGAATATGGGAGAGGTGGAAAGGATGAAAACAATCATGAGATGGGCTCTCACCATGTGGATAAAGGTAAATGTGCTTATTTTAGGACAACTTAGAGCTCCGAATACAAGTTTGGCAGATGGCCCAGTTTTATTTCAGGCCAGTCTTTACAGCACACATTCACTCCTCACCAGAGAAGGAGGAGAATTTTTTTCACAACATCTGAGCTGACAGGGCCAGCTGGAAGCAGATAGTGTGGAAAAGTGAAAGCAGACTTTGAACTGGTCTTCAACCAGCTTGGATGATGGCAATAAAGTAATTTGTTCCTTCAACTCAGAGGCTGTACAGAGAGCAGTGTCTCATCAGCATCCCAATTTGTCTTTGTGACCCTAGGACAGAAACCTGTGCTTGCATTTCTTGCATTGACCTCAAAGATTTTTTTTGTTTTGTTCCGTTTTTGTTTCTAAAAGAGGGCACACGAAGTTCCAAATGCTCCAACAACATTTGCTGTTTATTATCCTCCATCTCATTCAGATTAAGTCTTGCAGCTTTTGCTCACTGGGGAAGTTCACATAATAGTTTCAGTTCACTTGTTAACAGTAATTATTTTCTCCAGTCTCTCTTTTGATCTAAGCTGAATAGCTTGGCCTCTAAGAGATGTAATTAGTGATTCCTGCAGTTTGCTATGGAATGGGGCAATTGCATCATTAAATTTAGATAAGTCTTAACTTGGTGTTTCAGATGCTCACGTAACATGTTATGCAACAAGGGAATAAAAGCTACACAGTCCTGCCCTTTAGAACTTTTCCCCAGTTATTTCTCTCCACAGCTTCAAGGCAGAGAGGAAACACAGACTTCTCATTGCAGATGAAAGGACATCAGATGCTCAGGTAGCTCAGCTGGCATGGAGTTGGCTTGTGTGACATGGGATCAGGCAGTGCAGCTGCCCCGCTCCCCCCACCCTTTTGTCCATGCAGTTAATGGACTCTGGGTACAACATGGGCAGCAGCAAAGATCACATGTGATCCTAACACAAGAGAAAACAAATAAATAGCCCCAATTTCTTTTGATGGAATTGTGTCTAGAGAAGTCAGGCCACTCATTCAAGAAGCTTATAATTTACTGTTTTCTCTCAGCTTGTTTATTGTCTTTTCTGGAAACCCATTTACTGTAACAACAACACTTGAAATTTTTTTAGCATTTACTCCCAGTAGATCTTAAAATTCTCAGTTTTATTTAAGCCTCATCTCACTCCTGTAAAGAATTCATGATGTTATTATTAGAATACCTATTACTTACCTGATAGGGAAACCAAAGTACAGAAACTGTAATGTCGTTTGTGTATGGCTGTGCATGAAGGAAATGACAGACTGAAGAATTGACCTCTAGTACCATGCAGTTTTACCAATTCCCTACCTCCCCATTTTATTTCAATAAAAAAGTATTTCAGTAAAAAAAATCTAATCATGTGGAAAAAATAGAATTTTATTTAATTATATTGAAATCTACTGTTTAAAATATTATTTACTATTTTCATTTTTTTCACACCCTTTCTTTGCAGATAACTAGGGTTGATTTTAAAGTAATAGTCTCTGAAGTTTACGTAAAATCTCCTTAAAAACATCCTTGTTTTGGGACTGTCCTTTCCTCAAAGTCATATGGCAAACCTCTGACATGGCAGTGTTGTACCTGCACACAGAAATCCAAACTGACGTGAAGATTGATAGGACACTGCAACATAGGAGACAAGAGCACATTTTTAACAAATTGCAGTCCTGTCCAGGACTGTTATGCAGAACTGCG
This sequence comes from Platysteira castanea, assembly GCA_013397175.1. Classification (NCBI taxonomy): domain Eukaryota; kingdom Metazoa; phylum Chordata; class Aves; order Passeriformes; genus Platysteira; species Platysteira castanea. The sequence goes on from VYXC01009560.1 coordinate 1,454,726, forward strand.
TAACACTTAAAAGAAGTGGCAACTACACCAAAACTCATCACTTTTTTTTCTGTCTCCCCTGACCTGAAAGCTGACACATAGCTGGATGAGTATCTCCAGTGTTTCTTATCAAACCATCAGTTGTTCAAACTGTGCAAAGCCCACACAGTCATTCTGTGATTGTTCCCTGGAGTGGGGACATATATACAACATGCTTTCATTCTACAACCGGAAGAAAGTTTTAATAGGACTAATGCCTTGTCCCTCTGATATTCTCAGAAAGCAGAGAGAGAGGTGAATAGAAATGTTCTCTTCTTTTCTTGTGTAGCCTTTTTTCACTTATTTTTTGTAGTGTATCTCTTGCCTACATACATATTGTGAGATGCACTAATTGTCTCTTCCTGCCTCGCCTTTCATGTGTTTTCCAACAGCTTTTTCTCCCTGTTCTCTCCACTCTTCCATTCCAATTCTTCATTTTAACATTCCTAGGAGAATATCCTAGATATCCCAATGGATCCTGGGTCAGATTTAAAATCCCTTTTAACCAAAGGAAATATCTCCATTTCTGCTGTGGATAGAAATAGCATATCAAGAACTGGAGGCTGGCATATCTGGTGTCTTCTTCCACAGCACAGATCACACATTGGAATTTGGCAACTCTGTCCCATATGCTGATTTTTAACTTTGCAGAGATACAGTTCATTCGTAGGCCTTGTGCATGTTTCATAATTTCTGAATTAGCCAGAGCTCTTTTAATTTTAACATCCAGACTGTCTCATAAACATGTCTTATTACAGCAGTACCAGTATTCCCTTGAAGATAATATCCATTTCAATTTTTGCTTTTTTGGACAAGCTGCATCTTGCCTTAAACCTAAAACCCAGAATCGGTTTTTTAAAATGTCCTTTTACACTCAGTTGATTTGTCTGTTGTATCTAACATATAAGGCATTTAGTTCCTTATTCTTGCTGTGGCCAGTAGACAAGAGGAATTCCTCTAAATCTTGTTACCACAGGGATCAAGCCCAACTTCTTAGGATGATTTATGGAATATGCATGACTGTACTCAAGTGGCTGATCCTCTATTTCTCTTCCCCACAGCTGCCTGTCCCACTGATAGATGCACATTCTTGGGATCTGTGATGTGAGAAGGACTGTGTAGTGTATCTCTTCCCAGCTTTGGTTTTGCCAAAAAGTAAAAAACAACAGGTGAAAATCTCTGGTTAGGTTGGGAGCAGAGACTGTTCTAGTGACAAATGTGAAGAGCAGCTCCACTCGAATTCCCAGGAAGATCAGCTACCAATAGATGATAATTAGTTCATTAGCATCCCCATTAGTGTATGACAGCATGTGACTAAGCTGCAGAGAGCACAATGTAAAAGCTGGTCAACAAGCTGGGAGGACGCCAGTCAAGCCACTCTGAAGAAGTCTGCCAAAAACAGACCATTGGGAGATACCACTCTGAGCTGTCAACACAAGCCACAGTGACTTCTGCGGGCATGAAAGGGTTTGGGCATCCCACCATATCTGAGGGAATGTGAAAGGTTGATTGGCTTGTTCTCCACTTTCTCAACCTCTTCTTTCACCACATGCCTCAAAATCACATTTTTGATTGATTTTTATTAATCTTTTAATTGATTCCCAACATGAGGCAGTTCCATGGAGAGCACTGTTCATCTCTGGATGATAAAGGACATCATCTTTCATTCTCTCCTCTTCTTAAACTAAGGCTTAATGACGAGCAGCTCTGAGCAGAATAGCAAGGCCAAATGCAGACAGATGTTGAGGAAAGCAGGGCCCATAAACTGGCCCCAGAATAGTATCACAGACAATGTAAGTGTGACTGCCCTGTTGTTTTGGTGGCAGCTTTAGTCCTGTGGCTGTTGTAATCTGTCATACTACCCTAGGATCAGCACATCACCCAGAACAGGTTTCTGTGTCCTTGGAAAGGCTTTTGTAAAATAACTGGATAGGGAGTTTTTTGAAAGCACAGCTATGGGGATTATTCATCCATTCATTGCTAAGACAGCATTTTCTTACACCTGTATCTTCTATTGTCTTAGCATAACTTTGTCGCTACAAGAAATCACTACCCAGTACGATTTCTTTTATTTTTTGCTCTCTTTTGTGATAAACTGTGTTGCTGATGGAAAAGCCATGTCTTCTTTTCTATGATACAGATTCTGTGCTTTAGCTATAAGTCCTTAGAGGTGGTACCTTTGACCACCAGAATAGAAAATGGTATGAACTTCATTCTGTTTCACAGAGAGGGAATGGTGTATGATTATTTGCCTTACAGTTCTCTATTTCCTAGGACCTGCACAGCTCCTCTCATTGCATGGGAGGTGGGTAAGGGCATAACTTCTGCGTGTGCAGGTGTTTCTGCCTTGAACAGCTGCTCCGTAGCCAGGACTCGACAGTGAAGGTGTGCAGAGGTTCAGGTGACATCAGCAGCTGCCTGGGCCAAGCCCACTTGCACAGGCACTTCCACCAGCCGTGCTCTGCCCTGTCTAGTCGAGTAATCCCTCACAAAGCCACCTGGAAAAAGAGCTGAAGAAATACCAGAGCCCCTGTTCTGGTTATTACAATTTCCCATTCTTCTCAAAGGCAGAGGGTATAACCTTCCAAGTCAACACACACGCAGGCCCAAGTCCAAAGCGTAGCATGCCAAAATCCAGAGCTGTGGTGTCCCTTTAGGACGATTTAGCTGCTACGAACACCTCCTCCACAACTGCTAAAGGTTGTATTGTATAAGTTATTTTACACTCACCTAGGGAAATATCTTCTCCATTCCTTGCCTATTGCAATGACTTTGCAGTTTGTGAGAGGCCTAGGCTTTACTGATTTGAATGATTTGTTGCGGTATCCACACATCTTTATTTTTAATGAAGTGGCCTAGGAAAGTTCTGGTAGCTATGTTATAGCCATTTTTTCCCCCAGTGTGGCTTAGGCACTATTTTTCCTGTAGTTACCTCTCTTTTATGAGAAGCATAAATCATCAGTTGTATAGCACTGTACTGGGGATACAACCTTCAAAAATGTGAGAAAGAAGCCAATTACTGTAGAAATTATTTTGGATAGCCAAAGAAAGCTGCCTTCATATGCCAAGCTTAGCTGTCTTGACAAGTCATTAATATTATGTTGGCAGACCCCTTATTTTTCCTTTTAATCCGTATTTTTAATTCAGAGGCTACACTGATTTTACAGAAGACTAATACTGAATTAATCCAACCCGTGTAAAATCAGGACACAAAGCTACACAGAAAAAACAATGAAAAGGAGAAGAAACATGAAAAAGCATATTGTGGCAGGGACTGAGCTCCTATCACTGCCTGTAAGTAAGTCTGCCTGACACTTCCCAGATAAGACTGCTTTCTGTTGACTGTAATTATATAACTCTTTAGCTGTTTAGGATGAAACATGCCTTGCTGGGTGACTGCCACAAATAGATCTCTTTTTTTTTTTTTTTTTTTTCCTTTTAAGCCAGCCAAATACTCAATAACGGAAAAGAAACCCCAGAGAAGCTTTCTCTGATGTTCACCACCTGGAACAGTAAATTCCAGAATGGCATCTTACACACCAGGGCCATCCAGAAAAACCTTTTTAATGGATTATGATATATGTTGCTATTGACATAAGCAAATAAAATCCCTGCCTGCTTCTCTAGCCTAAGTAGCAATTCTCTGTCCTTGGAAACCTCAGTCTTATACAGTGACCTATCCATTTTGAGAACCCAGTGTTTCTGTGATGGGATGTGACAACTTCTCAGTTTTGTAAGGCAGTGCAGTACATCAGATCTATTTTTCTGAAACTGAGGACAGCAAAGGTGAACAGCTTTTCTGGTAATGAAGAGGAGAGGCTAAACCTCTATATGTATTTTGATCCTTGCAAGAGGCAGCTGTAGTCAATGCTGGGAGCTGCAAATGCAGTGGCACATCTTTTGGTGAGGAGGCAGCCAGTCTTTGCATGTTAACTTCACAAGGTGACTGTTCCTTTGTGCTTTGAGACCAGTGCTCCAAAAGGGCCTTATGACTTCCCCTGTCAATAGCTCAGATCCCATCTCTCCTGTGTAAAAGCATGAGTTGTGTAAAAACTCTCACTCTACCCTGAGCCTCTCCATCCCTTTCCTCAGCACTCAACCCTATGTGTGTTTAAATTCGTTGAGGCTCATGCTCATCCTTCAGTTCAGTCATGTCCACTCTTGGTTTGTTGTGAAGGATGGATGACTCCTGCTTCTGTAAATGCTGCCCACATCCTTTAGCTCCAGCTCCCTCTGCAGAAAGCAAATAAAAATACCTTCCCCTGGGGACTGTGATCAGTGACCTACTTTGGCTGGGTAACTTCAGCTCTGCAACTTATGACAGACCTCATTTCCAGTGAACAGAGAGCACCTGATGGACCAGTCTGAGGCACACAACGCAGAGAAAAGCCTCAAGAGTTTTAGGGACTGGTCCTCACTTCCTGAAGTGTTTATGGATGTCATGGTTTAACCCCAGCCAGCCACCAAGCCCCATGCAGCCACTCACTCACTCACGCACTCACTCACTCGCACTCACTCCCCCACCAGTGGGACTGGGGAGAGAATAGGAAGGGTAAAAGCTAAAAAACTCATGGGTTGAGATGAAGACAGTTTAATAGGAAAAACAAAAGCCATGCATGCAAGCAAAGCAAAACAAGAAATTAATTCACTGCTTCCCATGTGCAGGCAGGTGTTCAGCCATCTCCTGGATCCTCCTTCTCATTCTTCTCCAACTTTATATATACAGCATGATGTCATATGGTCTGGAATATCCCTTTGGTCAGTTGGGGTCACCTGTCCTGCCTGTGTCTCCTCCCAGCTTCCCATTCACCCCCAGCCTCCTTGACAGCACAGCAATAAATAAAGCAGAAAAGGCCTTGGCTCTGTGCAAGCCCTGCTCTGCAATAACAAAAACATCTCTGTATTATCAACCCTGTGTTCGGCACAAATCCGAAACACAGCCCTGTACTAGCCACTGTGAAGAAAATTAACTGTACCACAGTTAAAACCAGCACAGTGAATTATATAAGTGGTTAAAGGGCACATTGCCTTTGGAAGAGACACTCACATCTCAATTTTATTTAAAATGGAGGAAGACAATCATGACACAAACAAACTCACTAAAGCCATATTTTTTGTAAGCATGACCTCTGAAACTGAAGAAGTGCTGAGCTTTTCTCTCTTTTTTCTCTTTTTTCTCTTTTTTCTCTTTTTCTCATTCTCTAGGCATTCTTCTGCAACAATTGGACGTCAAAAAACCTTAGGTTTGTCCTCATATGAGGTAAAAAATATTTTCTTTTTGAGTTCTGACATCCTAGTCAAAGTCACATTTTTAATACAACTTGCACCAAGTCACTGGTTGTATATACAACATTGCCAGTTCTACCAAATCAGCTCAACAAAGCTGAAAAATCAGTCAGTTGTAGCTGGATTCAGGATGCTGGTCTATAAATACACCCCAAGCTGAAATTTTTGTTGGCAATAGAATTGGTAAGAGTTGTCAGATTTTGAACAATTTTTGTAGTTCTTGCCTTCAAATCTTGATTTAATACTAAACTTTAGGAAATCAAATATTTGAAATAGATGACTTAAAACTATGCATCTTTTACTTTGATTGTCTGAATTTACCTGTCACATACTTTTGCATTTTGTTAGATTTATTATTTTTATTACCATTATTATTATTATTATTATTATTATTATTATTATTATTATTAAGCACTTGCAAACCTCATCAATTTCCAAGCTTCTGGTAGCATTGCTACCAGAAAAAGTTGTGGCTTCCTACCACTTTAGGTGAATAGAATTTAGCTAGATGTTGTTTTCATAAGAGGGTAATTGATGAAATTTCCACACTGCAGAACTTCAGAGAGATTGTTCCCTGTGATTCAGTAGCAAAGGGAAATATTAACATTTCCATCTGACATGACATAACCCACCATTCGAAGTCTCATTTCATGAACTTTCACTGCACCTCTTCAAAACACAGTGTACCAGACAGTTTTAGAAGGTAAAGCCAATGCCTCTACACAGACAGTTCCTCTTGTTGGATTAAAGACATGCATGCCTAATGCTGTGACTAACACTTCCCACCTTATGTCCTGAAATGCAGCATCCTGTTCAGATCATCTTTTGCTTCCTTTTTCTTCTTCATGTAGTTATATAAACAGCTTTTGGCCTGTCTCTTATGGCAGTTTTGGCTCACTGCATTCAGAGCATGCCTGTGGCAACAACTACAAGTAGCTCAGATTTCCTTCTGCTGCCATCTGCTTTCTACACCTGATACAAAGCCTGGCATGTTCACCAAATCATCACTGTGTGTGCTCTATTTTTCCTCCGCAAGAAGCTGTTATTGTTCCTCAGAATTGCTAATCTCAGTCACATCCATCAGGGACTTGGGGGTGCTGGTGGGCGAGAGGCTGGCCATGGCCCCGCAATGTGTGCTTGCAGCCCAGAAAAACCAGCTGTATCCTGGGGTGCATCCAAAGCAGCGTGGCCAGCAGGGCGAGGGAGGCGGTTCTGCCCCTCTACTCCATTCTTAAGAGAACTCACCAGAGTACTGCATCCAGCTCTGGGATCCTCAGCACAGCAAGGACGTGGGCCTGTTGCAGCAGGTCCAGAGGAGGGCAGCCAAAACAATCTGAGGACTGGAGCACCTCTGCTGTGGAGAAGGGCTGAGACAGCTGGGGTTGTTCAGCCTGGAGAAGAGAAAGCTCTGGGGATACCATATAGCAGCCTGACAGTCCCTAAAGATGGCCTACGAGAGCTGGAGAGGGACTTTTCAGCAGGGCCTGTTGTGATAGGAGAAGGGGCAATGGTTTTAAACTAAAAGAGGGTCAGTTTAAATTAGATATAAGGAAGACCTTTTACAATGAGGGTGGTAAAACACTGGAACAAGTTCCCCAGAGAGCTGGTAGATTCCCCATATCTGGAAACATCTAAGGTCAGATTGTGTGTGGCTCTGAGCAACGTGATCTAGTTGAAGATGCCCCTGCTCATTGCAGGGGGGTAGGACTAGGTGACCTTTAAAGGTCCCTTCTAGCCCAAACTGTTCTATGATTCTATGTGACTTGTTTATTTAATGTCCTTCAGTTTATTTATAGCTCATTTGAAATCATCAGCAGCTCCTCCCTCATGCAGCAGAGTATTTGACCATGGAAGCTGGTTCACAAAATTGCCCTGAGCAGGATGGCTCACAGAGGTGCTTATGTTGAGTCCACATCCAGATATCTGAGCAACAGAAGTTCTAAATAAGATTTCTCCTTGTCTAGATATTTTTTTTTTGGGGGGGGGGGGTGGTTCTGCACTAGACGTGCAATTTATGCACTTAAAAATATCATTGTCTCTTTGGAGGCTGCTTTAATTGCATACTGAAAGTACGTGAGCTGGAGGTTGTGTTTACTTGTCTCCATTCTCAGCATAAAGATGCTTTTGATCAACTGTTTCTGTATAACATTCTTACTTTAATTACAGGAGGGTGTTTGTACTGAGTCAGAATAAAGACAACTCTAACTCTACATCATGTCTCTGATACTGGCCAATACCAGCTACTTAGAAGAAGAAATTGAGAAAAAGGGCGAATATGAAACAATCTTTCTTCTATTTATTGATGCCTCAGCATCAAGAGCTGCAGGTTTTTGGACTGGAGGTTTTTTTCACCTCCAAGATTTAACTGGGCTTATGTTAAATATCCCATGTCCTACTTCCACATTAATGAATATATCTAGCAGGTTTTTTTTAACCCATTCTTTCTTTTGTCTCTTTAACACCTATGGCAAAGAGTTGCATGGCCGAACTACCTGCTGTGCAAAAAAGCACTTATATTTTTATTATTTATATTTGCTACTGGCTATTTTGGTTTTGTGCACTTTAATTCTTTCATTATAAGAAGCAGCAAAGATCTGTTGTCCGTTTCCAAACCATTATCATTTCATAAACCTTGATCATATTTTCCCTCAGTCATCTCTTTTCCAAGTTAAAATGCTCTGAGCTATTTCCATAGCTTTGAATAGACTTTCCTTTGTCCACATCTTTTATGGAAAAAAAATTCTCAGAAAAAGCGTGGGCACACTGTACTAATCCAATTAATGATGGTTTCTATTTGTGATTCCCATTCTTTTTTCCCCTCAATGTCAGTAGCTAAATTAGAGCCCATTCACTTCTATGTATACTTAGAAGTGTTTTTCCTGTATGTAATACAATGGTCTTGACCTTATGTTTCACCTGCTATTTTATCTTACAGCTATTCAGCATTGTGAAATCCCTCAGACACTTCTTGCAGTCAGCTTTAGAATTGATTTTACTAAACCATTTTTAATCATCACAAAAGGTTTTTCACCTGCACATGCACCTTCCTTGCCTGTCTGTAACTGCTTCCCAAGTCTGAGCACATAATCTTTTGATTTTTAGTGGTAATTTCCCTTCTTTATGAAAAGTGACCCTTTGTTCATGTCTTCTTTTCCCTATGTCATTAGCAGATTTTAAATGCAAGAACGACTTCTCTTCCATGCCATGATGACTGTATTTGTTATGAGCTTTCTGTGAAAGCAAACTGAAAGCACAGAAAGGAGCAGTGGAGCAGCAGCAGCCTCTGAAAACTGGGGATTCAGATTACAAAAGCAAAGCATCTGGGTCAGCTGGAGGGAGCTAGAGCTGCTGAAGGTCACGACAAAACAGCTGCAGAAATATTAAGGAAACCTAAAATGAGGTCTGTCTGAGAGAAAATCAGTTGGAGAGGCTAAATCATCAACCCATATCAGGTCTTGCTCAGAAAGCTAATTCAGATTAAGCTGTGCAATATGAATGCAAAAAATTATATTAAAATCCTGTCACAGAAAAAGGATTAGATTACTTGAGGGAGATGCTGTATGTCTCATTCCTATTTGACTGTCATTTTAAACCCAGAGCAGGGCTGTGCTCCTTAAGACGTATCAGCATCTCATGGCCCATCTGAGCACAGTATGAACCTCTGTTTACAAGCAGTCACTTAAATATTAGAACACAGAATTTCCTCTGGGTGGCTGCTTGATGCCTGGGCCAGTTCTCATAATCACACCTGCTAGTGTGTACGGATGGCATTTTTCCCTAAAACTTCATATTAGAAACTGTTCCTCTTTGGGTGGCAATTAATTCAGAGGAGTAATAGCTTTTAGTTTGTCCCACAATAAATTTTGAGGAGACAGAGCACGGAACTGATTTTGCTTCAGTCTGTTAGTGATGAAAGGTGCCAGCAGAGAAGCCAAAGACTGACTGAGAAGAGGGAAAACATCATTCACAGTCCACCAGCAAACTCATTTCCAATGGGCCTGCACTAATGACTGGAAACACACTATTTTGCTTGGTGAGATCTTTCACTCAGCCTACTGTATTTTCTCTTTATGCCACTGCTTACCTCTGATCCAGCAGATTTATACGTTACATCATTTTGAGAGAGAGGTTGAAAATTTGTTTTGAAAACATATTAGGAGTTGCTTCTTTATTCCCCAGCCTTGTCTTTTTGTATGTGCTGCATGCCCAGTCCATCTTTGTAAGGGTACATGGAGCTTGCTGCCACCAAATTTTCCTTCTCAGTAATAGAATTGTAGTATTTCATCAAATGTGTTTTTAGTCTCCAAACTTACATTTCCAACTGCTCCTTCTGCAGTGTTAATACATATTTTTTAAAAGGCAAGGAAACAAATACTATGTGATCTATTTGAAGCAAAGCAATGGCTGACTAGGAACTTGAGTTTATTAAAAAATATACATGTTTTAGTTGACTGAGACAATGCTTTAAGCACATATCAGAAAATTCCTTCTGTATGTGTAGTTATGTGACTGACAGAATTACAGGGAAAAGGAGATTGCATTTCTTTGTAGAGTCTTCTTGTGTTTCATCACAAAATGCACCTGATTCACCACTGAAGGAACGTTTTTGCTGCATGAAAAGACAGAGTTAGTTATGATGCGTTGCTGTGCTGTGCTAGTGGTGGCTTTTGTTATGCTGTGCACAGAGCCAAAATCTCTTTCAGTTTGGATGACTTTAATTAAAATTTCAGATAACAAAGACAGAAAAAAATTCCATGTCAGAGAGAGTACAGCGCGTGTCTGTGTGTCTTATGCTCAGATATTGTAAACTCCCAGAAGGTTATTAGCTTGAAAAGTTAGACACTGGCAAGGTTACTTGTATTTCCAGTGCAAAACCTTTGCCTTGAACATCTTTGTCCCCAGCTTTCCAGTTTAGTAAACAGACTCCCATAAACCTCATTACCACCTTCTCTGCCTTTAGCCCAACATATTTGCTGATCAGTTTTCACTGGGAATTTGGTGGCTGGAGTTGAAGACATCCATTCTGGGAATACCCTTTCATTCCCACCCATCACCCATTCATTCACAATTTCCAGGCAAAATCTTTGTGTTTGCACGAGTGTGGGAGGGCGTGAATTAGTGGAGAAGGCAGAAGGTGAGAGAGTCAAACTAGCAGAGGGAAAAAGGATGCTTGAAACAGTCGCTATTTAAAGGGGGGGAAATAAATGTTGAGTTTAAGTGTTTGTTTGATAAAAGGGGCAGAACAAAGCAAAAATGTTTGAACTAAGAGAGAAAAGGGGGAACAAAAAGCCAGTGATCAGACAGAAGGAAAGAATAAAATTGCAGAGGAAAAGTAATAGAAGGGATAAAAGCCTAGAAGAATGGTATTAAAAACCCTCAGTATTTTCATGATGAGAAAGCAATTTGGTTTTATGCCTATGCCTTAGTGAATGAAGTTGGCTGTGGTGCCAATTAGTTTCTGAGAGCTTACAACTTGTCCTCATTTTTCACTGCACTTTTCCTCTCATCTTAGCTGCAGTTTCATTTCAGGGACACAGCTGTGAGTCTCTTTTCTCTTGCTGGAGTTCTGGGAACCATGACCTTCCATGCCACCAGCGTCTCACTGGACGTGCATGAGAAGCCGCAGGGGCTGTCCAAGGCAGGACAGGCCGTGGCTGCCTTTAGACAGAGCTCCTTCAGCACCCACACATTCCTCAGAGTAGCAACTTGACCTGTCCGGGTCCAGCTTCACCTTTGCAACTGCTCACACATTCTCCAAATGGCATTGTCGCTGTCTGGGGCTTCAGAAAACATTCATTTGGGGGAATGTTTGTTGTTGCTGTCCGCCTTTAAAAGGTGGAAATGTACAGTTTCTCAGATGAGTTGGCGTGCTTTCTGTAGCATTTTAAAACTGTGAGGAAGGCATCATTTTTCCTTGAAAGTTGTGGGCATTTTAAGATTAATTTTAGTTGAACTCCATTTAGACACCTGAGTGTTGTTCCCAGAGACCACTCAGAGAAAGGTCTTCCTAAGGCCATAGGACAGCAGAAGGACAACAGGAACAGCGGTTTTGAAATATTTTTTTGGCATAAGGAATAAAAATAAGATTTTAACCAAAGAAAGGAGAAACCTGAGAAACCTTTCACAGTTCCAGGTGAAGAAAGCATAAAAACCTATTTCCAGAGCTCCCTGAAAGAAGTGGTGAGCTTCACTTTTACTCTGCATGTTCCACATTGGTGTCTCTCAGCTCTCCCTCTAATATGAAAGCAAGGTACCCTATGACTAATTTGTTTGCCATCAAAAAACTCCTTAATTCCTCATACCCTGTAAAAAAATCCGCAGTGGGACAACATCACAAAAAGTATAATTAAAAAAAAAAAAAAGGATAAAACGTAGAACTTCCTTGTGCATGAATACTTCAGTAAGAAACTCTCTGGAGAGCATTTTCATTAACAAGAAGAAAAGTAATAATGATGGCAATACTGAAGAAATACATTTTGCATTTATACAAAGAAAAAATTGATCTAGAAATTTGCTTCCAACAGTGATATTCTTCTAGGGACATGCACTTACTATGTTACATGTATATCTAATGAATTCTAGGCAACCGTGCTCCAGTTTCAGGTATCTGATATTTTTAATAAAATGTGCAAGAATAAAATCCATCTGTCAATAGCATGAAGATCTTTCAGGGGCAGGTTTTATTAATGTTTATTCCTGCCAATGAGCCCATAGTCACATGAGGAATCCTAGTTAAATGAATGAGAGAACAGTGTGAAATTTCTGCACCTCTACGGATAATTACACATAACTTTGGGAAGAAATCTTAGCAATGTTGTCTTTATTCCTTCTCTAACTGAAGGGGGTGGCTGAGCAAAACATTTATATGTCACATACACAGATTTGTAAATAGTGCCTGAAATTAAGGTTTTAAAAGTTACTCTCTATTTGTTTTGATCCAGTTTTGGGATGTGCATGGTAAACATGAATGTTAATTAAGTCCTTGTGTTGACTCTACCTACTAACATAGTGTGCATTCTGCTTATCAGTAATGAAATGCTTTCCCTTGCATTAGTGGGAAACTGCCTTGTAGTATCAGATTTGCATGGTATAATCCTGAGTCTACATTTTTCTTCTGGCTTTGAGCCTCTTAGAGTTCCCTTAATGATTCAAATAATAAATATATATTTTAGATTGTGTGTCCGCTAATTTAACTTTTTTTCGTATTATTGTTGCTGTTATTATTACCAGATATGCTTCCTTCTTCAAAGAGTTCCCCCACTGACAAAAAGAATGAATATGTCAGGTTTAAGAGAAAATTTCTGAAGTCCATGCTTATAGAATTATTCTTATCTCTCTTCACTCCCTCTCACCCTTTCTTTCCTCAGATACAGGGAAGGTAAATGATTAATCATAAAGCTGATTGTTAAAAACAGCAATAACATCAAAATCCTTTGATTGTTTTATTGTGCAGCAAATTCTTACATTTTTATGTTTTTTTAGTGGAAGTCACATTCTGTTCAAAACTAACTGCCAATTTCTTTCTGGATTGTAACTGTGAGGTATTACACTGGGGATTTATTTCAGTTCTGGAGTTTAGATACCTGCCTTTTCCTTCACTGATTCGCCTCTAGCATTTCAGCTATACTTATCTCAGCAGAATCATTGCCCAAGTCAACCACAACAAGAGTATGCAAAGCTACACACCCACACAGCAATTCCTGCCTGGCATAGTACATGAATGACAAATGCTCTTTTGCCTGTTTATGCCAATCACCTATGTTCTTCTCACCAGTTTGAAGGCTATCATCATTTTCCCTTTCATCAGGTAACTTTAACAATCTCTCCACTGCTACAACAACAATTTAAACACGAATGCTCACCCATCAGTGCTCAGACTCACTTTGCATGAGCTAGTGCTCAGCTGGCAGTGTGAGTGGGTACGTAAGTCCCAAAGATGATATTTCTGGTAGCAGTTTTCCTCTGTGAGTCAGATTCTACATGGACTATGAGACATAGATTGAAAACCCCTCCTCTAATTTGGTTCTATATATCTTCTGTACTTTTCCAGCGTGCAGCTGTAGGCAGGCATCTTTAGTCTCTACAGAGGATGTCATGGCTCCAAATGGTGTGAGATAAAGTAGAAGAGTATTTGAAAATCAGTTTACTGTCTCTAAAGAGAGTATTCAAATGTTGTGACATCCAGTCATCAGTACCTACAAAGGAACTGCAAATGAATATTAGATATTTATCTTGAAAACTAGGTCAAAATTTGCCCCAAATAACAGTTCCTTAACTATGGTTGCATGCTTTCTTTTGAAACATCCCCGGCAAGTAAAAGGAAATCCAATGAAAACAATGATTTTGCCTTCTCGTGTGCCTAACCCATTACCTATTTTCAAGCCTGGGGACTGCTCGCCATCAGAATTTTGTTGCTCAAAACCATGTTGATTTTGCATTTGAAAAACATTTGCAGATGGAGCGAAGAAGCCTGTTTCCTGCAGTGAACACTCTTCTCTCTGTGCTACTTCCTTGTTCTCTTCATGGTGATTTTTCCTTTTTTGGGGGACAGACAGCATTTAGCTGAGTATTACCATAATGTTTTCTAAAAGCACTTTCCATGATTGAAGAGACCACTGCTGGATTCCTCACAAGCCCGCTTGGTAGCCTTGCAACAAGCTAAAAAAAAAACAAAAACCAAGTAAGATAATGAGAGAAATCTGCAAACTGAAATAATTCCCCACATTAATAAATATTTCAAATCATCCCAGTAATGCTGCAATTTTCTAAGAATATCCAGAACCTTTCATTAATGACCTCTGCTAATGCTTTTTACTGGCTGGAGTCGTTTCTCTCAGTCACACTAATAGCACCATGACAGACAGGCCAGTAATGGCATCCTGGGGGCTGCAGCCACTGCAGCTCAGCCGGGGCCTTGCCTGGGGAGAGCGGGCTGGAGGGGGCCAAGCCATTCCCCTCGTGGTGGCCAGGGAGTGGCTCTCAGCAAAGGACGCCTCTGCCAGGGCTGGCCAGTGAAGGAGTGGTGCCCACGGGAGAACAGGGGTGACCCAAAGAAGGGGAAAGGTAGGGCAGCCCATCAGCTGCTCTGAATTATGTGGGGGACTGAGAACCCCCATGGCCCCTTCAGCAGCAGGGAAACAGTGGGTGAAGGTTGTAAAAGCCCCTTTCTCCCTGGTGTAGTTGCTGCACTCGGGAATATTGTCCAACATCTATAGCTAGTATTTACCTTTGGTATTAATGCTTTGGCAGCAACATCTCCTAAGGATACAGGGGACTAGGAGCAAAAGTTAGCTATGTAAGAAGGTAAAAAAAAAAAATCCAGATTTTGGTAATCATGACTCAGTCATCATTTTGGTCCCTTTATGTGGACAAATATTCTGAACATTTCTCATGGAATATTTCTCATGCGTTTTTCTGGTATCTGTTGAAAGTGTAGGTATGCTCCTGCCCACACAGAGGCCACTGAGCAGTGCAAACTGTCATCATCTAACTGGGGAGGAAAAGGCTGCTGCTCTGTTTGATGCTCCGGAACTCATTCATGTGAAGCAGATGGGGAGGAAATGTCTGAGAGCTACAACAGCACCCTGAAAAGGCCCCTGCTTGTCCCCAAGACTGGCTGAGAGCCTGTTGGCAGGGGCCTCTGACTCTGTGGGATCTTACTCCGTCACTGGCACAGAACTCACTGCAGGACTCAGTCTTCTCTGCGCCCCTGGGAACACAACTAACTGGTGTTATTTTTGAAAGTGCCTTGCCCAGTTTTCAATAGCAAGCTTCCAGGGGAGACTTCGGGAACACCGCTGACACTGGGACTGACAGTTCCACCCATAAACACCCATACTGCCAGCCATTCCCAAGCTGCTGTTTCCCCAAGGAAACAGACTCTGGGTTGGGTTCTGAGCTGTATTGCCCGTGCATGGCCTTTACAGGAGGGGGGTGGTTCTTGGGATCAGCGCTTGGGCTGTACCTGAGCATAAATCATATTAGGTTGGCAGACTGATGGGGAGCAACAGGGATCTCTGAATCTTTGTTTGAAGCGAAAATGTCTAAGCTCCCTCTGTGTGCCAGAGACAAACATGACACCGTTCCTAACATTTCCAGCCCTATCTCTGTCGTGCGGGAAATTATTGACAAACAACTCCAAGTTATGCAATACAAATCCACCTGGTGTGCACCTCACGATGTAATGCCTTTCATCCATTTACAGGATCAGTGTCTTTTCAGCCAGATGCCAAACAGTTGATGCAGGGGTGTTTTTTTCCAGAGGCTTCTGGTGTGAACACCTTTCCTTGGTTTCTCCAATGAAAAAACACAGATCTATAGCTCAGCATGATCAATTTTCTTACAGTCCTCAAAACAGCTTAGAAGCAAAGTATTTATAAGACCTAGTGAACTGAGTTTGTCTGCCACGATCTCCTTAAACCTGCACAGTTGAGGGAGAAGCTGAAGGAGCAAAGTATTGAAACAGGACAAATACTCTTGACAGACACATCAAATAGGCCTGACATCAAACTGAGGTGAAATCAGCTTTGCCTCTGTATTGCATCTGGAAGGGAGGAAGAGATTTCTAATCTTAAAATGACTGAAGGACATCTTCTTTGCTTACCCTACACTGAATGACTTGGGGGTTTTAGCAAGTACTGACAGGGCAGTGGCCAGCTAAAGTGATTGGTAAGGAGCATTGAAGGTGTGCAGTCAGAGGTGCAGAGCTCGCTCTCCTGGCTAGCGTGTGATTCAAAACAAAGGTCCACATCTGCAGATGATAAAACTAATTTCATTGTAACCCAAGGACAACATCGGTCTGTTTGCTTACAGGACATGGCCAACCCTCTTTCTCACACATTTGTGAGTAATGCACTAGTCTCTATCTATCACAGTCTATCACAGACTACAACTTACACTGCAGCTTTGACTTAGCACTTTATAGTGTGCCACATGTGTAGCCTTCAAAGAGATGAACAAAAAAGTCAATACAGGCAAGGTTCTGGTTAGCGAGTTTCAAATGTTCCACTTTTGGATGTATTATCTAGCAAAATAGTACCTGTAAAGCCCACTAAAGTGCTAAATTAAAGGATTTTTCTTCTTGATTTTGACTCTTGATATTAATGAATTGTTTTTCTTAAAATACTGCCCTTGATGAAGATTATGTTACCCTGCAACGACCCTTGTCTGTAGTTATAAAACATTGAGCTATAGCAGTCCCTCCACTGGGGAACTCTAAATGTTTAATAAATGCACATAAACTAACCTCAGAACTTACCCAAGGAACAGAAGAATCATTCTGTGTTTCTGGATCCTGAACGTGCCACAGTCAGTGGAAGGAGCAGCTCTGGTTGTGATTCCTGACTGCCTCCCTTCCCTTTGGAGGATGGGTTCCTTCCTATTTGTCTTCCTGCATGCTGCTGTGATCCTAGGGACATTTTTCATCAAAAGAGGGATCACCTTCATGTCTAGCATTTCACAGAGCTGAGTGCCTGATCAGTCCAAATTTGGATCAACCTAAAATCATTAAGAACCAGCTTTTTTCAGTTGGAATGTTTCCACTGAAAATTACTGGCATTTTCTAAAAATTGATCTAATTCACCTCCAAGTGGAATTAATGCTTTAGTACTTAAGAGAGATATTTGGACTCAACCAGCTATAAAAAGGCAAGTTCTTTTCTGACCACTGCTGAGTAATTAATGCATCTAATTTCTAAATTGATTTCTCTTAAATTACATACAGCTGAAGAAGTCAGAGAGCCAAAGAAATTCTGTTTGAGCTTAAAATCAAAAAGTCAAATTGGGATGAGACTGAGAAATCAGATTTCAATGCCTCTCCCTCCATCAAATTAATTGATCCAAATTGTGCTTGCTTGAATTAAGTAAGAAAAATAAATTCGCATCACATAATGGAGTTCCTTAGAAAGTTTTTTACCAGTGAAAATATATGTGTTTAGGTAAGGGACTACGTGGAAGTAAACTCTCCTAAAGCATTCTCAGGCCAAATTTACTCATTATTGAAGATTATAAAACTATTTTGCATCAAAGGGTCATGGTGGATGACACCTGTGAGGCATAGTCATCAGCTCTGAATGAAGCTTTGGACTGTCAAGGTAATTTTCAGCAAGATGGTTTCTTAAGGAATAATGCTGATTCATTCAAGATAAAATTTTTTGTAGGAAAGTGTCAGTTCTGACATATCTTTTTACCCTTAAAAATTTTCAAAAGTGATAAAAAAGTTTCAATGAAACTATTTTTCTAATTACAGCATGTTTCTATTATGTTTACAGAATTTCCTCATGTTTAAACACTGTCCATGGTTTGAGTAATATAATTATGAAAATTGGGTGGAAATATTTCAAAGGTTTTGAAACAAAAAATTGGCACAAATTAAATTTATTTCTTAAATTTATTTCCTAAAAAGCCAGAAGAAGTAAATAAGCAACCCCCAAAGCCCACCAAATCCCAGGATTTCACCTCTTGGTCTATAGATAAATTAAATTCTTTTCTTTGTTTGTTTTTTCCTAAAAAATCTGGGTGATTATATCTACATTTAGCACATAAGCTAGTTTCAAAACACTGGTTAATATTTGTACTGTTTCTTTTTTTGTCCAAAAGACCCTGATTAAGTTGTGAAAGAAACCAATGTCTTAAAGTTCAGCACCATGAGGAAATTACAGATGGTGCATCAAGCCCATGAGAGCCTCACTAACAGAAGGGAATGGGCCTGTAGTTATGAAAACACAATAAAGGTCTAAAAATTCCAGTGTGAATTCCATAGGCTGTTCTCAGCCCTCCAGCAAAAATTAGCACCAGGGAGATTTCTGCAGCTGAAAGCCTCAAGACCAATCTCAAGTTCTACTATTAAATGTTAACATCTGTGCTTATATTGTATAGTACTGCCAAAAGATCTCTCACTGAATAAATATGATCTATCAATAACAAGTTATTTTTTTATGTTGACCTGCAGCCTTATCTGGGTAATTAGGGGATGAGTTTGTGTCATTCAACCGTCTTCTGTTCCAAGGTAGCACCAGGTCACTTCCACCCCCTCGTGCACACTGGCACATTAAATCCCCCATGAACTAGTTATCATAATTTGCATCTGTCTTCGAGAACGAAAAGCTGGCCTGGGGCATGTTCTTCCATTGTTGTTTATTGGTTTAGCATCTCTTGGTCCTGAGAATACTAAATTTTAAAATACAGACACGTATATGGCAAGCATAGATGACAGTGACATATATGTTCCTGCTGTGACCTTCCTTTCTCTTAGCTTAAAAACTAATTTTAGTCACAACTGAGCAGCTCCACTAGCATTGCAGGGGTAAGAAAGGCATAACCAAATCTGAAACAGTCTTCATTTGTAATTGCCCTTCTCACCCTGGCACCTTATGTGAATGTATTTTATATTATGAGAATATTTGTATATTTGTATTCTCAGCATGTTTAACAAACAACATCTGTATTCAACTGTTTGCTTTGTTAGAAACAGCAAGACAGCAAACAGCACAACACGAGACCATCCCTGCAGGTGAAAAGGGCTTGCCTCTTTCCAAAGGACCTTGATCCAGCTGCAGCATCCTGTTAACTGCATTGATTTTCGAGCTGCTGCCTGGGTTTCAATAGGATCAGATAGGATCCTTCCACACTGTCCTTGTGCCAAGGCTTGGTCTGGTTTCTGGGTACCAGTACAGGTATTCCCCACCTCCCTGGACTGTCCTCAGCAAGATGGATGAGCAACGCTTGCACAATCACAGTGCAGTGACAAAATGGCCTCTCAACTCCCTCACTTTCCTTTGGATAATTTGTTACTGTCCTTGTCTGTTTAGCGATGCATTTTATAGTGGCAGCTGATTCTTTCAAGCTTAATAATGCAGGCCAAGCTGCTTTCTGACATGATCCCAACATAATCACTATAATTCCTTCTGTTTCCAATATAGGTCAAGTTCTGTCTGATTCAATAAAACACCATTTTTAAGTAAGCATCATTCATCTTAGGGTGCGTTAGTCTGTTTCATTTTGGTAATTGGTCTCTATCATTTTTTGTTTGCTCTTTCATATTTTCCTTGCTCCTTAATTATCTAATCACACTATGGATTATTAAAAAGCTGAATCCTTGTCAAATAAGGTGACCATATGCAGAAATTTCTTTGCAGTTTATTTTCCATTCTTTCAGGCTACAGAATTCTTGGAGTTGAGCAAAGAAGTGAGTTCTGATTTTCAATTATAAGCATAGAAAAGAACAAGAAATAAAGGCTCTAGTTGTATTCAGATCTGAAATTGAATAGAAGTGGAAAAAATTTTAAAAATAAATGGACTAACAGAGATAGTGTAGGGGGCACAGGGACTGGAAATTCGATATTTTATTCTGTGGCCTATGATAACTTTTGGAATGTGGAAAACATTACCAATGTTGGAGAGTGAAACAGACAATTGCAGGTGTAAGGGATTGTGCTTCTCTTTATTATTAGACGTATCTGAGCCCAGTCTCCAGAATGACAGACATGCAAGTCAAAGAGATTTGCAGTGAACAAATTAAAAATAAATACTAACTGTTTTTGTGACTATAAGTGGCTATAGCCTAGAAGGGGCCTCTCAGCCACAGGCAGAGCCTCCTCAGCCGATGAGGGTCCTAAATGTAAAGACTCAGTTTGGAAGAAGCAGTTTTTCAGAAGGTTCCAAATATTTGCAAAAAGGATGCATGATAAAAATTGGCCCGGTCTTCCATATCTTTTGGTGGGTAGTAAAAAGTTGCAAATAAGAGGTTGTATTTTGTATCAAAAAGTGAAATTTGCTTAACATAATAAAAGCTTATATTCTGAATGTAAATTAATTTATGTATTAAATACTGTATTCTGCTTCTAGTGAAACACTTAATAAGTCTAAACATAAAATATAAACATATTTAGTACATGTACTGATAAATATAACATATTATTAATATTTTAATGAATCAACATTATGTGAATTAAAACAATGCAACCTAAATTAAATTATCAGAACAAGACAAACCCAAGCTATTTAAGTCGGTTTCCTATTGAACATGTGAAAAAAATTGGCATATTTCTGTGAAATATGCAGAGGGGGAAATGACATTTTTAGGGAAAATGGGTATATAGATAGTTTTGCAGCCACATTTCCAGTAGACATTTTTAAAAAACACTCTGCTTACTGTCTGATGACAGTTGAAAGTTTAGCTTATACTGTACAAACAGATGAATACTGAAAGTAATCACAAATAATTATGTATTATTTATTCTTACTTGTATGCCCAGTACTCTTACAGCTCCATAGACCCAGCAGTAGGAGTGGTGCCTTCCCAAGAGAGCAGCTGGAAGACTTTGATCTGTGACAAACTTCTCACTCCTTCCAATAAAATAAATATAGAGCAGAGGTCTATCTCCTTATGTTCTGCAGAGAACTGCCAAATAAAATTAATACAACCCTTGTCTGATTTGACATTTTTTGCTGTGTTGGCCTAGAAGAAACTTTTGCCACACTGAAGAGCAATTCAGGATGATGTGCTTTCTTACACTGATTAAGTCTTTGGCATGACTTCTTGAGGGATCATGTCTTTTGAAGATAATAACTACTTTATGTAAGTGTTCTGTGATTTCCAAGTGTATCCATGTGGAACAAAAGGTGAACTCCACACTATCAGGGACAGCAATTAGGGTTGTGAGTTCCTGAAACAGTAGCCACTAGCTTTTAGTTGACTTAGAAGACGACTAAAATCAGAATACGAGATGAGGGTGCTGTGCAAGAGGTGATTTTAAAAGTAGTCAAGGAATGATTCAAATAACAAGTGAAGTGGAAACAGAACTGTCTTAAGGAAAAGAAAGCATTGAACTTTAGATTTTCCCTAGCATTTTATTTTATACACTCCAATTCATGGAGCCCCAAGACACTTCATAATTTCTCCAGAGTCTCTGCCTATGCAGGGGAGCTTCTGCAAGTGTAGCAACCTCTTGATCTGGAGTCAGACAGAGTCTGACCACAGGCACTGGGGAAGTGGAGGCAGACTTTTTCTGCTGTTTCTCTGCCATTTGTGACAGTGTGCATGTGACTAGTGCTCCAAGGTATCAAAAAGTTTGTCTACAACGCCTGTTAAACATGGAAGCTAGCTGGGTTACCGGATCAGGCTCATCCAACACAGACATATATACACGGGAAGCAGAAAAACTCAGGTTTGCTGGATGCTTTAGCCTGTACCAAACATCTGCTTTGGGTGGACTGTGTGGCCTCAGGTCTGCCAGGGCTGAGCACAGAGCAGCCCAGTCCTGCATGGAGCTCTGCTGATGCCCAAGCGGGTACTGCTGCACCAGTGCGGACTGGTGCTTCTCAGTGCTTAGGGACCAGATCCACCGAGCTGTCTTTGTTGTTCTCACCAGAGGAAAGGGGGAAAATTGCCAGCAAGACACAATAGGTTTCCCTCTTCTAAAATTTTCTGTCTCTGGTGCCCAGAGGACACCACCAGGGGACTATGAGGGCCATTCATTATCTCTCTGCAAGATCTCCAGTGAAGTAGTGGGACAAATCAGACACTGTCCAAACCCTGGGGAAATCTGCTGTAATTCTGCATTTTTCTGGAAAACAGTGTGGTGTTTGCTTTTGTTTGGAAGAAGCTGCTTCTCTCCACTGTGATTTGTTTATATAAGAGGACAGAATAAACCAGTTTCCAAAGATGCTATTATTTTCCTCAGTGCTGGCTCCCTTCCCCCATTTAAGTCTGCTTTGAATACGCTTTCTAAGTCTGCTAATGAGTACATTTATCACATTTCCCAAATATTTCTTTTGTAATTCACTGACTTGACTGTTCTGGAAATTTCCACATTATACTAAACAATTATTTTAAGGCAAAGATATCGGTGGGGAGGGGAACATTTATTTCCATAGAACTGTTCCTTTTTCTTCAGGCTTTCAAGATTTATTTTTTTTCCTTAGATCTCAAAGTAACCAAGAGTAACTAACTGAAACTAAATCAATTATTTAATTAAAAATAATAAATGAGGAAAAATAAGGTTCATAACTAAAGAGGGAGAAACCATGTAGCCTTCATTCTGTCTAGTAACAGTTTTTACTAAACTAATCAGGCTAAAACAGTTGAATTTAGACATTCTTGGGGTGAACAGGGAAATGTAAATATCTCTTTGACCAGTGGTCATCTCCTTCTAAGGGACTGAAAAGGTTAAACTGTTCAGATTGTATAAAGCAAATGTGGGCATCATAATGTTGTAAGGGCAAGAAAGAGTAATAATTCTTGGAGCACATGAATTTTCGCATGAAATATTCTAAGACAGAACTGCTGGAAGCCTCTTAAGGCAACAATGGCTATAAATTCATATATTACATGTAAATAACCTTGCTGTCAACAAACACAGGGAAAATTTTAATCAAAATAATTATTTTCATCTTTTCCCAATTTAAAAAATAACAGAAAGGAAACTGGGGACTTGTCTTCTAGTTTTGTATTTGTTGTTAGTGGTACTGTGTGCTCAATACAGGCAATAATCAGAATGAGACTGTTTATCCTACCAGCTGCTGACATTCACCCCTTGCTTCTCCCATCTTTCTAGGCTGCACCTGGGCGCCTCTGATAACTGGTCCCTGGTGTAGTTTTGTGCTGAATAGCTACATCATTTCTTCTCTCACCTTCTCATCTCCTCCTGTCTCAACTGAAATGCTACCATTTTCACAATGGTGGCATTTTGATTATTTTCTGTCCTCATCAAGAGTTATAATAAATGTTGTTATTCCTCACTGATAATATCTACTTGATCTAAATGTGAAAAGAGAGGTTGGATGGTCCACATCTTGGTCATCTCTTACCTCTCACTGCAACTTGGTTCTCTGTAAGCTTCCTCTCATACAGCTACCTGTTCTTTCTGAAGAAGAGCTGAGGAAGAAAAAGTCTGCATTAATATTTTCCTATGAATGTATGCACCCTTGTTTCCCTTTCCATATTTTTGTCTCTGGTTTTGGATGAGATTAAAGCACCTCAGTTCTGAAGTTCTCCACCTCATTATCTTCCAATCAACAACTATTATCCATGAAAGAGAAACTGATTATTTTTCTGACTAATTCCAGAAAACATCAGTTTGCTATTCAGCATCCATGAAATAGGAAAGCAGAAGGCTAAAAACTAGTAAGAAAGGAGTAGAAAATAGAAAACATCAGTAAGTCTTTGCCAAAGTCTGCAATGCACACACACCTAGAGAACTGCATGGAGTTGTGATTAATCAATGTTTAAAAGGATATAGTGAAATTAGAACAAATACAAAATTACATAAAATAATATTTTTAAAATATATAAATTTGATTGCCACAGAGAAGATGAATGATGAGTAATTATTGACTTTCTCACAGTACAAGAACTGAGGGATATCAAATGAAATGATCAGGTGACAGGTTAAAAAAAAGGAAATATTTCACAAGCTATTCTTAAATTGCGGAATTCATTGCCACAGCATGCTGCAAAGGGTGTTGAGAAAGCTGAAAACATAAGTTTGCTCAAAAAGGAATTAGAAAAGTGATTGGAAATAAAGCCTACCAAGACCATTAGACAGAAAGGTATGGTTACATTCGTTTGTTACAATTCCTAAGCATTATCATTCTTATTTTCTTTCCTTCCCTCTTGCTGGGACTCCTTTTCTTTTCCTCTTTCCCTCCTGCAGGTCATCATTCATGCTGTAATCCTCCCATGTCCTTCACCTCTTTCACAGGAATTCGTGGGTATTGATTTGTCCTGAAAACACATGATGATAAGACTTATACTTTTAGTGTATATGTCATAGCCTGAACTGAAACATCAACTGGTTTTCCTAAGGTTTCATCTTTTTTTAGCATTTGTCCACTGGTGAGAATGCCTCGAGGGATGAAGAAATGTGACTGTATCTTCCAGCTTCATAATATCATGCCTACATCTCACAGATTTTCTTGTGGTAGCAGAGATCAGTATGAAAGCAAAAATAGGAGAAAGAAATAAGAGATGGAGAGGTGCACTCTGCATTCAGCATTGATCAAGGGAATGAGTTTTGCTTCTGAGTTAATGCAGAAAAGGTATGACAGTGACGGAGATATCAGAAATCCTGACCAGAAGAGCTTTCATGGAAAGGAGGTTCCATGCTCATGCCAGAGAGGGATGCTTCTGATGGAGGGTGCAAAAATATGGCCCAACATCTGTTTGGTGACAGGATGTTCATGTGGCAATTGAGTGTGGCATCTGGCACCCTCTGTCAAGCAGCCTGACACACCCATCACCCAGTGACAGCACTGATCCCTTAATTAAACCTGATGGGCATACATCCAGCCACTCCGAGCCGGCTGTCATTGCTGAAACAACTCGTCCAGCCAGCAGCTGGCTCTCTGCTGTGTCTGAAGTGTCTTTCTGAAAGAATGTGGCAGAGCCTTTGTGAAGAAAAAAGGGGCACAGATAAGGTGGATCTTGTCAGTGTCTCATGGAATCCAGGCTGCAAGCCTGGTGAGCCTGCATTTTTGTGCTGCTTCCCATTCTGTGCATAAGGCAGAGGAGAGCACTGCCAAATGGAGGCTTCCCCAACATGCTCAGTATATATCTTATGGCCAGATAAATCTAATAGGGCTGAATATTATTGAATCACTGTTACTGCCCCAGATTATCTGGCCTAACCTATTGATTGATCTCAGTACCTTCTGCAAACACATATCCTCATGAACAAGCAATCATTCATTGATGTGACGAATCAGAAATATGTTTATATGATGAAGAAGTAGGCAGATTTTCCTTAATATATGAGTACACTGGTGCCAGACTCTTTTCAGTGGTGCCCTGGAACAGGATGAGGAGCAGGTAGCCATAAACTAAAACACAAGAAGTTTCACCTCAACAAGAGGAAGAACTTCTCTACATTGAGAGTGGCAGAAGGCTGGAACAGGCTGCCCAGGGAGCTCGTGGAATCTCTTCCTCTGGAGACATTCAAAACCCACCTGGAAGTGTTCCTGTGTCACCTGCTTGAGGTGACCCTGCCTTGGCAGGGGAGTTGGACTGGATGATCTCCAGAGGTCCCTTCCAACCTTAACTATTCTGTTATTCTGTGATTTTCCACAATTACATAAATTCATATATATGCCCTTATTCCTAAAGAAGTGCATATATACTGTCAGCTATTTTGTCAGTAGTCTTTACACAATATTTTCTCTCGGTGAAACCAATGTCTCTTTACTTAAACTACCAGACAAAAGGTGCCCAGTACTGAACACATCTGTTTAACGAGTTTTGTAAGATAAATATATTGCAGAATATATATTTGGAAGTACATTTCCAAGACAGCTAAATGCTCAAGTTTTTCTTTTAACTTTCAGTGTGCATTTGTGTATTTCAAGATCAAGGAGATTTATGGGATTTGAGCTTGCTGGACTAGGAAACAGGGGACAGTGTTACAGCCAACAGCTGATGATTTGACCTCTGCTCATCTTTGTAGAGTCTCTGCTTGGAAAAAAAGGAGTTGGAATTAAACAAAGATGGGTTAAAAGTATAAATCCAGCTACTTTCATCATACAGTATATTTGGGGCTATGAAATGACTGAACATTCAAAAATAACCCTAGTAAGTGTCCTTGGAAAATAATTCTATCAAATTATTAATCTACATTAAATAAATTGGTTTGACTTGTACTGCAGCTGCCTGCAGCAAATGCCTACTTTACTAAGAAGTTCAAGACTCCAGAGTAATGTAATTTACATACCAGTCTTTAAGTACTGCTAAGATTAATTGTCTTTGGGAGAGGGGTGTAATTGTCAGTGTGTTCCTGAGGTATCACCTTGTAAGTCGGTGCTGAAGCGGTTGAAGATATCCAGGATGCAGAAGTGGATGGGAAATTTTCACAGAGAAGACAATTGTCAGACACATACTAGCAAACACTAAGGATGAAGAGAAATCGTGAACCAGATTTTGCCTTCTTTCTAGAAGGCAATGATGTACGTTACATAGGAAAATGGAGCCCCAGGAATGACAGGTTACCCAGGGACATTTCTTGGTGTTTCAATGGCTATTCAGACCATGCCTGTAAGAAGGAAGGCTGAGTCTACAGAGCAGCATGATTTCCCCTCTTTAATGGGTAAGGAATCACAGTCAGAAGAAAATGTTCGCTCTGCAATTGTAGCAATCCGCTAATAAGGACGACCAGAGGGGAAATCAAGCCATGCAACATTTTTTTAAGAGTAATTACTATAAATCCAAAAACTTAGAAGATATTTTCGTGTCATCTAAGTCGGTCAGTTCCTGATTCCTCATTGCTCCACAAACACACTAGGGAGTGATATTAATTTGTAATTTTTTTTCTATATTTTGGACAAGGAGCGGGGAAGAGGATTTTTTTAAAAAACCAACAAAACAAAACAGAAGGAGTGAGCCACTACGGGAAGACTCCTAAAATCAAATATCCTACCAGGGAAATCTTTCAAGGAAGATGAAGTCCATGAGCCTATGCTTAGTTGAATCAGTGACAAAAGCCCCTACCTGTCTGGATGAGACAAAACAGTTCAGGGCTGTGTGTAAAGGAAATGCAGGGAATCAGTGTGTCCTCAGCCTACAGTTAGAAAAGGAAGCTCTCATCTATGACAGCAGATCTCCCAGACAATAGTTGTGCAAAATGGAGAAGTTGAAGGAAAATGAAGCTTTTGTATAAATCAGGAGAATAGCACCGTATTTCCTAAGGTGGTTTGTGCAGTCTCCCCCAGGGACTTATCTTATACATAAAACACTTTGAAAAGGCAGGTGGCCCAAGTGAGGAAGAGTTAAGCAGACACTGCAGTGCAGAAATGAACAGTTTGACAGCGAGCAGCTGGAATATTTTGTGTAATATCTTTCTTAAGCTTCAATAACCCAAGTGGCATTCAGAAGTGTTTATCTTCTTTCTCTTTCTTTTATACTAGACTCCATGTTACAGAATAACTTTGAAAGAGTAATAATTAAGTACCTGACAAATATCAGTGTCCCTCCAAAACTGAAGTAAAGTTCCCTCCAAAATTTAGTAAAGCCTTTAACCACTGTGGTTTTTCATCTACTTCATGAAATTAAGCAGACTAGGGCATGACACATGAAGCACTGACAGATTTATAGTTGTAGTTGAATTTCTGTGAACATTCTGCTGCTTTCAGCATACACAGCTTTGCAAAAAAAAAAAAAAAAAATCTCAGGAAAAAAGTGCTCACCTAGCAGGATTTTTTTGCATATATATAAAAAAGAACATGAAAAAAAAATGTGTTTTCTTTGTCCCTTTTTGGAGAAAGTAGACAACGGGGAAAGCTGATACCCTGATGCCATAGAAGGTGCCTATTTCAATCCAGGCCAATGTGCTCTGCCTGATTTTTGTAGATTTTTGATAGCTGGACAATGCTCTGAGAGAAAAACCATGGTAAATCTCCAGACAAACTACAACTTGAGTGTTTGACCAGTGACAGAATAAGTACAAAGACAGAACTGATTTCTACAAGTAGTCTCTGGTGATTTA
Organism: Platysteira castanea; assembly: GCA_013397175.1. Taxonomy (NCBI): domain Eukaryota; kingdom Metazoa; phylum Chordata; class Aves; order Passeriformes; genus Platysteira; species Platysteira castanea. The sequence goes on from VYXC01009560.1 coordinate 1,482,498, forward strand.
AGAAAAGCAATCCCCAAGCAAAGCTACTAGGAGATGTTCCAAGGTCTGAGAAATGAACTGCTCTGCCATGAAGCCTCAGTGAGCAGAAAGTAGCTCCCCACCATGGGACAATGTACTGCAATGAACTGAGATACAACAAGAAACAGTGGCTTTCTAGCTCATATGTTGGATTTAACCTCTGGGTAGGTACTGTCAGGAAGAAGACAATGCAGTAGCTGGGGCACTGCTGGCAGCTCCCTGCAATGGTGATCCATTCAGTGATCCACCATGTAGCAATGACACGGTGTGCCGGTGAAAGCACAATAAAGGACCCGCTCACACCTGCTAGGTTCAGCAGAAAGGAGGGAAAAGAGAGAGCTTATTTACATTTATCATGCTTTATAGAATTCTAAGCTCCACAAGGGATTGGAGGACATGTCACTTCCTCCTCAATCCCACTGGAGAAAAAAGATGCTCATCAAAGTTTCTCTTATCACAAAAGGAATGAAGAACAGAAAAGACAGTTAAATAAACATTGGCTATTGTTTACATAAAACTGTGTGAAAATTCTCTGACTTCAAGGTTAAAACAGAAGGCTTAGCAAAAAACAGGGCAACAACATGGTACACATGGAAGAGCGGCCTTCCGGCTTGAGGTTGCTTCATCTGGTCACCAGCACTGCTTTAATGCCTCTCAGACCACATCATCTCCCTGTGAAAAAAAAAGGGGTCAGAGTAGGATCCCATCACATAACAATGTTCCCACATTTTCTTAAGTCAGTTGGAACAGGCTTTTTAAAGAAAATGTTAACCTTCTTTTGAAATGTAATCAACCCAACACACAACAAGGTCACTGAATGATGAAAAAATAAGGGAGTTTTTCAAGGCATGCCCATCTAAATGAAAGTAACAGTCATTAACCAAACTATCTAAGTTACACAAACACCAAAGGGAGAACATAAATCTGACGTAAAAGCCAATTTGTATTATTCCTTTTGTTTTTGTAAAATTATTTCCAGTGTTACTTAGAGGGAAATTCTAAAAATGTATTTCAATTAATAATTTTCTCCATCTTGCAGTACCAAAAAATCTGGGTTTTGTCTTGACAACACTCTTTGGAAATGTTCCTCTTTGAATCCTGACTGCATATTTGGAGAAAAGCTGGCATGCAAATAAGCCATTTCTGACAGAAGATCACAAACTTTTTTTCCCAGATGTCTTTTAAATATCCTATTTCTAACAACATTACAAGCTATTTAGAGACCTCAGCTTCTGGAATTGGTAGCTTTCAGTGGTGCATCTCAGAACAGAAATTCCGAGTGTGCTGAGCCAGCAGCCAGTTCCATGCCCTGAAAGGACCACTTGATGGGCCAAATCCTGAGAGCTGGGAAGTGTTTGTACATTTCATTCTCTGCTGCAGCTGTTCAATTACCCTCAAGAGCAAAACCCACTTGTTCTGTGATGGCTGAACATTCAGCCTTTGCTTGGAAAAAGAAATTATCTCCCACTGGGGGGGGGCAGATGTCAAACAGAAGGTATTTTTGAGATTAACAATTATTTTTGTTAATAGTCTGTCACTCTTCTTCCCTGCTTCCTCACACATTTTCAGTATTGCCCCCTTTTATGATCAAAGTTTGACTTCTGAAAGATTTCTTTCGCTACAATTAAATGAGACCTGATCTATCTCATGTTTGCACTGGTTGAACAGAGTGGGTAAACTCTCCTGATTTAATGGTGACTAACAGACATCTGCCACAGTCTATGACTAACATTACTCTATTTTTGTCGGAAGATGTGATTCCATTTCAAATCCTTAAGTGATTCAAATCACCCTATACTGAAGATATTTTGCCTTTTCAGCCTATTTTTTCCCCTCTGGAAAGAAATTGAATGCCATAAAAAACGTGATGAAGGGGACTGCTTTTAACCAAAATATAAATTAATCTGTTTGGTGTCTGATGAAATGCAACAGAGCATGAGTCTAAACTTACTTTGCTAACCAGTACTGCTTTGCAAGGACTACCCATTTCAATAGGATTTAAATTGTCTGACAAGTTACTAGCACCAAAAAAAAAAAAANAAAAGAAAAAAGAAAAAAGAAAAAAGAAAAAAGAAAAAAGAAAAAAGAATCAAGAAAAAAAAAAAAAAAAAAAAGAAAGAAACAATCTCTTATGAGAAGGTTTAACACAGGTTATTGATGGGTTGGAGCCTATTTAGATAACACTAATCAAGGCATCTTGGCAACTGCCAGATGGGGTACTTTATTTCCTGGTGGCTTAAAAGGTCATTTAAAAAAAAACATGCTAGAAACCAGAATGCATTTCTCCATAGATAAAGGAAGTGATGGTAGATGACAAAGCTAAACAACTCGAGGAACTGGTTTTGGGCACTATGGCTCATCTACCTACCCATGGGTTATGTTTTCTGTCTCCAAGAAGAGGACTTCATAATGTTAGTGTATATTTAGGGCCTCTTTTCAATAACATCATATCCTAATTTCATTATATTATTATTCTAAATATTAATAGTTTAATAATAATAATACACACACGATAATTTTAAATTAATCATTAATTATTAAATATTTATTATAGAAGATTAGTGTTTGCACTATTTAATGATTCTACCACTTTACTTCAGTGTTGGAAAGGTAAATTAACAAGCTGATCCTCAGAAAGAATGAGCACATTCTGCAGCTGAAGAGCCTTCCCGTTTGAGCTGCAATGGTAACATGACAGTGTAATCTGTGGAGCAAATAGACAGACATGGCTGTACCCATGCATGCAGGCAGGCAGACACCTGACTTGGCAGCTGAGGCACCCTTCAAGAAAGATCTCAAGAAAATGAACTTGGGAATCTGCAGACCAGTGGTGATAAAGCAAGGACAGCCATTGCAAAGCAAATGCTATGCAAGACAGCAAACTAGGAACCAGTCTGGCTGGGATCCCATTCTCTAGTCACTTCCTTCACGTGTTGCCACAACACAGCTTTCCCTGAAAATCCTATTATGTTTTTACCAAGCTAATGAACAAATATAGGATAAGATCTGAAATTATAATTTGCAGCAAACAGGGTTGTAGATGGTAGAAATACAGCTAGGTTTGCATGTGTGATTTGCATGATAAGGAGTGTTCTCACAGACCTGACTGTGAGCTGTAAGTCACACGGAGCAAAGTTCCTATCACTAACTTTGGGCATCAAGCCCTGCAAGCTTAATAATCCTGTAGTGTGTTTTAATAGAATTAACTAGCTAAACAAAGAGCTTCCAGATGGTACCACACTACTAGTCCCAGGGACTTTCTAGGTTCAACTCCCATGTTGATCAAAAGTGAAACTTGATCTACACTGCAGGGCGCACAGGCTGTTGCAGAGCATTGGCTTAAGGCCTGCAGCCTTTAACAGTGCTCCCCTGAGGCTCTGCCTTACTGGCCTCAGGTCTTACTGTGAAGTGCGTGCGTGGGGTCAGCCCTTCTAAAAGTGCATTTCAAAACTGCATGGTTTTCAATGGAAAAGTAAATGCAGCCCTACAGCACTCTGATTTTTGAGGGACAGCACAGCTCTGTGCTTCTGGCCTACTGCACTTAGCTTCTGCTTCACACCCACACCAGAGAGGAAGGAAGGGCTTTTGAAGACGGTTGCAGGAGACCCTATGGACCCTCCATAAATTATTGATTAAACAGCTGATTTTCCATGCATGCATGAGCAACGCACCTTATCTTTCCCTTTGGAGCTTAGGTGAGCCTTGTTCATACTACGGCTTTTGCTAAAAATGTACTGGGCATGCACAAAACATGGTTTCCAAAGGTTCTTAATCTGATAACCAAAGTGTTGATCACTGAAGCACTGAAATTTCCCTCCTGAATGTTACGTTTCAGTCCACTTTTGCCTCAGTATTAGAAGAGTCAAAAATCAGCTCTCCCTCTCATACTATAAGAAAAAAACATATTTGTTCCCTTTCTCTCAGGTGAAAACAGCAGCTTGCTTTTTTCCTTGAGTTTTGGGTCAGCATCATACTTGGGAAATGTTAAACATCAATCCAAGAAATACAGGGTTCAAACAATACAAAGCAGATGGGAAACAGAAAGCAAAAAGGGAATACCTAGACAAGCCTTTGTATTGTATCCAACATGCCATGTGCTGTAAATACTTGATGAATTTAAAAGGAAAAAACCCAACCCACATGTATTATCCATGTTACTTCCAGCAGGAGGGCTGCAGGGAGGATGAGAAAGAGCTCCACAACAGCCTGCATAGAGCAGTATATTACGCAGGGCAGGACAGTGGCAAATCAATCCCTACTGAGCTGCTTTTCCCTGTGCCGTGCAGCAAGACACACAACAAAAGCCTTTGTGGAAGGGTGTGCAGAGCACTGTAACAGGACTGGCTTTGGTCATAGAGATTTCTTCCTTGCAAAGTAGGGACATCAAATAGTGATGTGCTTGAGAATCAGCCTGATCCATGGCCTCTCCTAAGGATGGGACAGTCGCTCCCTACCCTCTTCTCAGGAGCTTGGGAGGAAACAGTCCACTGGCTCCAATTCATTATTGTTTTCAGTCTTGATCAAGCTTATTCCCCAAGTTTTTCTGTTCCTCTTAGGCCATGCAATAATGGAAGAAGCAACTGAAGCCTACTGGCCTAACACTGGATAAACAACTCGACTCTGACTCTACAGACTCCTTTTAGTGGGCCATTGAGATGGAAGACAGTTTGAAATTCAGATTCTGGGCTGCACTTTCAGAACAAGGGATTAGAAAAGAATAATTTTGCAATCTGATTAAATATGATTCCATCTCAGTGTATTTGTGCTATGGAAGGACCAGGCACACACCAGGGCTTAGGTCTACAAATTCAGTGAAATCAATAGGAAGTGAGGAAGCTTAGGTAGGAGACAGAAACACCAGTATTCTGTTGGGTCTAGGCCAAGGTTTGGCAGTGTAAATATGGTGGAAGATGGCACAAGACCCTTCCTCAAAGAGCTAACTATGAAAAATAAGTTACTGAGAAGTGAGAAACACAAGATTTCCCACTATCATAATCTTAACCACGAAGATTATCAGGGTCAGAAGGAGTGTACAGAAGGCATCTTTGCTGTTGCAATAAAACCAGAAAACTTCAAGGAAAACAACACCAAACATTTTCTCTGTAGACAAATTAAATGTGGATCCACAAGTTACCATGGCTACAAAAGTCCATTTACTCTAGTAGTGTTTTCTAGCAGCTAAACACAAGTTTAAGTTATTAAGAAGAAAACACAGCTATGTTTATAACGTTCCATTAGGTTTATATAATTAGATCTTTCAACTGCAAACCACCACTGGTGACGGTTTTCTTCACTGTTCATAAAAGCCCAGTGGACTGATGTAACCACTTTTAGAACCATCCATCATATCTCTGCACCTCTGCAATCATTTGGGATCAACTGACTACTAGCATTTCATACATGGCAATTTGCACAATCCAGAACACTCATTTTGGGTTACAGCAATCCAATCGACAGCTTCTGTGGATGGTCGGAGGGTACACATGAAAAGCTAAGTCTTAGACCATAAGGCAAGCCAAAACCTTAGGCACGCAGCCCTGTGTGGGAGCCTCTATAGTCCTGTCTCAGAAAAGTAATCTTCCCATGCATGCATGAGAGACTAAAGCAGTTTCTCTGCTTGTGGGACAGGCAGAAGAGGGACTTGTCATTGTATAGACTAAGCTGAAAGAGGGGAAATTTCCAACAGCAAAAACTGCATGTGTGTGTATGGCAGCAAACTCCATCATTAAAACGTCATGTTGGATTGGTAGGTGAAAGGGTCAGTCCCATCTCTCTCCATTGATGCAGTGGTCTCTTCACAGAGGTCTTTCTCTTAAAAAAATGAAAACTGAAGTTTTGGCCATTAGGAGGGAGGGTCCTGGCAGTGTGCATCAGCCAGCTGTGATGGGAGCCTGCTTTTGGCACAAAGCATGCACGAGTTGGGAGACACTGTCTTTGCTGCAACCTGCAGATAGAGAGGGCTCTGTGGGTTTCTTCAGTTTCTGGACTGTTCCCATTAATTCTTTTACTGGGAGCCCATTCTGATAAATCTTCCCTTTCTGTCCCAGGCTTCAGAGCAGTCCTTGTAGCTGTTGTGTTTCACAGAAAAGAATCAGCAAATTGAAGACATTTGAGTGTCCATGGACAGTTCCACAGGACCTGGATGCTGAGGTGACTTCTACATCACCTGGATGGACACGTCTATCCTTCCAAACATCAAAAGTGTATTTCAATGTCTCTAGTACAAAGAACCCGTCAACATATTTAAAGGGGCTCTTTTTTCAGTCTTAAAAACCATTGTGTGAGAAGATCAACAAAGGGCATCCCTAATTTTTTTGTTTCATGATTACAGCATATAAAACGGGCAACATTTGTGAAGAAGAGTCTGTGGTTTTCTACATGCCAACCCAGCAAATTGGATTCATGAGGTTCAAGCTGGTCACTCATCATTACCAGCAAGAAAAGTTCTGCATATCCAGTCATGCCTTCCCATCATGGTATTCTGAAGACACAGGGTGGCAGAGATCAATTAAAAAGATAGCTTGGCCTACAGAGCTATGATTTCTGGTGACCAGTGAGGCAAAATGAAGCCAATGCAATGCTCAACTCACAGGCTAAGTTGGCAGAGCTTGCAACTAAAAAAAAAAAAATCCATTTGTATATAAACTTAGTAATTTTTTAATATAATCAATAAGACACTTCTGAAAGTAGAAATGCAACTTAAATCTCACCCCTCAAAATACACTTTCCTGTTTACTTAAAGATGAACAGAAGATGGATTCTCTTCTCTGGACTTGTCTGTATACATTATATAGAACTTTAAAGTTTTAATGAAGCCATTGCAATTTAAAAATATCTGAATAGAACATAAGATTGGTCTTTTAAATACCTATAGAGTCTAGTTTTATAATTTTCTATGTTGTGCTACAGTCACTGAGAACCATCAGAAGGCCATGAATCTTCCTTTTTAAAGACAGAAACATTCAGTGTTATAAAATTTGTTAGATCTGTAGCACTAGCAGATCTTCAGACCAATCTACACTGGAAGTTTTAATCAAAAAATGCAAATAATATGCCGTCCCACCCCAGTTGCATATGATCAGTCCACAGAATCCGATTACTCTTTATTTTGAAAACACAGCTGTGAAAAGGTAGGCTCAATAGCTGCTATTGCTGTTGACAAGGGAGGGAAGGACTGTCAGCCTAATGAGTGTTTGTACAGTAACCAGCAGAGCAGGATGCCCAATAGCAAATAATAAACCTTGATCAGAGGTTTCAAACATTCCTGTAACATCAGACAGACCATTCTGACTGCTGCAAAACCAGGGGCATCAGCTGCTGTGTGAAATCCTTAGACTACTCCAGGGATGCTTCTGAATCACGTTTAACTAACCCAGTCAGGGCACGGGTGTTTTCACTTCCCTCGTTTTTCTTGTGCCACGATACAGCTTTTAAATCAGCAGCAATTTTGGAATGGTTACTTCACCCTGTACTCACTTGAGAAACCAAACCATGCACTGGAGGTGCTGAGCCCCACACCCTGAAGAGAGCTGGACAGGCAGGAGCATGTGTGTGTCCCACGGCCAGTGCAAAGCCTCCACGGAGCCCAAGCCGGGTGGTAGGGCCTGCCAGGTGCCAGGTGTCCCCCAGCCCTGTGCTCCAGCACCTTCCCCACTTTCCTTCAAGGGCTGCCCCGGCGCTGGAGCTCTGTGTCCTTCTGTGGGGCAGCGACATGAGGGCCCCCACTGCTAACGCTGTCCTGCATGACGAGCTGTGGGGCCCCGGCCACGCTGTCGGGGCTCGGACCCGCCGGGTTAACACCTCGGCGCCTATCTCCTCCCAGTCCGCGGGAGCCCTTCACCCTCTCCCCGCACGTCAGGAGCTACTGAGGGACCGGCAGGCACGGAGGCCAGCGCTCCTGCCTCCGTCCTGCGCAGCTCCAGCACCGCGGCGGCGAACAGCTCCGGCCGGGATCAGGGGCCGGGATCGGGGATCGGGGATCGGGGCCGGAGGCCGGGATCGGAGGCCGGGATCGGGGGCCGGGGGTGGGAGCTGGAGCGGTGCTGGACGCAGGGACCCCCTCCCAGTGTCGGGGCGCAGCCGGCGCTGTGATTTTAAGTGGGCGGAGCGGCGGCGGGCGGCGGGGCGGGCGGTGGGCGGCCCGCGCTGGCCCGCGGCGCCCATATAACCCCACCTCCCGAGCGCGGAGTGCCGCGGCAATTGGCTGGATGTGGTACTTGGAGATGTTGAGCTGGC
>VYXC01009560.1:1491695-1672845 GCA_013397175.1 Platysteira castanea
CTGCGGCGGCAGCACCGTCCCGGGCGGCCCCGGCCCCATGGAGGAGGAGGAGGAGGAGGAAGCGGAGAAGGGGGGCTGGACCCGGTCGCTGCGAGACGTCCCACCCCCTCATTTCAAGGATGGCAGCGGTACGAGGAGAGCGGGCTGCCGGGTCCGGGGGCGGCGGGCCCGGGCGGCTGTGGGGATGCCAACGGGGGTGCCCGGAGCGCGGCCCCCATGCTCGGGTCGCGGCACAACCACGGGAGGGAAACCTCTACACGGGCCCGGCTGCCGCTTGGGCTGCTGCCCGGCGCCGGGCCTCACGGGTGGGACACGGCAGGTGCCTCCCGCCCGGCCCCTTCCCGGGAGCGGCCCCGCTGTCCGGCCGCAGGTGCCCAGGGCCGGGCGCGCCGATGCTGGAGAGCCCGGTCGAGGCGGTGAGCGGGAGGGCGAGGAGAGGCCGCGTGTGCTTAGTCACAGGCATCCCCTCCCCGGCGGGGCTGTGGCGGTGCCCCGAGCGCCGGCAGGGCAAGAGTCCCCGCGGAATGAGGACAGGCGCTGCCCCGAGCAGGGTGGTGACCAGGCCCCCGCCGTGACTCCGCTCCGGTGTGCCGCTGGCTCCTTGTCCCCATTCACAGGTGGGGAAAGCCGCTGGTCAGGGCGCTGCGGCTCTCCTGCCCTGCGCCGTGCAGTAGGGCTCTGGGATTGGGACCGGGATTCCCCCTGGCTGCAAGGTTTCCTGTGCAGCCGTCCCTAAACTTAACCCTCCTCGCGTGGCTTTTGGCCAGAGCGAATACCAAGAGAGCGGTGAAATGACACAGCGCGACCTACAGCAGCACTGCACAGCATGGAGATCTCCGTGAAGTGGCTTGTGTGACAAGTTGCCCCACTAGTTTGCCGAGGAGCCATTATAACATATATCTGCAGGCCTCGACAGCCAAGTTGACTGTGTAGCAGAGCAGCAAGGCATTGCAGAAAAAGGTTAATGAAGGGTTATGAAAAGCTGGGATGTGAAATTCAACATGTGCATCTCAGAATAGGATGTGATGATTGCTGTCAATAGAGTTGATAGTTTGCCTGTCCTAAGGTTGCTCGTCTTTGCTTTTTTTTTGGTAGTGTTTAATTCCTTCATTTGGCTGTTAAGAGTAAGTGCCAAAGAGTGCTGCTGCACTCGGTGTAGTGTGCTGAAATTTGTGCAGTGGGGCAGGCAGAAACCTATCTGAGGAAGCAGCCTGGGATGGCTGGGGAGGAAGGTGGAGCTAGCAGTGGAGCCCAGAGAAAGTTCAGTTGTGCTTCTGACAAATGTGCAAATAGGAGCTGTGTTTGCCTCTACAAATAGCTGGACCTTGTAAAATGTTTTAAAATCACTGTTATGTTTTTCTGTAAAGAACTCCTGAGTTTTATTGAAGGTTCTTATTCCTAAGCATATCTAAGATGATGTTCTGGACTATAAGCTTCATGATGTGATGATATTTCATCATTGATTATCATTCAATTTCTCTGCCTTTGATGGTTTATTTCTTCGTAACCATAATTTATAGTCATATCCTTTTTAACACCGACAGAACTGGAATTAGTACTTTAATACTAGTTTGGAAAGGAATTGAGTTGATGCCCTGTTAATGCAGGAATTCATATTAACTTTGAAATAAAGGAGTCTGATTTATGGTTGACAGGAACAATGCAGATGTCTCTTGAGGAAGGTGTATAGATATTACTGTGAATATTTCCTCCCACTAATAGATGCAAAGAGGTTACTTTTACCCTTTCATTCTGGTGATTGTGACAATGATGATAGATGCTGCGTGCTCTTCATAGAATGGTGATTTGGTTTGGCAGAAGTTCAGGTAGTGTCGTGATTTGATATGTGAGAAACTTGTACTGTCTGTGATATTTTTATTTTTGACTACTCAAATTCCAAGCTATGGAAAATACTGCTTTGTATATAACTGAGCTCTTATAAATCTAGTTTGTAGATTGCCTTTAGGCTTTCCTGATAGCATCATGGAAGTCATGCTAAACGTACTTGTGCTGGCACCACTGTTGCTTCATTGAACACCAAAAGTTTGACCCAGAAGTTTGTATCTATACCTGCTGAGGAAAAGGTCTCCACTGAGATGCCTTGCAGTGACAGCATGTCTTTCAGCCCCTTATTGAGTACAAGCAAGAAATACAGGGTTAGATAGAGCACGAAGAAAGCTGTATTCTCAGTTCAGATGTGTTGGATGTAAGATCCTTTCTTTCTAGGTTCTGAGATTAAAAGGAATAGGTTTACATGAGACTGAGATAAAAATTACCTTTGGTTAGCGCCCAAACTTCAGAGAGTGGCTTTTTTGGCTTTTCAAAATCTCAAGGTTTGCTTAGGGGCAAGTACTTGACATCATCTGATGCCAGAAGACAAGTGTCCCATGAGACTTCAGCCTCACTGATGCTGGAGATAAATTCTTGAATCAAACGTAGTGTCAAGCTCTTTGGTTTGGGAGACTACCCCTTCATAAAAGAGAGTGTGTGGAGGAGGAAAAGGTTTGAATTAGTTATTGAGAATGAGCTAGAGCTCCCAAGAGAAAAAATAAAAAGCCACTTAAAAAGTTTGTGGTCTTTTTAACTACAAGTAGAAAACACTATCACTTCCCTTTTTTCTTTTGAATAAATTACTTATTGCTGCCTTTCCCTTCCCAGCCTCAATATTAAACTTTTGTCTTTAAAAAGTATTGTACCCATCCCTAGAATTAATCTTCATTGATTTGAGCACAGACAGGCTAACTGATACTTCATCCCAGAAATACACTCAAGACCCAGATGTGCTGGGAGCTGCTGGCAGTGTGTTAGATGGTTATTCCTCAATCTGCAGTCAGTCACTGCATGTATGCGTGGTGATGCCTGACTTGCTTGTGTAGCAGGTTCTGACAAACTGGGAAAGGTCTGGCTCATGTGTGAGGAGATAAGTGCATTGCTATGCAACATGGTGCTGTTTGTGTCCCAGATTTGTTTTCTGTCCCTTCTTCAGGGATCTCCAGTTCCTGTTGTTCCTGTTCCATTTAATAAAAATAGTGGGTACTTAGATTCCCAGGGGGAAAAAAAAAAAACCCAACATTATAGCTTTAGCTGACTTCCTTTGTTGAAATCCGAAATAGCTGTTAACTTTAACATAGAGGTTAGAACAGATGGCTTGCTGGCACTTTGTGTTATTTCCTGTTAAACTATTTTGCAAATCATTCTTTTAGCTGGTGAGAAAATTCCCAACCATATGATTTTATATCCTGAATTTTAAACTGGTAACTTGTGGCACTGTGTAGTTCTAATTAAATCAGGTTGAGGAAACAAGTGTCTCTCACAAATATAAAAGCACTAAGTTCTGAGGTACTGGGATGTGAGCAATGGATAGGAGGTCTTGGGGCAGTTGCTGAAATGCCTTTACTTCACAAAGAGCACCTGGCTACAGCAGGTCCCTGGGTAGGTCAACATGTGTGTTTAAAAGGATGATGTCATCTATGATCAAATGCTGGATCCAAGCTTTTTGACCTAGTTGTAGAGTGCAGAAAGAATAAGAGAACAAATTGCTGCTAGGATAGGGAAAGCATAATTGAAAAGGAGAGAGAGAGAGCAAGCAACTACTATTACAAGCCAGTATGTGCCAGTAACTCAACTTAAACCCTTCATTTCTGGTTGTTCCTGCCTCAGACTTAATTGGTGTGCTCTTCCTTTCTTTAGGAGTGGGGTGGCTCTGAATGGTGCTTTCCCTTGTTAGCTCAGTAATCTGGCCAGGAACTGTTCTGTAATACATAGAGGTGTTATTGCTTCTGCTCTTGGTTCTTTTGGGGTCTTTGGAGGTGCGAATATCCTGGTATTGCTGCAGTTTGATGTTCCTGCTGTGGGGTAGTTGGCATTTTGTTCCTAGGATCCAGTGCATCCTGTATCAGTGTAGTTCAGCAACCAGAAAATTTGACCTCGGATGTAAGAGTACTTCTTACTGTTACAATACTATGTTACAGTTATGTTTTAGGGTGGCAGCAATAGCAGGGAAATCTGAGCAAAAGTTAATGTTGAAGTCCTCAAAGATACAGGCAATTAGTGCTACTGTTTCCTTCATTTTCTATGCCCTCCAAACCCTCTTCTTAAGCCTAGATCTAAGGACAAAATATTAAGAATGTTCTTTGCTGAAAGAGCATAGCAGGTCCTCTTTGAGTTGCATTTAGACAGTGAAAATAGCTTTTATGGATTTCCAGAGTGTTTCTCTGAAACACTTAATGTGCCATAAGTTGCCATCTTTGAAGAACATCCTGCTGTATAACAGCACGCTCTCAGGAAGAAGCTGCTAAGACCATGTTTAGCAATCTTGTCACCTTGAAGAAGTTTAAGCAAATAATTAAAGTAGTTTTTTAGTATTTTCTGTTCCCAGGAGTGTGGACAGGCAGATGGGAAGGCAGCATTCCAGCAGCAAGGAGCCTGGAGGAAGAGCTCTTGGGTCAGGCTGGGCCATAGAAGAGGGCTACCATACATACTACCACCTAACAGTGCAGGAGCTCTTGGTTCAAGTCCTGAATAGAATCTGAAAGCTTCAGTCTTACTAGATTGATGTCAATGTTTAGAGATTCTAGACTAAGAAAAGTATGAAAGCTACTTAGTCACTTATGTCAGATTCTGCTTCAGAAATATCTGGCCCAAATTCTCTGACTGTGAGTGGATAAAGTGATGCTGAAATGATTTGTTCTTATTTATGTCATCAGAGAACTTAGCTGCTTTTGACTTGCATAACCATGGAAAATATTGAGAAAAAATGCATATTTATATAATCTGTTCTTACGTTCTACATAGAAATTACTTATAATGAGAGTATCACAACACTTTCAGGAAGATTTGGTAAATACATATCAAACATGTACATTACTACTTTGCAAAGCCTTTATAGGGTGACATAAAGTCTTGAAGTTTTGCTAAATAAGTGAATTGTGCAAAGGCTTAATAGCTCATCTTACAAAATCTAGATGTGCTTTTCAGGAGGTTTTAATGGCTTTAGAGCACATTTTCCTACTTCCATTGTCACTGAAGAGGACAAAGTACATATGACAGCCTTATTGATTAAAAAATTTAGTGCAGCTTAGCAATCCGTGTTACCTTGCCTCTTTTGCCCATAACTCTGCCTTAAACATGCATTTGAGGAATAACCTAGTATTAAGATAGACTTTACAGGGAAAAAACAGAACAAAACAAAACAAAAAAAAAAACTGCTGTTTTTTCTCTGCTTTTATAAAGAGAATCTGTTCTAGTCAGTGCTTGAGACATGAAAGTCTACAAGCACTGCAGATTAAGGTCTTCTTCATAGACACTGTCTAGCCTTTTACAGAGAAAAAGCATATTTGCTCCTAGATCTGTTACTGCATAAAATGAGTGTAGCTATTGATGGGGTCATTTAAAGTAGATCAGTTCCTACAGCTGCTCATGTCCTTTAGTCAACACGTCAGAAACAGTACAGCAAACAGTTTACGTGTCTGCATACCTTTAAGTCAGCCTAGAGAGAAAATCAGCCTCTCTTCTCAGTCCAATGAGGATGCTAGTAGTGGAGTTGACTTGCAAACTCTGTATTGACTTCTAGGTCACAGGAAATTGTCCATAGACTTAGAAGAAACTGGAAATGTCTCCTAGGTGTTCAAAAGAGCTTTTGTTAAAAGAGTTTTGCTTCCCTCCTGTGCTAAAGCTTCAAAAATTTTGGAGTAGATGGATTTAGCAGTGTGGAAATACAAGATGTTTCCCAAAGGGAAGGTAATCATGGATATAGTTACACATCCTGACTAGAGGTCAGTGGAGTATAATCACTGAAATACCTCATTCTTTCGAGTACTGCCAAAAATTGGGCATGTTACTAGAAAACAGAACAGATGGACTCAAAAGGAATGCATGGCTAAGGCAAATGCATGAGGATACTATCGTTTGACATCTCACTTCATTGTAGCAAGACATTGTTTCTAGGAGCATATCCAAGCTCCCCCTTAATATTCTTTAAAGAACAGGATGTTAACCAGTCACTGGCTCTGTGTGAAAATGAATGAACTCATACTTGAGTAGGTCATTTAAAAATTAAGCCAGAGTTCCTTGATTGACAGACTGCAGGAAAATAGGCTTGGAAAGCTCCACAGCTGATTTTGTCTCTGTGTAAATTACTCCTTGACTGTCTCCTTATTTTCTGTGAAGACAACCGGTATTCATGTAACATGATAGAAAACATGCTTTTGATTCTGCTTTCTTGGATAGCATGAGGGATTGGCATGGCCTGTATTGACAAACCATACATGGTGTTAAGGACAAAGAGTAAAACCAAGCAACTTCTATTCAGCAAGCAATAAAAAGCTATAACTATGCAGCTGCAAACTGGGCAAGTTGAAGTGTAGTCGATGAGGCACACTGTAAGGATGCCAAAATCATGTTGTAGAGGGATACACAGGTGGCAGAAAAGAAGAATACTGTATATGTGTCTGTATGGATGGGGGCAATTAGCTGTGTGTTGGACAGGAAGATTATTGGACTGACATAAAAGATACAGCGAGCCCATCAGTGGGCACAAATGAAGGTGTTATTTCTAGTGAAGAAAAAGCAGAAAAAGACTTAAAGCAACTGCTGGTATAACTGATTCATTTCTGATTACATATGGCAGGGAGGTGGGTGTGTATGAAAGATTAAATTCAAGCAAGAAATGAGAATATCTTTTTAAGTTACTTACAAAATTCCCTCTTGTGGGAAGTCTGACTATCCAGTGTATGTAGTCATCTCTGCTTTTTTTGGAAAGACTAAGATGCTGGTTATCTTCTGAGTGGGGAGCACCTGTAGGTGTGCAGTGTTAGGGTCAGCATGTAGCTGTGGGTGTGTGGCTGTTCCCATTGATGTCATGGTAGTGTCTGCTGCTGGATGCACCCTGCTGACAGAGGGCTTGGGCAGTGGTAGTCTTGTCAGTTCATGCCCAGGATAACTACTTGGAAGAGGCTGCATATGTTGAAACTCAACAACATGAAACTCAACAAACTACATGTGTGCACTTACACATTCAGAATCCTAGAATCATTAAGGCTGGAAAAGACCTCTAAGATCATCAAGTCCAACTGTCAACCCAGCACCACCACAATGTTCACGACTAAGCCACATTCTCAAGTGCCATATTCATAGGTGTTTTGAACACTTAGATGGATGGTGGCTCCACCACTTCCCAGGCAGTCTGTGCTAATGCTTTAGAACACTTTCAGTGAAAAAAATTCTTATATCCAATCTAAACCTCCCGTGCTGCTACTTGAGGCTGTTTCCTTTTGTCATGTCACTTGTTACTTGAGAGAAGAAGCCAACTCTGTCAGGTAGTTGTAGAGAGCAGTAATGTCTCCCTTGAGCCTCCTTTTCTCCAGGCTAGACAACCCCAGCTCTCTCAGCTGCTCCTCATAAGACTTGTGCTCCAGGCACTTCACCAACTCCACTGTCCTTTTCTGGACTCCCTCCAGCACATCAATGTCCTTCTTGTTGTTAGGGGCATAAAACTGAACACAGGATTTGCGGGGTGGCCTCACCAGTGCCAAGTAGAATCACTGCCCTGGTCCTGCTTACCGCACTATTGCTGATACAGGCCAGGATGCCATTGGACTTCTTGTCCACCCCTGCTCACACTGGCTTATGTTCAGCTGCTGTTGACCAGCACCCCAGATCCTTTTCTGCTGGACAATGGATGCAGGGTAGATTTCCAGCCACTCTGCCCCCAGCCTGTAGGACTGCAGGGGGTTGTTGTGACCCAAGGACGGGATCCAGCACTTTGCTTTCATGAACCTCACACAGTTGGCCTCAGCCCATCGATCCAACCTGTCCACATCCCTCTGCAGAGCCTTCCTACTCTCCAGCAGAACAACACTCCCATCCTGTTTGGTGTCATCGGTGAATTTGCTCAGGGTGCACTCAAGCCCCTCGTCCAGGTTATCAGTGAAGATACTAAACAGGCCTGGCTGCAGTACTGAGTCCTGGGGAGCACCATTCTCTGGGCCCTGTCATCCAGCCAGGTTTCTCCCCAGCAAAGAGGGAACACCACCTTCTCCACACCATTGGAAGACAATTTTTCCAGGAGAATACTGTGGGAAGCAGTTATAAAGGATTTACTAAAGTCTAGGTAGATTACATCCCGAGCCTTTCTCTCATTCACTAACCACGTCACCTCTTGATAGGGGGAGATCAGGTTGGTCAAGCAAGCTTTTTATAAATCCATATGGCTTATGGCATTTGGAATGGGGGTCTCGTTTTACTTATTCTGCCCCAGTACAGGGTAAACAGATCAACTGGCCTACAAACCAAGAGGTGGCCAGCCCTCCCCAGAGGGCAGGGTGGTGGTTCATAAACGTTTTGCTGCAGCAGCCAACTGAAAATGAACCACCTTTGTTTTGGAGCAAGGGATTCCCAGGAT
Organism: Platysteira castanea; assembly: GCA_013397175.1. Lineage (NCBI taxonomy): Eukaryota > Metazoa > Chordata > Aves > Passeriformes > Platysteira > Platysteira castanea. The sequence continues at coordinate 1,500,097 of VYXC01009560.1, forward strand.
GATCTTGAAAAATGCAAGATGCTCTTACATCTGTCTTGCTGGATATGTTGCTTTAGGGATATAAATACATATGTGGATATAAATTCTTATTTCATCTTTCAAAGGGCTTCTAGCTTTCTGGACTATATTCTTGAAAAGGATCACTAGATGAGAAGACCTCCTTAAACTGAAGACTTCCTCATTTTTTGGCCGTTGTAGTATTTCCTTACTCATAAATTTGTCCTTTTATGTAGTTAGTGGTTGTTTTGAGATGAAGAAAAATACAGTGTTTGAAGGTTTATACTTGGAGATCTGCATTAGTTCCCTCTTGTCATTGACTCTGAGATTAAAAGAAATTATGCTCTAAGACTTGGAGTGCGTTTGAGTGATCTGTACCTATTTTCTTGGTGCTAACATTGTTGCAAGTAGTTTCAGTTCTTTCTTTTAAGGGTATGGCTTTAAGTGTATTACAAACCTGCCCCACTGGGAAAAGAGTGATGGGTTTTAGAACAAGTGACATCTTGGTCTTTCCACTTGATGAGGTTGTAGTTGATGAATAAAGAATGATCTCTCAAAAAAGGCCTTTCTTCATCTGCTTCTGTACTACAGGATGATGACTCACACTTAAACTGACATCAGAGATGGTCTAAGAGACTGTCCAACCTCTATAGCAGTCCTCTGCCATTGTGTCCCAGGGGGTCTGTTAAAGCAGGGCTTGGTAGCCAGGGCCATCCTGCCACCCCAGCCAGGACAGCTGCAGCCAAAGGCACTGAGACAGCTGTGGGCACTGGGGGGACAGGCTGAGGCTGGCTCAGGATGTGGGTGTGCGGGTGGGCCCATGGCAGGTAGGGCTGTGCCAAGCTGGAGCCTGGCCCTGCTGGGGTGGAGGCTGATGGCCCTGGGTCGCTGACGTGGAGCCCTGGGCCAGGAGGGCCAGGCAGGGCCAGGCAGGCATGGTGGTGACCCTGGGGCACTGGCAGCAGCTCCTTGAAACAAACTCCTTGGCAAAAGCCATGACTTTCTGTAATGGCTCTTCCACAAAAAAGTGTTCAGAAGGAATTTGTCAGTGTTCAGTTGAACCGTTGTTCCAGCCCACTCCCGAATGGCTGCGGTTCTCTGTACCCTGTCCCTACAGCTCGGGCTGTTGGTAGACAGCCCTTCTGTCAGCCATGGAGAGCCTGGCTGCTGCCACAGAGTGACTGGGAGATAGTGCTGTCTTGTCATTGCCTTTGTTTCATAGGTGCCCTGCAAGTTCTTTTGGTTCAGATTACCTTCAGTGTTTATGTCCTGTGTATGAAACAAACCTGTGGGGGTTTTGGTGCACAGAGCAGCTGTGCAAAGTTAGGAGTTAGCTGATCCTTGTGGAGGCCCACCATGGTCACTGTGTTCCATGACAGACTTACTGCCTTGTTTTCTGCAGTGAATTGGAGGCAAATTATTGAGGTGGGAACAATCTCCACAGTACTGGCTCTGGGTTTCACACTGTGCTTTGCATTACACTACATCTGTTACAACAAATCTTACAGCCATTAAAATATATAGTGGAGTAAAGCAGGCAGATGCAGAAATATTTGATTGGATTAATACCATCTAATCCGCATCAGGTATTCTCACTAAAATTGTCATTAGTGAATATGCCTGTTTGTCTCCATTTGAATTGGATAGGTCTGGCCCAGCATCTCCAAAAATGTGTAGCATAAAGATCTGTCAAAAGCTTAAATGTTCTGATGGGACATTTTTACTTTTATTTAATTTCATTTAATTTCATTTTTTATTTTTAAATTAATAAGAACTTGAAAGTGCATTCCTGAATGGAGCTGGATTTCTTGAATTTGTTTATTAAACCTTTGGATAACATGAAGCTGGGAGTGAGTCCGTGTACACTGAAGAGCAAGCTGAGAGTTTCCAGGGTTCTTGACAGCCTGAAATAATCTGGTGCAGGGAACACAATGGCATGGTGCAAGAGGGAAATGCATAGTGTGAAGGCAGCACTGACTAATAGCAGAAGTGGAAAATGGAGGGGAAGGACTGTCTAGGTGGAAAAGGAACTGGTGGTTGAAGTTTAACACCAGACAAGTGCGACTCAGTGTCATGCTGTTGTGAAAAGGCAAACATCCAAACAGAATGTACAAGACTTGAAATGAGACTGTTTTGCCACTTAGGAGGGAGAGTCTGGGTTGCCAACCCAGGTGAGAAGCACGTAGTTAAATATGAAGAGAAAGGACAGAAGCAGAAAATCTACTACCTTGGCCACCTTTTAGTACTCTGGTTTTAAGCCAAAGGGCCATATGGGTAAGTAAAAGAGCTGTTATAGGAAAGGGAATTATCTGTCTTACCTGCTCTGAAAACTAAATATGAGGAATAATGGGTATAAATTGGTGGATAATTGAATCAGACATGATAGAAACTCTCAGACAGTGCAGTGGTGCAGAAGACAAATGTGTCACTGAAAACCTAAGAACAAGTGTCATTAACCTGTTATATCTGTTGTAACAGACTGACACCCAGTATGTGTGCTGAATGGGAATAGAGGCCTTGGACTGAAGGACTTCCTTAGGTTCCTTCCAGCAGTCTTTTCCTTTGTTTTAGATTGGTTAAGATAAACTAGCAATCTGCTTAGTGGCAAGTTAAATGTTGGAGTGTTATGCAAAGGACTTGCTACTTGTATCTCCCGTGTCAACTTTTGGAGGGGGGAGAAGGCTGTGCAGCTTGTGGGAAAGAGCCGTGTGCTCACAGAGGGCTGCCTGATCTGTTAAGGCGAAACTCCCTCCTTCCCTTTGTCCCGGAAAGTGGCCCAGGCACACTTGATGGTTGCTTAGGGTGTTGTTTCCACGGTAATGAGTTGTGTCCGCGAATCTTGTATCTCTACTCAAATTACTTACTCTGAGACTCCCTTATGTTCAAAGCACTAATCTGCTTATGTTAGGGGCGTCCGATGTGACACGGCTGAAATACTTGTGAGGTTAACAATGCTACACTCTGGAGGCAATGCGTCATCCAGTGGTGCCTGGGTTTGTACTTGCCTTTGTTCATGACACATTTTGAGGTTTAAAGAGCTTCCTTGCAGTTGAATCCCAACACAACGCTTTGTAGACCGTAAGGATGGATGCATGGAGGAAGACAGGCGCAGGTCTGGAAGAGGCCCAGCTAAGTCGTAGTGCAGACACCTGCAGTAACTGATAATCATGTAACAGGTGTCCTGGCAAGAAAGAACAACACAATGTCTACTCCATGTTTCTTCAGCTCATGGATTGGGTATCAGAAGGTTGTTTCTTCACTTCTTTGTGAGCATTGCAAAATTGTTTCATCTTCAAGGACTACTTTTTGGGACTTATGTTTTCTTTTTTACTGATATTTACCTCAAGTATATTTAAAGAGATTTGCCATTTAGTTTTCTTGTGGTTTTTTCTCTTGCTCCCTTTCCCCCCTCTTTTTTCTTTTCCTTTCTTTTTTTTTTCCCTAGGCTAAAAATAAGAAAGTGTCATATTTCTTCACAATCTTTTCTAGCAAGAATACACCCCTACTTCCAGTAGTAGTTCTCTGCCTTTTCCAGTGTAGGATCAACTCTTTGTTGACGAATTGCACAGGTGTCCAAGTAAAGTCTTACAGTTCCTTGTTCAAAGGTACTAATTCATCACTATCTCCACTTAAGATAACCTGCTTTATGCTACCCAAAAAAACGACTGTTCTAGAAGTCAGTTGTGTATCACTTTTCTGCAGAATAAGAGATTCTGTCTGATTTCAGCAGATAATTAGAGAAAAAAATTTTCAATATGGGTTTGTAAGATTTTTTTTGGCCAATAAATTCAGATACTATCTAGTAGGATGATCAGCCCAGTATTTTCTGATAGTGTTTTGAACATAAAATTGGTTCTAGTTCCATGTCCTGGTAAAAAAATGAAATAATGCCTTTCCCAAAGTCACCTCCCTTCATCCAGACAGTTTCTTTCTCAGTCAAGGATCTGGGTAAGGAGGACACATTAATACTCTTACTCATCTGTGCTGCTGCCAATTAACAAGAATCTAGCTAGAAATGGAACAGATAAATTCCACTTTCCTGTAAGTAATATCTTAGAAGCTTACCCACTAAAAATGATTTTAAGGTGACCTATAATACAAATGTCTGCATTTGTCTTGATGTCTTTAATTAGTCTTTCCTTCAAAATCTATTCAGTGTTTAAGGAGTACTAGGATCAGAGCAACAAGTTAAAGTCACCAAGGCCCTTATTTCTTTTTGGAAGTCTTTGTTTTCCCAGCTTAACGTCTTACCTTGAACTTGGATTCACTTAGGTTCTTCTTGTGGGGCTCCTATTTGAGTATTTGAGGATTAGAAACAAAAATATATACTAAATGGCAAGATTCAAAGTTTTTTCTGTCTTTGTCACAGGTATTGCAGCTTCTGGTGTCCTGACAGACTCTTGAAACTTACTCTGTTATGAACCTCATTAGTTGCCTTGAGAATGAAGCCAAAATCCTTGCCCTAACAGCTGAAACACACCTAGGTTATCATGAATCTTTGTGTCATGAAAATTGCTCTGGCTTCACTTCCTCCTTCTTCCACTTCATCCCCTTTTTCTTTTATTGAAGAGCATTTTCGATCTTTCTGTACAAGGCATGGCTGTTTCTGGTTAAGAGGGGTTTGCGTACAGCCAGCAGTATCAAAACCTATAATCCCACTAGACTCAGGTAAATTCAAAATACATTGATCGATGTTAAGTTCAAATAGTAATGCAGGCGCCTAACTGCTTTCTGGGACTGATGGTGGGTGTTAAATATTCAGCTATGGATATTTTTGAATTGGTACTGTCAAAGTGGGTATTGAATATAAAATGGTTCCAGAAATATGAAACGGACTTGACACTCTTAATGCTGTTGTTGAGATTGTACCAGTTTGTAACTTTTTTTTTTTTTTTTTTTTTTGGCTGCTGGCTATCTCTCCCTGAATCAATGAAAAGAAGCTAAGTGAGCATTAGTTTTTTTCTAAAAGCCCCCATTTGTATCACATGATGAAGCAGAAACATTTAATAGCATTTTATGGACATATATTGCAGTAGAGTGAGCGAGATGTTAAAATAAAAACCATGCCTTTTCTTCAGGTCTTTTGCCAAAAGGTTGACTCAGAAGGGGTCTGAGTATTGACCTGGAGCAGCTTGACATGAAGCAGTGTGCTGCCAATTGTTCTAATGTCAGCTTTCTTTCTAAGATAAAAGGGCAATGGGATTCTTTTTCTTAGGCTGAAATGGGCAGCTAAAGGGAGAATCCTTCAGCACAATACTTTAATCAAAAAAGGAACAAGAAATAAGTTTAACAAAAGCTACTCAAAACTTTACTTTCAAGCTTTCAGTTTCTACTGAATTGTTTTAATCTGTACTATAACCTCTTTCTAACCTGCCCTTCTGTGCTACAGCACTTAGTTTCTCTAATTGTATTTTGCTTCCTAGAATCTTCTCCTGTTATAAAAATGAGCATTTTCTTTTATCTTAATATAGATTGTACCAGTACTTCACATTTAAACATCTTGTTCTTAGTCATTATGAAACTTTCTTTTTTTTTATTCTCTGGGCTCTGCTGGATGCCATGTCTCCACTGTTCCTATTAAAATTGCAGGTAGTCAGGCGCAGGAGTTCCTCAGATTTTGCTTCTTAGTAAGCCAGGCTTTGTGCAATTTTGCTCTGCCCTGTGTGCCCAAGTCCGTTGTTGTGGGAGGAGAAGGTAAAGGTCCTCCAGATATTGAGTTCTCACCTAACTTACGGGAAGATAGCTTGATAGGGTGACAGCCTTTTGAATTGCCCTTGCTGAAAAATGGCTTGCTTGAGTTCAATCCTTAGTAGACAGCACATTTGTAGTGAGAAGAGCCTGTCGGCTCCAACAGCATCTCCTCTGATGAAAAAGCAGATTGGTGTCAAGAAGTGAGGTCGTGTGAAACCAGACTCTGCCTGTTGTCGCCTCATAGTGTCCCATAAATGTAACAGCTGGTACTTCTAACATAGCAAAGTTACTGCCAGGTGCTCCTGACCACGTTGCTCACCCAGCCTGCTACAGCTGATATTCCAGATCTGCTTTTCTGGGAGATACAAAATGTGAACTCTCACACCCACCGCAACATCAAACGTAGCATTAAAAGTTGGAAGGAATGCAGCATGCAGCTCAAGAAAATTTGAGTTCAGATCTAATAGTGGTATTTATTTATGGATTCAGTTATCCCATGATTATTCAGTCTTTTTGGATGAAGGTTGCACTTCAGGAGTGTCAACTGCCCCCGTATGGAGTTTTGAGTTAACATTTTATTGTGTCTGAGTTCTGAATGCATCTGTGCTCCTGTTGCCTAATAGAAGAGACCAGTGCAGTTCTAGAGGCTAATGCACTGACTGATGGGCCCAATTCCTTATAGCAAAGATTTAAGGAATATTCTCCCTTCTCCCTCACCTGTATTGGCAGGAGTGAGGATTGTGTCTCCTGTGTCTGGTTCTTCCCTCGCTTTGCAAAGTGTACCGTGTAGTCCCTCATGTGCCAGATACTGGTTCTAGAGGCAGGAGGATGTGACCAAAATTAAGTGATATAAAGAAAGCAAAATGCTATGGTTTTTATAAGCAGTTTTGGTGTAGCTATTGCTTTTCTTTTCCTCTTTGAGACCAGCTCAACTCAATGTTCTGCATACTGGTGGAGCTTGAATGCTTCCTAAAGAAAGGAGACACAAAGAGACATGAGATTTCTTTTAAGTTTTGCTTTCTCTGGCTACTGCTGTAGAGTGTCATTGTTAGTTGCCTTGTTTGTAGTTTAGAAGAGGGAGGAGAAAGTAAACAAGCTTTTAAACTCAAGTGAAAAAAAATGATTTTTCTAAGCAGAGTTTTAAGCACCTCTTTTGCTATGTCTTCAAGGACTGCATACTATACTTGCCAATGCTCATTCTTTTGCAGTTATTTCTGTGTTTTATTATGGACTACATCACTTGACACTATAATACTAGTACCACTAAAGCATTTGTTTGGAGCAATCCTAGGCTAGAAGAAATAAGCTTAATCTCACTTCAAAAACATGCACTTCAGTGTAGTGTGTTGCACTGATGCCTAGGAATAATTAGATCACTGTATCTTAAGGTTAAGTATCTGCCTCAAATGCTTTCTGCTGGGCTGGAGCTGAAAAGACCCCAGAAGAGGTTACTGTTGTCAAATTGTAGCCTCAAAAATTTCTTAAAAGAGATCCCTTTTGATGTTTATTGGAAGTACAATCTGTTTGCTTCGTATCCTCACAACAACGGAAAGTTTGGTATCAGATCTGAGTGGTAGGGACTAACATTAAATCTCCTGATCAAAAGGAAAAATCCGTGCTTCCTGAAGAACATGAGTTCCAATTTGCGTGCTAAGGTTTGCGAAGAGTGGCCAAAATCTGTGGTGGTCATAAGACTTAGGAGGGAAGACAAAGGGGCTGCAGGATAGACTACAGAGAATTTTCATAGTAAAAAGACATTCCCCTTTTTTCCTACCACTACACATATTGCAACCTCAGTCTTGCTTTTAGGATTAATAATTTGCGTGGCTGGCTGCAAAATGAGTGTCTGCTCTGGAAACCTATTTCTGCTAGAGAAGAACACAAGGCTCTTACACATCCTTTTGATTTGTGAGTGATGCAAATTAAAATTCAAAGTGGAGTGTCAAGGGATGTAAATATAGTGCATTATCCTTTGAATCCAGAGATGCAAATAAGCATGTGCATAGGTGTTACTACCTTAATGATATGTGGCATATGGCTTGAATGATACACATTTCTTCAGTGGCATGAAAAATGTTATACCAATACAAAAGGACCTCTGACCAATACCACCACTCCCCTGTTCTTACAAGAAGACAGTTTTCTAGGAGGACAAAGGGAAATTACTCCTTTTTATATTGGTATAAAACCTACAAGTAGATCAGCTGAAGCTTATAGGACTTGAGCACACGTTCAGCTCTCTGCTAAAGAGAGGGTGAACTGTGTCTGCTAGGCTGCTTTAGTCCTGAATGCAGTTACTGGAGAACTCTAGGGTGGTGTTCCCCAATCATTTTTGATCACTCACCCCTATCAGTAGAAGCTTTTTCAACAGGTACCCCAAATCCATGTATATTTATTTATAGATTATATACTTTCACTACTGTACTAATATACTATGTACGTTATAAAGCATACACAAAATCAGAATTTAAACCAGGATGAGATAAAGATGAAATTAACACGATTTAGTTTTTTTTTTTATTTTGTCTTTGTTAACAATACAGAAAAATGTTTTCTTCCAGCACCCCAGTAGACTGTCTTATGCAGCACCCCATGTTAGAAAGCACTGGTCTAAGTTCATGTATGAGCAAGCAGATGGTGCCTGGATCTTGGCAAGGAGGACTGTGGTCATTTGTGTCCAGCTGTGCCAAACTACTTCAGTCCAGGCCCAGAAAGAGAATTTCTGTAAAGTGACTTGAACCTCCCTGACAGGGATGCTACCAGACCCGGGTGTAGCTGTGATGGAAAGCCGTATGTTCACCTGCTTTCTCTGTCTTCTCTCTTCTCCCCAAATAAATAACATTCTCGTTTGCCTAGTGGGCTCAGGGTTTTGATCACACAAGGCTATAAAAATTTCAGGCCCAGTGTTGCTAATAATCTGAAGGCTTTTCCCCCACTGCCACACTAAAACATCAATGCAGGTTATATCATTTCAGACCTAGTAGAATCTGGACCTTAAGGGAGGCATGTAATAAATTCTTGATGTGGAAGGTAAACTGCTACCTATTCAGGGCCATTCACAGTGAGCAGGAAAGGAACTGCATCAAAGATAATGGAAGAAGCTGGTGGAGTTTCACAGTAGGTCTCTTACTTTTCTTAATTTTATTTTATGAGGCAGTCAACATAAAGAATGAATGGAAATAAATGTTTAAATGAGAGCTTTGTGAACATAGCAACAAATGGCTGAGGAACTGGAAGGGCCATGTAAAGGAGCAAATCCATCTATAATGTAAAACAAACTTCAGCAGTTAGGTCCAGAAAGCTTAGGAAGTGGGAGGCTCCCTGTGGAGATGTATGTTTTTCTATATTTGCCTTTACTTTTTTTTGCACACAGAGAGCAATGCAAGACAGCAATGAAAGCTGGAGGCTCTCAGATACCCCTTTTCCTGAGAGATTCCATACTCAAAGAGTGCTTAAAAACAAAATTAGAAAATGAAAGAAGTTTTGGAAACAGATAAGCATACTTGATACCAGAGCTGCAATGCTGTTAACCCTGACTGGAGCAGCACCATATGCTGATTTCTCCCAGAAAGCAAGTTGACACTAGGATTTCTGATGGATGAACACTGGCTGAGGCATCATCTCAGTGAGGGCATGAAAGAAGATCTCAGCTTTCTATAAAACACAATGGTAAAGAGGCAGAGATCCTTGGATGTCAGTAACAATAAAAGGAAAAAGAATTTTGCCTTGTGAGAACAGTCACTTGCTTAAATAACTCTCAATTGTTCCGTAAGTGGAGACGGTAAGATATCTAGAGAATTGAATTTTCCTTGTAGAAAACGTTGTGGTGCTGGATAAACACCAGTGTACCCCACACAGATGTTGGGCACTTCCTTGCCAGTGGGGTGTCCAAAGCAAGAAAGGGACTTGCAGGAGCAGCTCTATGTGAATTGTTTCACATCTGCTGTGCAATTCCGTTGATTTTGATGGCCTGGCTGACTGGGCTGTTCAGAAAATTACATTTCTGCCTTTGCACACTTACAAAAATGTGTCTGTCACCTTACTGGTGTTTTGATTTTAAGCCCATAGATTTGAATCCATGCTTTAAGATTTTGAATGCCTCTTCCATTATGTTGAGAATTATTGAAGAAGGTGTAGGTGTGGTATGCTCATACCTGTGGTTTGTACAAAAAGAACAGAGAATACAAGTTCCAACACTTTCATGTAACATTACACTGTGTTCAAAATGAAAGAGAAGAGCAGTAGACCTCCTTCCCCAGCAGTTATGGCATTTGATCTGTGTTTATCTGCTGATTAGATATTCCTTGACAGAAGGATAAAGTGTGACTGTAGATGCCAATACTGTGTTAATTCACATGGGTCAGTGCTTGGGAGCAAGGGAGAGAAGTTGAGCAGGACCCAGAGCGCGTTGGAACATCTAGTTTTACTTTTTGAACAGCCACAGGCTGGCCAGGCATAGGTGCAGATCTTTATTCTCTGACTTACAGCTGGACACACTGCACACTTACAGATGGACACACTGCTAACCAGTTCCCAGCTGCTAGCTAGCCAGCTAACCAGGCCCAGCTGCTTGTGCTATCTGACAGCTATTCCTTGTAATAGAACATGAGACCTCAGCAGTTGTAGACTTGAAAAATTCATATTAACATACACCTCATCTCATCACTTCAGTGAAATGCCAGTGGAATGGGAAACATTGAGGTATGACACTGTCTTCAAAATGCAGGAGGAAGGGTGGAGAAAGTGGCAGAGAAGTGGAGCCTAGGGAAGGCTGAGGTCAGATAACAGTGAGCAGTTGGGGAAGGCTCAGAATGTGCAGAATGGAGCAAACGAAAGCAGGGCATAGGCCCCAGTGACAGCTGTGATACACTGCGATGCCCCAGTGACATGATACACCGGAACAACTGATGATATGGTTAGCTGGAGATGATAGAGCATATCAGTGACAGAGTCAAACATTCAGGGAGGCTGACTTCCAGTTCCTGAACTCCAGAAATAATTACTATAGCTTGATGGGCAGGCAGTTTGGAAGGGAAGTGCCACTTCTCTCTGAGCAGCAGTCAAAAGCCATCACCCTTCTTTAAATGAAAACTTTTCCAGTTACTTGTCACCAAGTAAATACACTCCATTATAGGAAATTGTAAGCTAGACTGATATGAAAGCAGCAGTTTACATCTTTTCACTTTAAGAAAATCAGTCTGTAAGTATATAAGAGCGTGCAGGGCAGGACATAGGGCCAGGGTTTACACAGCAAAAAAACCATAATGGAAACTTCCATATTGCTATGTTAGTAAAACTTTACCTTAAGCATGCAAATCGACTTTGCCTAGGGCCTCTGATCAGTCACTGGCTTTTGTTCCAAGCAGATTTATTCAAATTGTGAAGGATTTAGCTCTGGTATAGTCATCTAAAGATCTGTTCTGAACCCTGCTGTGAAGACTGTATGCTTCTATTAGAAGAAGACTGTATCTAGGAAATGTGAAGCTCCAGTCTCTGAGGTCTCTAGATATAAATGTCCTAATCTGTGGTTACAGAGTGGGAAGCTATTATTTCTGTTGTGATAATGCCCAGAAGCTTCTGTAGAAATCCTTGATGTGAAGTGCTTGGCTCTTTGCAAACAGAAGGACACGCTTTGCAGTAGTTATTCCCGTGTTACTAATTTAAATTTACCCTGCAGGTGCATTCTGTGTAATTATACTGGCAGATTCAAAAAACTGGTGTTTGGATGTGGGTTTTTTTTATAGCAGAGAGATTTATTTGCTTTGTCTTCCACTCTACTTCTTAGTATGACCCAGATTTAATCACCAACAACCTTTTTTTTTTTTTAATGTGAACACACCATTAAGTTCTTTGAAAATCTCTGCTGTATGAAATCTATGTTGGTGCTAGGTCCACAATGAGAAATACAAGCTACTTTCTCCTGTTATAACCTAAACTATGTTCTTACAGTGATTCATTTTTATGAGATCATTCAGCTTTTATTGGTTTGTATGTTGGCAGCCCCCAAGAAGCCTGGACAAGTTGACCTCTAAGTGTAGCTGTGATCTGGTGTTCTGGGTGGCTACTAGTAAGCGATGCCTGTCTGGTGACCTCCAGTCCTTTCCCTGCATGATCTCAGAATACAGCACACTAAGCCTGTGTTTGAGGAGATGGACACTGGCTCCAGAGTGACAAAGCATCTCGCCTGAAAGGCTGTGGGGGAAAAGTACGCAATGCTTTTCTCTGCAAACCTAGTTCTGTGGGCTGGTTCCTGCCCTGCTTGTGCCCGACAACCACGCAGCATGGCGTGGTGGGAGCTGGCTGCTGGGAGCCAAGCAGTTCCGCAGGCTGCACGCAGTAGCTGGGCAGAGGTTGCAGGAGTGGTGCTGTGTTGCTGAGGGACTGCTGCTGCTGAGTGCTGCTGTGCCACTGAGGATCCCACTCTGACTTTAAGCACTGTTTAGCTCTGAGTTGTGTTTCTGTCTTGCTCTCTGCAGATGCAACTCCCTGAAAACTTTCCCCTGGGGTACAGTGTCTTGTAAACACATTTGTGTCACCCTGAAGTTAACACAGGCAGAACAAGTAATAGGTCCCATCTTTTTCACAGGTGATTGCCTTTTTTTTTCACTCTTAATTGTTGAAGAAGTGCACCGACTTCTTAAAACTGGCAAGTCATGGGTTTATAAGAGTTATTAGGAAGCCTAAGCACTTGCAGTGCTGTGGAGTGTGTCATGTATCCTGCATGTGGTAAGAGGATTAGGGATGTTGGTGTACATGGTGTATGGAAGTCATTTATTGAACTTTCCAGCTGCTTGCCTATTTTGAGTTGAGATGTTCATACAGCCTGCAGCACTGGTCACTTCTTAAGGCAGGCAGAACAAGGATGGAAAAAGACAGTCTAACAACAGGGGCAGGACTAAAAGAGCAAAAAGAAAACATAAAGCACACAAAATGATACTGTGCATGTGTAAAGGAGCCATGACCCTAGCAAGGATTGCAAATACATGACCTCCACTTTGCATCTTAGGTGTCCTAGGAAAATACTAAGACTTTCATCTGCCTCTAAGCCTGATGCACCAGCAGAAAACATGTGGCTTGTCCCACGATTTTTGAGGGTGTTGTGGAGGAACGTGGAGAATATAAAGTGAGAGAATGACAAGTTTAAAAGCAGATGTGTAAGTGCAGATGCAATATGGAGTGATGAGAACTCCTTTACCTCCTAGTCTGTGGTGATGACAGCAGAGAAGACTTTTCTTACTGGGCAGTTGATGAAACTCACCTAGAAATGCAAATGCATGCTTTTGTACAGAGAGCAGTAAAATCCAAGGGAGGCTGGTACAACCTAAAAGAAAGCAGTTTGAAAAAACCTGAATATTATCCCCATGCAGCTCCTGTCACCAGCCTCTTTGGCAGACTCCAGGTTTTGAGCTCTTCTAGCAGAACTGCAGCATCACCCTGCTCATCACCCTCTCCCAAGTGGGTGCTGCAGTAGATGCTTAGTTCTGTTCATGAGAAGTAACACTGAATACTTTGGGGACTATGTGCTTACCCTAACAACTACTCCCTGTCTTTTCCAGGAAGAGCCTCTTGCTGCTGGGAAGCAATTGCAGAGACCAGTACTGTAGCTACCTTAGCTCATGTGGGATGGAAATGAATCATTAGGAAGTTCTGTACTGAAATTAATGTTTGTGCATGATAAGGTTATCTCTAATGCTTTAGTGAACTGACTGAACTTCTGGTTGATATTTTTTTATTGTTGTTCTTTTTTTTAAAAAATGACTTTTTAAAACAAAACAGAAAACCATTTCTTCGTGAGACTTGCTCAGAAAAAAGGTTCATTTTGCAATGGCTTGTGTGTGTGTTGTATGTAAATGGCAGGAGTTGATGTGAAGGCTTTCAGCATCTCATTAGTTAGGTAATTTGCTTATTGACTTTTATTTACAAAAGATAAGTTAAATATTCAGATGATTTGCTTGGAAAACATAACAGGCTATTTTTCCTCCTTCAAATATAAAAGCCCTGCCTTTCAAGGCAGGGTCCTCACATCAAATATTGCTGATGCTTAAAAAGGTGGATTTTGATTTCAAATTTCTGGAAAGGAGCAATTTGCATGTGGGTAATGGTATTTGTGAACAGTGTGCACTAGAACAGACCAGGAACCTGGGACAGAAAGATGGTGTGATGGGATTGCACCTGCGAGAGTTGCCAGTGCAGAGGAGGGATGCCCCCATAGAACCATCCCAAAGCAGTCTTCTGGGATTTAGTTATGAAGGTCACCCTGCTGGTAATGGAAGTTGTGCTGACATAAAACTATCCATGCTGCTTTGTACAGTTATTTCATAAATGTGCACAGCTGTGCCTACAGACAGATGTGCAGCTGCTACCTGATATACTAAAAGCTGTATTATAGATGGTGTATGAAGTCAGCACATCGATGGTCTCCTCTAACCTGTTAGATATCCCCAGCGTCAGCTGGGCTTCCAGAAGCACTGCAGTAAAATGCTAATAGAAAACTACAGTGGCAAAAGAATGCAGTGGACTATTGCCATGGAAGCTGCTGCAGCAGGAATTCCCCTGAGGAGGAGCATTTGCAGTCCCACAGCTAAATAATGTGCAAAGAATTATGTAAACCGACATGATACGGTGCTGCTTCAGCATTGACCCTGCTGCTTTAAGGTTTTTGGCTTTTGGAAATTATTTTAACTATAAGACCTTGTACCAGTGTTTTGGGAGGTTCTGTTGGGTGTTGGGAAAATGGTGATTGGTAGGTTGCAAGATCTCACCACGGAAATTAAGTATATAATTAAAGGTGTCAACATCAGCTGCAGTGGGCTTTTTATTCTTTGTACTTGTCACAGCTTGAAAGCTTCGTAGCTTTAAAACATGATGGTAAACACAAAGAAATACTCTCTTAATTAAACAGTTTTTTGCCATGGCTTAAATCTACAGCAAGGCACACTTCCATAGAAGACTGCCACAACATGTCTGGCGTGTTCTCATTCTCAGACCAGTGCTGTTGGTAGTACAGCATACATTTGGTCAGTAGGAAAGGTGTAAGACCTGCATGCTTGGTCTCTTGAAAATGTAATTGTTCTTTTACAGCATCTTATCACACAAGGTAGTCTACTGAGTGACAGTCAAAATTATTTACCCTTGGTATCGCGGTCTCAATGCCCCACTGAAGTTCTTCACCTTTTCCAGGCTGAGCTGCCATCACATGGTAGTAGGGAGGAGGGATGGGCACGGTGCCTTGGTTATCACCCCAGTCTTTGGAAGGTCACTATCACATCAGGGGAGGACACTGTCTTGTGTTTGGTGGAACAGGTGCATTACTTGTCCCTGACCTATGCCAGGTTGCCCTGCTACACTTAATGCTCACAGGTTTTGCTATAATGCTAAAAAAACTGAATGACAGTCTGAGTCCAGTACATAGCATGGAAACAAGCTGAATTGCAGGAAGTTCCTTCGTTTGCTGAATATTTCATTAATTTTACTGTTTAATTTAAATCTTACTGTTTGATTTACTAAATAAGTTCTTTATTTAATTTATTTATTAACTCAGTGCTGTTTGCTCCGGAGGCAAGGGACTCTTAGGACCAGAGTCAGCACAGAGCAGCTCTCTGCTGGTTTTCAGTCCACTTTCATTTGTCCTTGGATTGCTTCTAGACAGAGTTCTTAATGCTCTCTATGGACAGAAGTCAGACTGCAGTCTGTGGATCGCTTTATTGCTGACGCTGTGAAGAAAACAATCCTTTTTAATGCCAGGGAGGGAAGAGAAAGTGGCCTTTCACAGAAGCTGTTTGGAACAGTTTTTTGACTACGGTTATTATGTGCAGACGTAGAGGCATTGTCAAAGGCTTATTTATAAGGTTGGAAGAGTGCAGTCAAATCACACTTTGCTAAATAGCTTGGAATAAACTTACTGAAACTAAATGTAGAGCAGAAGTGCGGCTACTTAGCACCCACGCAAGGGTGTAAAGTAAGTTTCTGTAAAGGTGACCTTGCAAAAACTTACTCAGAAGCATGGGCTGCTGAGAGCGAACCCTTCTAGTCTAGGAAGAGACCATCTTTGGAAGGGCTATGTCCAGTTTCTTCTTTCTAAGCCAAGAGTGTCTGCTTGGGAGTTGTTGACTTTTTTCAGTTGCCTCCTCCTAAGCTGGCTCTCTGGTCCAAGCAGTGCCACAGTATGGATCATGTTTTCATCATTTATATTGAATTCTTGTGCAAGGCAGTCGTTAAAGGAAACTAAGATTTGTTTACCAAAATAACAGATGCAGACATCTACTTGCCCAAAATACTGGTCAGAACCACAGCTGGTATAAATTAGGATGATGCCTTTGACTTAGCGAAGTAGGCTTGTCACTGAAGCTTTGGTAGCTTTTTCTAATGAAGATGAACAAAAAGCATAATGAAGATGAACAAAAAATGAAGATGCAGCATAATATCCTAAAGACCAGGATACTTGCTGCCCAGTTCCTACAGGAGAGCAGTCTCTGAAATAAACTGGAATAAAACTCAGAAAATAAGTGTTACCTGAACTTACTTCAAGCTATCTTGACAGGCTTGTCGTAAGGCCGTCAAACCGGCTATGGTTTGAGGATGGTCTGATGTACATTTCCAGGCCATTAAGAATAGACCTGAATTGAAAACTGATATTCTGGCAAGCCAGATAAGCTCCAGTGCTTCCAAAGGTTACACGAGGAAACTTAGTGTAAACAGAAATTCTGAAAAATCTCACTTGGGAAATATTAAAACATTATTTTTTGTTTCCTTGCCATTTTTTTAAGCTCTTTGTATTGCTCTCTGCACATTGAAAAAGATGAGAAATTGTTTTAACTGTCTGTCATATTTTATGAATAGACACCTTCCATGAAGACATCATGGTTTTTTTGATGGGTGTATATATTCTGACGAAAGGCTTTTGTCAGCATTTTTTGATGTTCTCTAAATAAGACCCAAAAATCATGTTGTGCACTTTTGCAAAGGTAACTTGTCAGGAATATAAAACAGTCTGTAATTGCTTGGACTTAGGAAAAGGGAATTCATTGGCTTTTCAAACCCTGGTTTTTGAAGGCTGTACCATATATTGGAGGAGAAAGTACTTCCCAATGGCCAAAAAAAATTAGTTTCTGGATTGATTTTTCTTAGGTATGTATCTGTGTATAGTACATTTAATGTGCTATTCTCATGGGTGGCTATAAATTGTTAAGTATTTCCTCAAAGAAGACAATAAAATTACTTCTAAATTCCTTAACTGATACTTCTGCCACTCCTATTCCTGAATTGGGAGTATTGCCTGCCAAGCTATTAATGAAGTTGCATTAATTTCAAAGTCAGCCATGATTAGCTCTGAACAAGGTTTGTTTACAAACCGCGCAATTTGGGTTATCATACATATGGTAACACCTGGGCCTGTCAGCATAATGGGATATTTTATCATGGACCTCGATTACACTTTGAATGAGAACAGTCTTTTGCACAGCAGAGCAAAAGAACTTTCTTTCATTGCATTTTCTTCTTACATATCTGATTTATCCTGCCTTTGACCTTCTTAAGATTTTGACCTTCTTAAGATTTGGATGCTGTGTTGTAAGCAGTGATAGGTTACAGTATGCTTTGAAACTTCGCATCCTTTGTCCATTTATTCTGAGTTTGTGTTTCAGACTTTATTCTGAGTCTGTTAACTCTGAGCTACTAAATTACTCATTGGTAATCAGAACAGAAAAAATGGGAAAGGATGCATGAACTTTTAAAAAATGCCCCCAGATTACTTAATTCTGCAAACCAGTTAAGTAAGGTAAAGTATTTCATTCACTTGGAGTTCTTATTTTTTTCCTAATGTGTTGCTCAGTGGGGAATACTAGAAAGAGAATGAAGCAGGGGAAGAATGTGACCAGTGGGGATCCATCTAAGAGAGAAGACCAGAGATTGTAGGAGGACATGCAGGGGCTTCCTGAAGTTCCACCTGAACTTTTTCTTAGATCTTTTTGGGTGTTCTGCAGTGGATATGTTTGCTGAGAAGTTGAGTGTACAGCCTGCTCTCTTGCTAGACATCAGAGCCAGCGAGGCAGCTGCAGTTTGCCCTGAGCTGGGTTGAGCCAAAATGGGCTCTGCAGTGCACACACTCTGAGGGCGAGGTGCCAGCCTCTGCTTCACAATCGGATCCCCAGTACGGACACACAAATGGCTGTTCCTGCTTAGATTTTTTTCATTTTGAGACTATTCTTACAAATGGAAATGTCTCTCCGGGGGAGACATTCCTTCTCAGTGCAATATAGAAAATGGAACCAACTAGTCAAAACAGCAGTAATGGCTTGCAAGGTGGTTGCTGTGAATAGCACGTGCAAGTTTTTGCTGGCAGACAGGATGAGAAGGAAGAAGAGCTTGTGTGTGTACGTTGTATCATAATGGAAGTTGTTTGTTATTCTCCACGTTGTACAAGGTCACTCAGAGCAAGCCCAAAGTCCTGGTGCTGGCGTGGGTGCTGCCCAGTCAGAACTTCACTCAGTAGAGCTCTGTCCCTGTTCTGACTGTGCACGGAATACTCAGTCTGGCTGCATGTTTGGACACTCCCAAGAGTGCTTTTGCACCTTGTCTCTGTAATTTGTATGGGAAACGCTGATTGGCTTTTAAAGCAAAAAACCCTATGAAAGTAAGTATATTCTCCATGCACACACTCTGTAGCAAAGGAGAGAAAAATCTGAATTTTACATACAGTCATAATTGTATAATCTTTCTGAGAATGGACAACAGGGCAAAGCCACTCTTTCATCTGACTGAGTAAAGCTTTGAAAGGTAAACAGTGTATGTATGAAACACTGAACTCTTTTCGTATTAGTATTTCTGGGTAAGTGCCATTTAAGTCAATGTAAAAATCCTTAAAAAGTACAAATTAGCTATTTAAGTTCCTTATGTAGACAGTTGGCTCTCTCTATGGGATATATTTGTGTACTTAGATAGAAAGTCATATTTAAATATTTTAGGCTGGTCATTAACTATGCAAAACTCAATTCATGTTAAAAATTCAGTTCTTTTCCTATTGAAATCCAATGTCGCTCTTGTTATATTGTGTATCAGTAAATTATGAATCAGTTGTGCTCACTTTGCCAGTAAAGGCTGTTTTTTAAGACAATGAGATTATACAGAGGCTTTCATAATTTTATTTAATCAACAATTATGTTGATGTTTGAGTCAGAAAGTGATTCAGCTTGCTTTTTTAGAGCCGTGTGGGTTCTGCATGGCCAATGAGAGAGAAAGCTTGCGTATTTATTTCAGGAAGGAGAGGAGGTAGCGGGTTCTCTGTGGCTCAAGCAGGACTGCTGAGTAAGAAAGGATTGTCATATCCAGTTTACCTGTCGAGTTTCCATAATCACTTACCAAGGTAGACTTGTGCAGCTGCTGAAAATTTAATTGCACCAAAATTACATTTTTGTGCTTCTGACTGCTCTCACCTCAGTAAAGATGGAGTCCAATGTGTACCTACCGTCCATGTCCACAAGTCTCAAGATGAACATATTTCACTTTGTAAGACTTTATGCTTTATGAATTCTTGTTTCCTGTAGACAGGATTTAAAACATTACCCCTACTTCCAGCTTCTGCTTCTGAAGCCAGGAATTTAAAAACTATCTCTGTGTGCTACCTGGAAGGTTGCCTGAGCACTGGAGTTGAGTTCAATAGCTACTCAAGATTTCATATATAACTAGGAATACTCTCTGTTCCATGTTTTGTTATCAGAAAGCCATGCCTACTGTAGAATATAAAAACTTGATTAAGTTATGGGAAAGAATGAAGATACAGAATCATGTGCAGAGCATCTTTTGTGAGCTGTAGCAGTCAAGCCAATGCTAGCAGAAAATAAACCTCCTGATCGAAAGAAGAAAACTTCTTGTTAAGAGGCTTTATTATTGTACTAGCAGTTAAAGTTAAGTAAATATATCTATTCTAGCCCCATAGTTTTCACTTAATAATGAAAACCCTTTATAATTTAAACTGGAATTTTCTCTTCTATCCTTACCAAAACATAGTTTGTGTGGGACTCTTTCCTCTGGTCTTACAATATAGAGGAATGTACTTTCAACTGAAAGTTTCTCAATCTCACAAATTAGAATTGGAAAGTAATCTTTAAATAGATGTTTTTTCTCCCACTGCACTTATAAAAAAAATCCAGTTTTGTTTGGTTTTTTGGCATTCTTTGCAATCTGAAGGTTTGCTGTTTGAAAGTCTTGATGCTATTTTTGCTGTCCTTCTAGTAGCTTGAGTTCACGAGACCGCACCCAAACATTAAGGCTTAAGAGCAAGTCCAACCACAGTATTTGCATAATTCCTTGTAGTTCTGTTTCATGGAAGATTTCTGCAGGCCATAGTTGTTGCTGTAACTCGGAATGTGAACCTAGATACAGGGGTGCTGGAGAATGCGACATGACCAACGTGGTAGTGGATCTTTGCAGCGCCAGGTTGTGGAATGGTCAATCTCATGCTCTGATCCAGCTGGGAGAGCTGATGCTGAGATCCAGGCAGCCTTGTAGTGCAAGAAAGACTGCTCGTTAGGCAGAACTCCAAATGAGAAGCTGTATGCCTTCTCCTTTTGATTAGGAAGAGTGTTTCAGACAATCCCAAGGCTGAAGGCTTCTGGACTAAGGTGTGATATTTCTTGGATCCAACTCTTGGTTTGGGATTATACTCATGACACTGTCTTTATCACGGGGTATAGAGCTGCTCTTAAGTGCTCCCCTGTGCACTGGGTTTGGAGAGGCTGTTCCTCTCAGGGTATTAGTTTTCACCAATTAGAGATTAGAGAATGTTCCCTGCCCTTAGCTGGTGACTAAAATACTACCACGAGCTGCAAGCATGAGAACTACTACTTTTAGAATGGAGCTTGGTTAGCTTGTGGGAGGGATTAGAGGATAGGGGGCTGTAAAGACTGATGTCTGCATCCCTGGTATTGCAGGTTTGATGTTCCTAATTCGGTTTAATGTAATCTGGTGTCTGACTGGCTAACCTTGTAACAGTGGTACAGTGCTGCCAGCCCTTAGAGCCTCCTTTTGGTTTTTTCGCCCTCCTCTTATGGAATAGTTGAAACTGGCAGAGAAGGTGCAAGATCAGTGAAATGCTAGAGTAATGACAGCATGGGACTGCAAGGCTTATTACATTATGGGAGGAAGAGGACCACGGCATGCATTGTAGTGCTAAAAATATTCCCCGTGACGTGGGACAGTGACACGAGCCACATGGCAGCTGTGACTTGTCCTGGTAATGTGCTTCCTTGGGGACGTCAGAGTGCAGGATAAAACTCCAGTGTGGTGGCAGAGACACAAAATTCAAAAACAGATAGACATGGCCTGTATGTGACTCTATGTGGAACAGGGGCAGATTTGAAAGTCACAGAATTTATGACAGTGAACTAGGCAGGAATTAGAGGTAACAAGAGAAAAGGTGGGATCAGGTTTTAGAGCCTAGGAATCATGACATCTGGGATGAGGGTACTGTCCTTCTGGGCCGTTTGGAAAAAGGCACGGCTTTGACACAAATGGACAAATAAAAGCCTACCCAGGAAAAGACTAAAATAGCTGCTGAGGATAAAGGTTGCAGATAATTTGTAAAGAAATGTGGAGAAATGTGGAGAAATAAAAGAAATGAGGAGAAATAAAATACGTGCTTGTCTCACAGGCCTGCATGCTACAAACTAATGATTGTGCAGAGCAGAGGAAGAAACTTTTCAGAGTGTATCATATAGTATCATATAGGAGGAAGAATATGGGGGAGGGAGGGGAAGTTTCCTGATGAAGTCTGTCAGACAATGGGTACATGCTGTCATTTGCATTAGAAAAACTAATCATGCTTTTAATTTCTGGTGTTGGACATGCCTTGTGGTGGTCAGGAGTGTGCCTATCTCTCCTTCTCGCTTTTATCCTAGGTCCAACACGAAAAATGCCCCTGACTGCCAGTGCCATGGACTTTTTTCAGCTCTTTGTCCCTGACAATGTACTAAAGAATATGGTGGTCCAAACCAACATGTATGCCAAGAAATACCAGGAGAGGTTTGGTAGTGATGATGCCTGGATTGACGTCACCTTGACAGAAATGAAGGCCTTCTTAGGCTACATGATATCAACCAGCATCCACCACTGTGAGTCTGTTCTCAGCATCTGGAGCAGTGGCTTCTACAGCAACAAAAGCATTGCACTTATCATGACACAATCACGGTTTGAGAAGATTCTGAAGTACTTCCACATTGTGGCCTTCCGCTCAAGCCAGACAACGCATAGCCTCTACAAAATCCAGCCTTTTCTGGACTCTCTGCAGAATGGCTTTGACTCTGCTTTCAGACCTTCGCAAGCCCAGGTAAGAGTTAAGCTGTCGGCAGGGAACATCTGACCTGTGCGCTCTGGTTGTCTCACTGTGACAGAAAGTGCACAGCACAGCTGCCTGGGGAAAGAACTGGGGCTTCACAGTGTGAAACTGTGCTGTGTGTCCATGAAATGAGAGAAAGCAGCACTGTCCTGTCCAAGTGCTCATCAGTGTCTGTCAGTGTAGGCACCAAGCCTGTTTCAGTGGGAATGGTGCTCTCCGAGCTGGAGTTGTTTGCTTTAGTGGCCTAAACAAGCCTGGAGACTTCTCAGTGAAGCTGGCACCAGTAGGTTTTGCTATCCTGCGGATGGGAGGGTGCAGGCTGTGCAAGGGCAGAAAGGGCAGAGCTGGTGCAGCTGGGCTGGAGGGAGGCCGGTAGCTGCTCCTGCTGTAGACTGAGCTGGATGAAGGAGTGAGCTTGCTGAGTGACTGTCCCTGACCTTAGCAGTAGGTGCTTGCTCTATGGTCCAGTAACACAGCTGCTTCCTCACAACTGGAAAGGGGGACAGGTGAAAATCTTTTAATATTCATCATACTCTATTTAAGCTTTGTTCCATATAAATGATCTGCTTTTGAAGCTGTTAATACTGGTCGCATTCAGAAGTCTGGAAAGAAAAAGAAATAAACATGAAATATGTTACTGCTTGACATAACTTTTCAATCAATTTTCTGTTTCCAGAATATAAATATTTCACTTAGGCATTTGGAAAGGGTGTTGCGCCTACAGTCCTCTTTTTCTTCCTGTTTCCCCTCTGAAGCATCACATTTTTGCCTGCTGCACAAAATTAATGAAGGCATAGGTGCATCACATCCATTGAAGTGTGCCTAAAATAAATGGCGAGTGATTACAGTTTTTTCTGTTTTATAGGCAATAAAAATCCTACCTATATAACTCATGAGAACACAGCTGCCTAAAAAGCTGTTAAGGTAGAGAAGGGAGGAGGCAGGAGTGTTCTCACTCAGCCATGCAAAGTATGTTTCCATTAAGACAAAACAGGCAGTGAGAAACAGAATTGTTAGGACTGAACTCTTATTAAAGTATGAAATCTAATCCTTATGGCTGTTAACTTCAATGGACAGAAGATAAAGGCTTCAGAAATGTGATCACTGTGTCTAATGTAAATGCTTATAATGGTGTGCTGTGGCACATGCTCTGAGTGCAAATCCATTAAAGGATAAGATTTGATTTGCATGTATATCCCTTCTCCCATTCCCCATCCCGAGCAAGGCTTGAGAACTGAACTGACAAAATAACTCACCTTGTTTGCAGTGGCAAAATCTGAATCTTCACAAGCAAAATGTATTCTTATCTGGAGCTTGGTAAGGAGATGCTACTTTAAAAAAATTGGGGGGAAGAAGTAGAGAAAGCCCAATTCTCTTCCTTCTCCCTCCACTTCTCTGCTCCTTTGTCACTGTTTACGTCAGTGATTTCTATGCAGCATGTTTCAGTGATATTGAGTGGAACAAAAAGCACTAAAATACAGCTTCAAAAATAACCCTGTGAGAAAGAATAAGGTTTTGAATCTGTTGTTAAAAATACCCTAGTGTACCTCTGGTAGCCTACTGGGGGCTGTTCCAGGCCTCCTCCTGAAAGGAGCCTTGTGTGTAACATCCTCCTGGGTGCCATCAGTCAGGGATGCACACTACCTGTCGCAAGAGATGAGGACCCCATCTGCTCACAACAGCAGGACAGACCTCTCCCTGCAAATTGTCTTGAGTGCAGACTGTAGTAAACATCAAACCCAGAATGCCCAGTGAGAAATACCAGAAATAATTAAAAATAATAACCCAGTTGCACAGAAACAAATGGAAAGATGAGGGGAAAGAGCCATTTAGATGGGCTTTTGGAAGTTCTGCCTCTGAAAGCTGGTTGGAAAGGGGGATCCGGGTTTCTGTAGTCAGTGATACCTGAAATCCCAAGTTCAGAATGGATTTGTTGCTTAAGATACATCTTTATCTTAAACATTAGACTCGTGGTGCCTGGGTGGCTTGTTGCTGAGCCACGAGCTTTATGCTGCCTTCTT
Source organism: Platysteira castanea (assembly GCA_013397175.1). Lineage (NCBI taxonomy): Eukaryota > Metazoa > Chordata > Aves > Passeriformes > Platysteira > Platysteira castanea. The sequence continues at coordinate 1,524,136 of VYXC01009560.1, forward strand.
GTAAGTGGCACCAAACAGCTAAATCACAGCTCCTGTTGAATGCAGCAGGGCTGTTTGGGCTTGTGGGTAAGCTCATTACTGACTTTTTTCCTCTGGCAGTGTGGACTCAGAACACAGGTTAGGAAAATGCCATGTTTAACTCACCCGTATGGACAGATGGACAATCTGCATCCAGCAGGCAGTACAACATCTGCCTTCACAGTTATTTCTTCTATAGATTTGATATTTTCTTTTTGGAGATCTAGAAAAGATTCTTCAAGTAGAACTTCTGTCAGAAAATACTTAGGGTTTCTTTTCTCATCTCTGATCCCTCCCCCTGCCCAAATGTGCTGTAAAAATAACACCACAGTTGCTATGAAAGGAAACAGGGAGAAAGAACTATGCCAATATACCAAAGCAAAGAAAACAATCTAGTGAATTATAATTATTTTGCTAAATATACTGAGCAAACAAAAGGAAATAATTACTGCCCAGCTTAGGAAGGAATTGAAAGCCCAGAACATTTTACTTGTGTATCAGCAGTGCTAGCTTTAGTTTCTGAAGTTAAAAAAGTGGTGTTCTGACCTAGATTGGTAAAAAAAAAGACAGCAATATCCTCTGCGTCTTACCCCTCCTCAGCATCATCTGTATAAAAAAACACTGCCTCTACCTGAGCAACAAGAGGTGGAGGTTTGGGTCTGTTCTTGTAAGCAGTGTTGTTTCTTTGCTACTTAGCTTTGTAGCTGTGCTACTGTCTGCAAGCCTGAAGGCAGCGAGGATGCCCTGCCTGTGCTCAGGAGGTACAGAGCAACAAATTCAAGGGTACTCACCTGCCAAGGATATACACTGAATTCCAGAAACCAGAGGAGTTCAGGGAAAATAACATCACTGCTCAAATATCCTTCTGTGCCTGCTGAGTATTTATATGCTTGTCAGCAGGATGTGACTAGACAGGATTGGTGTGTCTGGCTGCTCCTGACTGGTGTGTGAGAGGTCAGGAGCATAACTCCAGGTACTCTCAGCTTCCCTCTCCCTCTAAAGTACCTTCTCTTTGGTGTCTTGGAACCAAACAGTTTTGCATCTGCCGAGTAAAATGTCAGCTGGGAGCAGTCGTCTTCTTATCTCCAGCAGGAGTGAACCCCCTGGCAAAAAGATGTAAGTCCAATTTCTTGCTCCAAGGGCACAGTGCTAAACTTTGGCCAATTACTGGGCAGCTTGTTTGTGTTTCACCCTTGGTGGTATCATAGGCTACAGCTAAGCAGTTTTAACATGGCTCTTCCAAACCAGCTCACAGCTTTAGATGGCAGCCTCTTTGAAAACACAAAGGGGCAAAAATAGGCTGGTCAACTTGCTTTTGTGTCCTCATGATTAAATATTCATTTGATATTGGCTATTTCCACATTATAAGATCTTGCCCATGTTTTACCTCTGTATTTCAGACTTTCTGTTCTCCAAATGATTCTTTGGGAGTTAAGGGTGCTGGTCCCAAACCAGAACCATTCTGTCTTAGGGCTTCTTTGAGTGTGACACAAATACATAAATATTCAGAGAACACTGGCCAAGTATAAGACATCGAGCAAGAGAAAGACAGACAGAGGAGCAATAAGAATATTGAACAGCAAGGTAAATTTCTGATCTCCTGTAGCTCTTGGCCAGTTGATCCTTTGGTGAAGCCAGATTTTAGGGAGAGTTTGGCAGCAGAAAATGATGAAACTTCATTGCTATTTTTAAATTACCTAATGGTAATGGAGTACTGTAAGAACTGACTTTTTGTTTTTAAGAGGATTGATTGAAGACTAAACAAATGGGCAGGGGAGTATGGAATCATGGCTCCACTGCAGGTCAGAGTTAACCTTTGAATGATGGCAAAGAGGATCTGTAAAATGTGGATAGGCAAATCAGGACTTTGAAAATGAGAAGAGAAAGAATCTGTCTGATATACTGGAGAAGAACTATCAGAGAGAAATAAAGAAAAGTGATGTGGTCAGTGTGATAGACTTGGAAAACAGCTTTCCAGCAGCAGTCTGTAGGACAAGATTGCCTTATGCTGAGTAGAAGTAAAACTGTTGTAGGATGGTTGTTCATTTTGGATGTAAACTTGTCTGGGTGGGTGGGTTGTTACTCTAAAATGAGTGCCATTTTAGAGCTCTTACTAAGAAAGCATGGAAAATGCAGGCATAGCCTGGCTGAGAAGATTTTGCAAGTAGAAGGTAAAGACTGACATTCTGATTCACTACCCAGTGATATCTGCAGCAGGAGAAGAGGGATGTCTGCAGTGACCAAAAAAGGAGATACTAAGAGGTTCTTAAGAGAAGGGAGATGCTCTCAAATGCAGCATAATGAAATCAGAACTGACAGCTAGATATGCAAGCAGAGATGTCAGACACCAGCAGAAGAATTTAGATTAGACAGGAGAAGCTTTGGAGCAAAGAGGCAGAAGCATGAGCTACTATTGCTGGAGGAACGACTGACTCTGTGCATACAGGTGCAGTTACCCAGGGAACTCTGCAACTGGGTGGTACCCACCAAAAGCCAGAGACAAGGCAAGCTGAGGCAGCTTCTCCAGGAGACAGGCTGAAGAGACAGCCTGTGTTGTGGATGGCCATGGATCTAAGGAGATGTCTCACAGATATGTTGGTTCATTATCTAAGTATATGAAGTCCAGGATTTCCAAGTACAAGAGACATGGTGATTCGGGGCTTTGTCTAGAAGCCTGTTTGGGCTCTGGCGAGAGCAGGATGGGTGGAATTTTGGCGTGGAAAGAGCATTGGAAATGATATAAAGTGGAGAAGAAAGAAAGGCACTCCTGGGAGTGGCTATCTGTTCTGTTCTGTGAGTGAAAGATTTTGTGCAACGGAACAGTTGACGGAGTCCCATCTTGAAGTCTTGCCTCTGCAACACTTGGAGTGCAAATACATGTTGAGGGGAAAACAAAGAGTGAAAGTTTGGCAGGTATATCTATCAGGGATAAGGATTGCTATAAAGAAGAGGAAGAAAAGAAAGGAGCGTGATAGCAGTGGGGGAGCAAAGCAACTAGATGAGGAGCTTCTTAGACCCTAACAGAACTGGGAATTTGAGAGAAAAAAGTGGGGATCATTTCTATGAAGAAATCCACAAGTTACTTTGCATCAAAGGAAGTCAGAATAGGAAGAGGGCAGCACTTGGGGAGTGAGAAAAAGATGGTGAAGAGGCGGCCAGGAATATGTGTAGGAGTCAATTAAGCCTGGAAGTAGATTTTTATCAAGGAGGATGAGAAGCAGGAAAGAATATGCCATGGGGGCAGTAAGCTCACTCCCATAAAAGTGTATATTGCAGCAACAGCAAGAATGGGGAATAGGGAGGGAGGAAATACCGCTTTGCATGAGGATTTGGCAAAACGATGGACTTGAGATTACAGGAAAAGCAAGGAGACTGAGAATGCAGAAGGGTGAACAAACTGATAGGATGGGCCAGTAGCAACAGGGCTAACTTTTGTCCTAAAAACACCATATCACTGCCAGGATCAACAGATTGCTTGCTTTGAAAACAAGGTGGGGATCAGCTGTTCCACCAGCAGGCACAGCCCATACAGTGCCCTGCTTGCAAAGTTCTTTACAGCTATTGAAGCAGTGGTTGCATATGGAGGGGTGACAACACTTGTCCCCCACTCTCTGAAGAAAGCAGGAAGAGCAAGTTCCAGGGTTTTCAGTTCATTTTCCTTGCCTATCCATGTTTTTTCTTTGCAGCAACAGCAGATCTTGTCCAGGACAAGAAACAAGAGAAAGCAGCACTGTCCTGTGTAGTGGTTTTGTTCACATTCTCTACTTTCTGTGAGATAAGAACAGGGAGGAATGCAAAGCAGGCATCTAACTTTAAAGAATATAAAGAAGTTTATTACTAGAACTAAAAGTAAAAACGAATAACAAGGAGTTAAAGCAAAAAACCCCCTTTTTCCTCCAGCACCTCCTTTCACTTATAATATAAAGACACAAACTTGGGATTATTTCCGTGAGTTTACCACTTTAAAATAGTCTTTCATTAGTTCATTCAGGGAGAGGAGTCTCTTTTGTCCATGCTATGGAGCTTTTCCACAAGAACAGTCTTCTCATGGCATCAACGTCACAACACAACAGCTGCCCGGGATGGGTTTCTGATGGCATGTATGAGTCCATTTCCTTCATTACAGGTGTTCTCACGACCATTTTCGAGGGTTCACTTGTAGCTGATGGGGTACAAAATCAAGACTGAGCTGTTCAAGAGCAAAGGTTCTCTTCATCTATCTCTGGGATCATCTTCATCTTGAGGAACAGAGGTTTTCTGATAGTCAAGCAAAGTGTTCAATTGCTTAATGCTCTATGTCTCCACAGCAGCTATTCCAAAAGCCCACACTGAGTCCTTCTGGGTTTCTGAAATACCCGCCTCGGAGGAAGTCTATGCCCAAAATGCACGGGGCCTTTGGACCAGTCACAATGAGGGGTTGACCCATGGATTATGGTACACTGCACACCAGTGTCAACCAAGACATCCAAAAAACCACAGTTTTTCCTGGCCTCTACCTGGCTAGAGGCAGGGCCCCTCTGGCTACAGTTGAAAGCTCTTCCCCCATGCTTATCATGAAATTACAAGGGAGTCTCTAATATATCATAGTCCATTACCATAGCTTTACAAAAGAGTTTCAGCTCTAGCATCTCCTCTATCTCTTCTCTCTGAACTTCATCTCTTGTTCTTCACTGACTTAGGTGTCACTATTCATGGTGTCTATTCATGTGTCTTTGCCTTTCCCTTTCCCTCTAACCTGGGAAAGGATTGGTATTTGCAGGTTTCGTCTCTCTGAGGAACTTTCAGCACTGGAGGGGTTAATCTTTCCTTGCAGGGACCTTGCAAACTGGAACTTATCTTTCACTAGTGGTCACCTGATCTCTGCTGAGCGGCAGCTGGATGGAGTCTCTGCATGGTCCCAGCCTTGGTCAGGGGGGCAGTTTCAGCTGCTTTGATGGAGCAGCCTAGATCTTGCCAAACAGAGCCACGGCCATGAGCCTGGCCCCCGCAGGGCCAAGCTGGTCCAGCCCAAGTTACCTGGCTGGAGACCAGAAAGGCAAGAGAGCACTTCCCGCCTTGTCTGTCTTTAAATGATGTCTTTACAGAGGCATATCAGCTTCTGAGTGGCTTAATAGAGCTGTCTATATCCAAATTAGTCAATTGAATGGTTCTGTGAAGTTCTGGAGGAAGTTTCAGCAGCTCTTTGCAACAAATATCACTTCCTTGGCTGATGGAATATTTTTTTTTGCCTCCTTAAATAAAACTTCAAGCTGTGCTAACCTGTGACACCTAGTCGGTTCACATTTTTGTTCCCTCTTTACAAAGTTGAGTGGGAACTCACGGAGAAATTACTTAAATTCAGTAGAGGCGAACAAAGGAGAGGAAGTTCTGGGTCCTAGGGGAAGGCAGGGCTGAGCATGGTCAGGGAGAAAAGGAAGATGGAGAGAGGTTTTAAATATTCAGATTTCCTTTCTAAATGTTAGGCTGATAGGCCTTACTGTGTCATAGAAGGCAGAAAGAGTATGAAGGGTAAACAGGATGCAGTAGAGCTACTGCGAGGAGAGTTGATGCTGTGGTGCAGAGGGAAAGGAGCTAATGACAGAGGGTAAAAGATGTCCTGAGGTGATGCTTATACAGCCTTTTCTTTCTGCTGCTCTCCATCCTACATCAGGGGAGATTGTAACAGTGGAACCACACCACTTAGTGGGGTCTGGCAGGTAAGAGAGCCTTTCCAGAAGCTGAGAAATTCTTAACCATGTATCCAACCTTATCCCAAAGGATGTGATCCTTCCCTCTGCACATGAGAGGCAGAAAGGCAAAAGCGAATGAGGGCACGTTTAGTATTTGCAAAATACTGTCAGAATCCTCTCAGGCGAAAGTGGAAAATGCCCCAGATGGCCTTTAGATAGGAAGGGCTGTGTTCTGTGTGGACCTTGAGAGAGGAGGAAGATTTGGCTTCAGTGGGGAAACAGGGCAGCTGCAGCTGGAAGAACACATAGCTTTGTGTGCAGCTCTCCTTGCTCACATCTGCATTTTGGTGTATAATTTGAACATTTCACAAGAGTGCTTTCAGATGGTCCTGTGAATGTTTCATGAGTCGTTAAGAAGTGGAGTGTGTACAAATGACAGTGTGCAGCCATCACTGTGTGGGGAGCGCATGAGTGCCTATTTTGGGCTGACAGAGTGATGTTCAGCAAACATCTTGTATTCATGAGGCCAGCAGCTGCTCATCTCTGATGCTTAACTGCTCACCCACCACATCTCTCCTACAAGCGTTGCTCGCAGGTTTAGTGCAGCCTTGTTCTCATTTCCACCACTGACTGCACGGATGTGCACAAAAGTGGCACACATGCAGGCATGGAAAGGCTTCATCTGAGGATGGGAGCCTCTTCATATATGTATCTGAGCCCGTCTCCTGGAGGGGTGGTCACTGGAAAAGAACAGACTCCTTTAGATTATAACCCATCTGACTATTTCGCATATCTTTACAAGGGTATGAATTATGGCCTGCTGGGACTGCTTTCCCCTCATGTACAAGGAGGGGAGCCTGCAGTGACTTGCTCTGATTTAGATGTACATGTCTGAATTTGGTCAGCATTTATCAGCTGAGACCTTTCAACAGTTTGCAAGTCTTTGTACTTTCACAAGTGGCTTGCTAGACAACTTGGACATCGTGCAGTCAGGTATCTGTATGTTATGCACAGCTACCTGTGAGCTGTGGGTAACTACTAGTACTCTTCTGTAGGTGAGTTCCACAGTGGGATACCTAACAGTTTTGCTGCTGAATTAATGGAGAGAAGTGTAACAAAACAGTTATAAGAAACAGGGAACCACTTACAGCATTTGGATGCAGAATGCAGAAACTGCTTCACTTTCACAGGTCTTCGTTACTTGCTCCAGTCTGCCTTATCTTTTTCTATTCCTGCCTCTGGTGCTTTATCCTTGTCTCCTTTTGTCAAAATTTTCAGCTCCTGAGGCAAGAGAGACTTCCCTGAAGCTGCTGCTGCCAGGGAAAATATTTTCTGTCTCTTCACCACCTCCTTAAATGGCAGTAGAAAATATCTTTTTCTCCCTTAACTTCTGTTTCTCTTTATTATGTGTTTTCCTTTGCTGTACCCAAGGAATGTACTTTACAACATATTTTAGGGCATGTTTGGGTGGAAGACATTCTGCCAAACAAGATGAAGTTTACGATGAAGCTTGGAGAAGGATGCTGCTAACAGTCCACTCTCCCTGCCCCATCCCCTGCATCATTTTGGAGGGATGTTGAACTGTAGCTGATAGTAAGAAATGAGAGCTGTGCCTTGCAATGTTTGCAAACCACGTGTAGAGCAGCTATCCATAATGGAGTGTGCTTGGCCAGGCTTTGGTTTTTGTTGGATGGTAGCATCAAACAAAAGTGAATTTGCTTCTTTGTTTGGGGGGATGCACACAAGCACAGTGCAAGGGTTGTATTTCCTTGAAAGAAGTAAAGAATCTTTTTTTAGCAATCATATATTCTTCTGTTTCTTTCTCTGCCTCTTTTCTTGCCACTTGCAGGTACTACATGAGCCCCTGATTGACGAGGATCCTGTTTTCATTGCTACCTGCACAGAGAGGGAGCTGCGCAAGAGGAAAAAGAGGAAATTCAGTCTTTGGGTTCGGCAGTGCTCATCCACTGGTTTCATCTGCCAGGTGGGTTTTACCTCTTCAAATGCTGTGATTCAGTTCCAGCAGGCCCTTAAATGTATTGCAGGACCAAAGGTAACAGTCACTTCTCTTTGTTACCCGGCCGGGGGCTACAATCTGAATGCAGGAGGCTTCTGACTCCTGAGAATACGAGACCCAATGGATAGTGATGACAAGTTCCCGATGCTTTGTTTGCTGTATGATTTAACTGAGAGTTTCTGTCTCTAACAATGTCCATCTGGCTGCCAGCCCTCAGCTAATTACATTGAAATGCAGTTAGAAAGTCTGTCTGTTTGTATATCCTAAGTTTATCTAAATGTCTGAGTACTGTGACTTATGTCATTTTTTATGAGTCAGCTTTTCTCTCTCTAAGTATGACACTGCACCTGTGATAGCCAGCGGTGTCCGATAGACTAAATCAATATGGTATCAAGATGTCAATTTTTCTGAGAAACATATTAGTGGGGGTTCCTATTACCTACCTTTTCACACATCTACCTCTCTATCAAAGAAATAAAATCTGATGTGACTTCAAGGTGAGATGTAAGCTGGACTGAGAGACATGTTGAAGGGTTTGTTTTTATTGTTGTAAGGCACTGGGAACATCTTTTCAAATTCTCAGCATCCCCAATTGCTGATGTATTTTGAGAGCCCTTGAAAAATCTGGTCATTTATTTTGATACTTAGAGGTGAGGGGGCAGATGTTTTCTAATATTTCTTTTTCCCAAGAGCTCCTGTGAAAATGTTGTGTCCCGCATGTTCCAGAGCGGTGGTTCAGAGGCAGGATGTGCACACTCCTTGCCCAGGCTGAATGCATGTCAGAACAGGGTCTGTGGATTTGCTGCAGCTGAACATTTGTTCAGAGCAGAATTTGGCTGGTGAATCATTATGACTGTTAGAGTAGCTGTGCAGGAAAAGAGGCTCACTGGGAACAGAGGTTTGTGTTTTCAGCTATGCTGTTCACTCTGAGAAGAAATTGAGGATCCTGCATCTTCCGCCTAGGTTTTAAAGCAGCTGTTTTCTCTGATACAAAATAGATTCACCTTGTGAAGCATCCTTGGAAGTTTCTGCTCTCAAGGCTCTTGGAAAGTCATTTGCTATATAGAGGCAGTGTCTTTGATCTCCAAGGAGAACTTTGCCAGTCCCACACGCAGTTTATTACTGAAGTGTGTTAGGTAGAGCAAGCACAAAGTCTGCTCATCTCCCTTGCCATACTCCCCCCAGCCAACTGCCACAAAACTAACAAGTCTTCAGACAAGCCAGAGGTTTCAGATTCTGAGCTATAATTATGTTGCACCTCCCGTCCTGTCCACTGAGAGACTAAATTAATGGAATGTCAAATTAAACAGAATAGATGCTCAGCACCACCCTAATCCTCCCACTCCCTTAATGAATTAGATACTCATGCTTCGCTTGCATCCGGATGACGTCCAGGATTATCTTGCCAGCTGCCTTCTATTTTCATTCCATGACTTGGCTGCCATCATCAACATGCTGAAATGACTGGGTGAAAGGGACATTAGGGAACAGTGAAAAGAAATATATCTTCATGCTAAAATGGAAAAACCTAATCTGAGGAGGATGGGCATCTACAATTATGATATGCTTGAAATGCTATGTTCATTTATGTGTCATGCTTACAAGCGGTCTTGCAGAATCCAAAGCACTTTGTCAGTGGTTATTTGGTTTATACAGTTTTAAAACAGAGGGTTTGTTTCTTTCCCTGTGTTTAACAAATGAAGAGAATTGATCTAAACCAGAAGAAAATCCAGTGTTTTCCCCATCATGTATACATCTTCCCTTCCATCTCCTGTGAAGCTGCCATCATGAAGAAAAGACTTGTTGTCTTATAGTTAAGGACTGACCTGTCTATCACCTGCCAGCTGTTGGAAAAACCTTACACCACCTACTTCAAAACATGCAGACGTTCTGTAGTACTGTCTGGGTGAATTCCCTCCCTCACTGCTTCCATGTGATGACATTAAGGTATTTTTATTTAAGATAAAATAGGACTATCAACATTTCATAAATCAGGATAATTCAGTTTCAAAAGTCTGAATAACATATATCTATAAAAAGATGAGCCAGCCCAGACAGAAGAGACGATGGAGCTATGTATGACTCGTTTTCAGGAGTGGAAGGAACCTCAAGAAGTTTGTGATTCTCCTGGCCAAAAACAACGTCCTCCAATCCTGAATGATAAGCCTGATGTTAAAAGAAAAAACAACTCCATTTGAGGATACATCTTAGTTTTCCCAGTGTTCTGCTTTTCCTACAATGAAAAGAATTGGTTGATTTGTTTTCTTAATGTAAAATGGATATGCCACATGCTGAGTTACTTTGTGAACTCTGGTTGGCAGCTCACAGGTCAGCTGTTAATGTTAGGAGTTTCAGCTGTTTGTCTCCTCAAATTCCTGTTCCTGCTTGTTCTAGACTCTGAATCACATTTTTGGGTATGAGTAAACACTTCTGTTTGATGGCTCATCATTTGCTTTTGTAAGGAAATGGTGTTTGGTTAAAAATCTAGCCCAATAAGCCATTCATGGAACAGAAGTGGAATAAAACCCAAAAGCTGCTCGTGGACATAAGAAAGTGCATACGCTTATATATTCATAATATAAATAATGTATTAGACTACTTTTCTGTCTTCTGTATTCCAGATAACTTGACTGCATCCTGACAGTTAAGTCTTTGTTTTAAGATGGATGCAAAATTACAGATAATATCTCTGCTTCAGAAAATCTCAAGCAGAGCATCTTGTTGCAGTGAATAGCTTTGTTGCTGAGCATCTCTTCACGGTCAGCTGGCCAAGTGGGAACATGCAGGAAGGACACATCATTCAAACAATGTAAATGTATGTCTGCCGCAGTTGGGAACATGAACAAAACCTCTCAGAGGGTTCAGAAGGACTCCAGGAGAGCTGACTTTGGCAAAATAGATGGCAAAACTGCCCTGATACTGTTGCCTTTTTCATCTGCTCTTGACACTGGACATCAAGGTGGCAGCAGCTGCTGGGGGAGTGGGCTTGGGCCTTCTCACAGCTTGCAGGACTTAAAGTGTCCCTCTCTACTCCATCTTCTCTTTGCTTTTCTTGTTTCTTTCCAATCTATTTCCCTATATGCTGCTTAGCACGTCTATTTCCCTACTTACCACCGAGACACTTTTAAAACCAATATTTCAATGTCTTGATTGCAGTTTAAATTATTGAAGTAGCTTAGAAGTCTTTCTTGTAATATTTGCTTAGAATATATTTAAATGGTAAGTCACACTATTTAAATCAAAACTCTAGCTGTGCCAGTTTTTTTGTCAGTTCTTATTTCTCTCTTTTTCTCTGAAAATCTGGAATACTTGATTAAAAAAATTGTTCATAAATATGATTGGTAGAGCTCCTTCTGATTTTAGATATAGCAGTATTGCTCATCAAAAAATGATGACGAGAATTACCAAATACCTTATCAGGGCTAGTTATTTTGTCCTGGTGGGACATATCATGTGCTCTCTGCATTTCTTGTGTGGGTCAGAAGGAATGAGCATGGTTATGAGTAACTGTTACTAAGTGATGCCTATTCCTTGCATAGCTCCTCCTGCACAGGAAAGTTTTCTGATCATTTTGCAGGAGAAGGAAGCACAGGATGCTGGTGAACCCCAGCACATCTGGCAGAATAAGGTATTCCCATAGTGCCTTGTCCTGAAGCGCAGACCCACAGTCCAAATGTAACCTTAAGACAGTGTCTGACCCAAAGAGCCATCAGTCAACAAGATGGAAGGCAGCAGTAGATGGTAAAGAGCACTACAAAGAGACAGTCAGGCAATATCAATCACTCTGATGAGGCAGTAATGGAATTAGCTCATCAACCTGATTATTTGCTAAAAAAAACGGTATCATGGTGAGGAAGAAATTATGGATGTGTATATCCTTTCCTATTCATTGGGATGAATTTTATTTTCTGAGGCTATACTGGGCACTTTTCCCTTTCCACACCTCCTCCCTGCCCCCAAATATATGGGCTCTGCACTTGCTTTTATTCCCTGGCAGAAAATTCTTGCAATAATGCATTTCATTTTCACTAATATCCTTGTGAAATATGTTACTCAGATTTATGAAGTGCTTTAGGTCCTTGTGCTGGGACTGACTTTGAGTTTCCACCTTCCACTGCTTCCCATGAAGTGATGAGTCAGAACAGAGTAAGGAAAAGTACTGTCTCTGCAGCTTGAGTCTTCCCTTGGTCCTGAAGAAACAGCAATTGGCATGATAGCCACATTTAAAGAGTGAAACCTGGATCAGGGTGGCCCCTGCCCAAGAGAGTAAGGAAGGGCTCTCTTCCCAAAGAGCAGCAGTCTCAGTGAAGGGAGATGTCTAAGGTTGCTCCACAGATCAGTGGCAGAGCTCTCAGTGGCAGCAAAAAACCCCCAAACAACGTAAACATCATACTTCTACAGTAAGTGCTGTAGTTAATTTTAGACTGGGGACCTACAGCCAGCCTAAATACTTCATAATCATATTGACTTTACAGAGTAAGAACTTCCGGAATTTAGAGAAACTGAGATTGTGCCCCAAAGAATTTGGAATTTCACAACACACCACATAAATGCATTCAGTCAATGGGAAAGGGAGGGGTAAATAAACCTGGAGTCAGTTTTGTTTTCAAGGTCAGAGTTGCAGAAGAGTTAGCCATCTGTTCACGTGTTTAATAAGCTGCTCAGAAATGTTGGTGTTTCGGCCTTATTTAAGTTTTGTTTAGAGATTAGTCTAAGCCCTTACATTTCCTTAAACAGTGCCCTGATAATTCCTCTATTGCTGGTACAGTTGCATCTGGAACACACAGATGTATAGCAGGTGCTTTGAGGAGGTTCTCAAGGTCATGCTTTGTCTGGGAGGGGATCCCAGGAAATCTGATCGCCTTCATTTGTCAATCACTGGTGGCTGGAAAATCCTATCTACTTTCTTCCTCTGGCTCCCATCCGGCTCTGGCTTTTTAATGTTTGTGGTTCTGTAATGTCAGCATCTGAGAATCCCAGATCTCAGCTGAAAGTCAATTATCCTCTTGCTCACCAGTGTTAAATGGAAAGGTATTTTTGCAGATGCGCGATAGGCCAGCCCTATTCATTTTTGTGGAGTTTACGATCTTACCATGTTTCTAAATGAATAGGAAAACCAAACCTAAATGTGATCTAATGCCAAGATCTCTTTCAGAGTTTACATACAGTCTTAGTGTCTATTTTCAGGTGTGAATGAAAGTTTTTTTTTAGTTCCCATCTGAGCCGCTTGGAGTTTATGACAATAAAACTGCATGTATAGTTGTGACCTTTCTGCAGCTGTTCTCACTCAGTGCAACTCTGCCTGGGGAAGCAGACTAAAAGTGCCAGAGCCTCCTGTCTTATGCACTTAATAGGTTTGCCATAGGAATGCCCCTCATGGATCCCATCCCTTTGTGCTGGGTGTGGAGAGCAGAACAAAAAGACAAGCCCTGCCCTAGAAAGTTCAGATGATAAGTGCAAGAAGGAGGCTTAAGCTTCCCACAGTAAGTCTCTTAAGTTCAGACACATTTTGGCTGCCCAGAGAACCGTGGAAAGCAGGCTGAGTGCAGCAGTATTTCTTGGCTAACACACATGGCAGAGATCTGTGACTAACACACTGCTAGGTGCCAGTATACACCCTACTCCTGGTGAGCCTGCACAGGCCAGGCAGTCATCAGCCTCGTGATTCCTTCTTAGAAATGAGCTGAGTCCTTGATGTCACTGATTTGTCATCTATCTATGGGTTTATCTTAAGATTTTATGCCCTTTTTATAAGTATTTTCCTCCTCGAGCTGCTGTGTGTTATCCTTTTAACAGTTACAGCATTTCTTATAGTTTATACTGTTCTTGCCTTGCATCATTTATATACCTTCTCACTTACACCTCCTCACTTACACACCTTCTCACAGCTCAACAGTAATTTTCATAGAAAATCTGAACCAATGTTGTGCAATTGTGTGGCATGAGAGTAAAGCCTCAGTCATGGACCTGAGCTGGGCTGCCAGTTACACAGAGGGAGCCTGGAAAAGCAGCATTAAGAAGCAGCAGGACCAATGCATTGATTAGCAATTGCCTTGTGGGGATTGCATCCTTTCTAGGAAAGGTTTTGAAGAGCAAAAGGAAAGAGCTCTGCTGGGATGGTGGTGATTTCCAACCAGGCAGGAGAAGGGCAGCATGGAAAGATGCAAATGTGGCCTTGTTTGACATTAGTTGTTGGATGCTTGGATTCACAGGGCAAATGCGGGCAGGAATCGCTATACTGACATGGTATAGAAGGAGATCAGTAAGGAAACCTAAACCATAAAGGCCTATCTCCATTTTCCACCTCCATTTCCATTTGATGCTGCGAAGAAGAGGGAACTGGCAGAAGGCTGACGTGGTCAAAGCAAAGGATTAGGCAAGTGATCTGAGGGGTGGAGCATTGTCTGGATGTCAAAATACATTTCAGCAAGGCCAGAGAAAAGAAGGATGATTGCAGTAACTGGGAGGAAAGCCAGGCAGTTCTTAAGTATTTGAAAGAATAGGAAATGATTTATGTGGAGCTGTTAGAGATAATGAATCTGCCTGACCTAGATGTGGCTGGCTGGGAGAAGGTACAGAGCAAAATCCATGGGCTGTTGGTCCGCCATGCAGGTAAGATGTTGTAGTACCCTCAGTGACAAAGAAATAACAAGAAATCATGGAAAGAAAAGCAAAGACCTTTAAGCCATATGACTTGCATTGTCAACTCTACCAGCATCTTTTTGCCAGTCTCACAAAGATCTTTTTAGAAACTTTGAAGAACATGTGCAGGTAAAACAGACTTTTGTCAGTCCTCAGCACAAAGATGTTAGCTGCATCTGTGTGTGTTCTTGCAGATTGAAATCATTCAAAATTGAATGCAGAGGGAGAAAAGAAGAGAACCAAGTAAAGAGCTTTGTAAGGAACACCAGGAACTAGCTGGGAACAGGTTGGGAAAACTGTGTGTTCTTGCATACCCTTTAGAAAGTAGCCATTAGAGTAGAGGAAGAGAATGAAGAGAGGCTCGAACAAATGAAAAGATCTGGTCTTGGTAAGAGCACCACCACTGGTGCCAACATCTGCTAGACGAGAGCTGCCGGGGAATAGATCATTAAAGAAGGAGGGAGTATGAAGTGCAGCAGGTTTAGGGTGAAGCTGGAGAGGAGAATCTCCCAACAGTGTTGGTAATGGCAAGAGTTAGAAGTGAGGTTTAGGATGAGAGGGGAAGACTGATTGAGGTGAGATCTAGAAAGTAGTGCTAGGAATGTGCAATTGTGGGTTGGCTGTGAAGCTTGTAGAAAAAAATTAAGTTATTTTTTCAATAGCTATTGCGGATCAGAAAATTATGACTACTTTGTACTCTTTCTTTTATAACTGTGTCATCCAAAAACATGGCTTCTGTTTTGTGGTTGTTTAGGATCTGCCCTTTGTGAAATATTTTTGCACAATATATCTTTCAAAATCTTCCTTCTGTTTATTACTACCTCTGCCCTTTTTTTTCTTCCAAATGTCATTTGTTTCATTTGAGAATTGTACCCTGGGGTGCTTCAATTATGTATGAAGGTGGAATATTTTGTATGTTCTATTCGCAAGTGCTTTCAATATGCCATCTGAGCTTTGATTATGAGCAGAATCACCAATATTTCAGTTTCTAGGGCACATTCTCTTAAATGTGCAGTCAAGATGTAGCTTTTGTTCCTAAGTGTTCAGTTTCTTATTCAGTTCCTGTGAGACCTTATGAACTTTCCACAAGAAGGTAATGAAAACATATTGGATTGAAAGTATCTGGTGCAGTAGGACAGCTACAGATAGAGAGATGGCAGAATTGAGTGTGTCGCTGTTCTGATAAACAACAGATATTCAACAGATAATTGAGGAATGAATAGAGAAAGCACTGCATGTTAAATATCTTCAGCCCATAGTTGCCTCCTGAGACAGATGATGTCACATCTATACAGATTATCCCAATTAGTGCTGTAGATCAAATGTATCAGTAGCCATTAGAAAAGATAGACAGTGAAAGAGATCTCTGCAGATATTCAAGAAGCACTGGTTGGGCTGTCCTGCACAGAAGCATACGATGTTTGCTGCCAGCATCTCCTGTCTGTTATCCAGCAACAGTGGTTGGGCCTGTACTTCTGAGGATATTTTGCTGTTGGTGCACATGGAAAGGGCACAAAACTAATGTCCCAGGACAAACCAGAAGGTCTAGTGAATGGTTTAACAAACATTTTGGAGGAGCAGTTTCTGACTCTGCCTGTGAAGGTCTAACAGCCAATTTCTGGCAGTTTGTGCTGTTTCTGCAGATTCCTGACTGTCAAATACCAGCTTCTAATGCATTACAGAAAGGGAGGGAATGCTGTGGGCTTCAGTAGGTAGGATCTTAATGGTTTGAGGTGGAATAAAAATAAGCTGGATGAGGGAAAATAAAGGCCATATGGGATCCTAAGCATTTGCAAAGATATTTGAAACTATGCCTTTGCCAGTTATCTGTACACAGCCACTGTTTCACAGCAGCCTTTATGCCTTCCAACATTGTGCTGCTGTCACCCATCATCCCAATAGAGCTGGGCATGATAAAGCTTTGAATGGTGCTTCTCCAAAACAAGAAATATTGTGCCAAGAACAAAGGCTATTGTTGGATAGGCAAGGAAGCGCCCAAGGAGAAAAAAAATGAAGTGCCCAAGGAGAAAAAAAATGGAGTTATATTTAGCATTGGAGGGGGAAAGATTCAGCAGTGGGTATGGACATTTGAGTAAAGGGCACTGGGGAGGTGAACAGAGCAAGGGGGGTTAAGATTCAAGGCCAGGTGCACAGGGAATTCTGCTAACAAAACCTATGAAGTGTGTAGCATCCTCATATGAAAGTAGTGGTACCTCAGTGGACAGTTGCCTGGTTGGTATGCTCTTTAAAGCAGATGCTTCCAGACACAAACCAGCCCACAGCGAGGGACCAGTTGGCACAGGAGCAGTGCCAGAGGACTGTCCCTTGGAGGGGCAGCACTCTACAAGGAACACAGGTAAGGTGTAAGACACTTCTATAGACTTTGAGAGATTCCTGCTTTATTTTCAGTTTATCTGCTAATCCAAGGTCAAAACTAATCTGTCTGCATCTTCTGTCTCCACTGCCCTGTCTGTAGGTTTTGGGGATTTCATCTGTGGTCTCTGTGCTGACATACTAGTAACCTAATTTTAATTTTGTTGCCAATAATCATGAAGTACCTTTGCTGTAAATTTGGAACAATCTGTTCTTTGAATATATTCCACTGGCTCTCTGGAGTCCTGATTAATAACCTAAATGACTTATCATAATTAGCTAGTCCTCAGCCTTAGAATTGGAGAAGCACAAATTTGACAGCTTTCAAAAATGAGTGGAGCAGAATCAGGGAGTCTGCAAACATTGCTGCCTTTGTCCTCATCTGGAAGCTGTTTCTATCAATAACAGGGGTTTTGGGGTTTTTTAATGATAAATGATGTATTTAAGACTTCCTTTTAATGTACACTCTACTTTTTGGAATTTGTGTACATTTGTCCTTGCACCAAGTTTGTTTTCAGCATGTCAGTTCCTTCAAAATTATGTTCAATTTCCCAGAAATTTCATATGTAACATACCCTGTTGAGGTCTGTTCCATGATGCAGGAATTCCTAGGATATGTTACACAGAATACCAGTGCTGGGAGATGCACCATCTAAAATAGGGAGAAGCTGTTTAATTGAATTTTGTTCTTCTCTAAGATCATTGAGATACAAATTACTGGGAGCACTACTGCAAACATGAGCATTTTTGTTCTCTGAGGATTGCTATGAATTTGCATTTGTAACTGTGTCTGTTGGTAAGAGAAATAAGCTATGCAGAGAAGTAATGCTATATGTTTTGCATGGTTGAAGTCTCAAACAAATGTAAAGAAGCTGTTGTGGGTACATCACTCCAAAAACCAAGGGAAAATTACTTCTTCATGCCCCTGAATACTGAACAAGTTTCAGCTTTTTCTTTGACAGGTAACATTTTCTGTAATTCATAAAAGTTTTGAGTATTTCAGAGCCAAAGTCATGAAGGCAGGCCTGGGCAAGTTTTTCTGAACATTTTCATTTGTTTGTGTCTTAAATCTTTGCAAGTTCCATGGTATTACAGTAGTGTTTGAGTAACTGAGTACAGTGTTTGCTTCTTCACATTTCTCTTTCCAGCAGGTTATTTCTGCTAGCTCTTAGAACAAGATGAAGGTTGGATGCCTAGTTGGCTTTATTAAGTGTTGAACTTGGCTGAAAGTTGTGCTTGTAAAATACTGTCAGTGAAGTAAAATAGAAGGCTTGTGTACAAACTGAGGGTTACACATTTTCTTCCTCTGCATGGTTCACACTGTTTTGGTGGGTTGTATCCAAATCAGGATCTACATAAAGGATCTAAGTGTTAGCACTGTGCCTGGAGAGTTTGATGAGGGTGTTCTGGCTGGTTGGGAGTGCATTTTGGTCATTTATGGAGGTGCACATGCACTTGTGTCACAGCCCAACAGTTACTGCCAATGGGAAATAAATCTGAATATTAATGCAGTGAAGCTAATGGGCCATTTACTTCTGGTCATCTTACACTGGCCTTTCTTGAAACTGAAGTTCCCGTGCTCTCCTTTTGCCGGCAGCAGTGAAGCCTATGCAGATTCAGTACAATGTGTAATCCCTGTTATGACTGGAGTCTTTTCCTGCCAAACAATCTCCAAACTGCACAAGAGTGACAGGAGCCTCAAAAGTGAGGTGAAGGATGCTGTATTTATCAGTAACTGTGCCAGCTAACCTGAGTTGGTTTAAAAGTAACAGCCTCTCGAAAGGGACTTTAATTAGCACTTTATAAGAAGTATCTGCTGCCTTTTCAGCTTGTCTCAAGTTGAGCTGGGCAGGTATGTTGGCAATTGCATCTGCTCAGTCTGGATTCCTAATAACCTTTTGACTTTCCTTACCATTTCTCATTTAAGATTTATGTCCATCTCAAAGAAGGGAGTGGTGCTGATGGGCTGGATGCTTTGAAGAACAAACCACAGCTTCACAGTATGGTGGCCAAAAGCCTTTGTCAGAATGCCTCTGGAAAGAACTACATCATCTTCACAGGCCCAAGCATTACCAGCCTGAATCTCTTTGAAGAATTTGAGAAGCAAGGTGTGTATCGGGTGACTCACTGGGTTTTAGTGTTGACAGACCTAGGGGCCTCCTGCCAGTGAATTAAAAAAACCTTCCAAAAGTCTTCGCTGATATTTCAATTCCTTGTATAGATAAGTTGTTCATCTCTAAGGAAACTTCTCATTCATGAGAATGTACTGTGCAGAAGACTTTCTAAGTTGCTGTTTATATCTTCCTTTTTAAATCTTCAAAATGAGGATGTAAAAACAATTTAAATAAGGTTATTTAAAGCACTTACTTTTGTTCTTTGACTTAGAAGTGTGAGGTCAAATCTCCTATGTGACCTGGGGGACTTTTCAAAGAATTTCCTACCTGCCTGTGATTTTTCTGTTCCTCTTGTGAAAGATGAAGGACGGGATGAATCCTCAGAGATGTGCCTTAGAAGTCTTCTTTTGTTTAATATCTGTTAAAGATGTGTTTTCTCGAGAGGACATTTTATGCCTTTGCAAAAGCTCTAAAAATTTTGCTTTTTTGTGGTTTTGGGGTTTTTTTGCTAGTATCAACATACCTTGATGGGACAGTTTTTAGTTTTGAAATCATAATAAAACTCTCCATTAGCAAAAACCAACTTACAGCAGAATCTGTAAGAATGTCTCCCAAGCAAGTCTCTTGCTAGTGCAAAGAGCAATCCCAGGTCATCCTATCTGTCAAATGTCCCTCACCTTGAGCGTGGAAGAGCCACATGTTCCTTTGCTTTCAGTCATGCTGAGGTCTTGTAACTCCCCCGCAATTACAGTATCCTGCACTCTTGCCAGTCAGTTCTAAATCATTTCATGTAACCGGTCTCGTTCTTCAGTCAGCACAGCCTTTCAGAGTGGTGTGGTGCATAGAATAGATCCTTCCCGGGAGTGGGCATGGAGGCTGCCATTATGCATCACACCTGTGAGGCCATTTGCTGGCACACCACTGCTGTCCAAGTTGGGATCTTTTCTGTCACTGCAGAAAATTAACTCACATAAACCATTATATTAATGAAACACGGCCCAAAGCAGGGGGAAAGTCTGGGAATTGAGACAATGTGTTGATTCTCATTTAAAGTGAGAACAGCAGTGAGCTGCACCAGTACTGTAGTTTAGCACTACAGATTATGCTGGCACTGAGGGCTGCATCTGTTGAGCTCCATGCAGGACTTATCTCCTACATTAATTTAGGCAAGCTGGAAGCTCACTGATTACAGTGGAATACCTGCATATTCTCATAAAAGAGCCATGGTTTCCCAAATGCTGTGAACAGCCAAATGGGAAAGGAGTCAAGCATGTTTATAGTGCACTGGAGTTTTTCCTCTGAGCAGAGACCAATCTTTGCTAGGTGGCTTTTCACAGTGATGGTAAGCATTAAATTTTTAAGAGTACCAAACGAATGATGCAAAATTTGAGTTTAAAAGAATGTAGAGGATAACACATGTACTCTTCGTATGTGAGATGAAATGTTAAGGTTTAAATGTAAAGACTGATAACTTGACTGAATTCATCCTTTATGCTTAGCTAGAGAAGGATAAAGATTATCTGGCATGATCCATTTGGTCAGTAACCCTGGTTGAAAAAGATACATGGCTACTAAACCAGTTGAGTGTTTATTACTTGCAGATAATTCAAATTGTTCACGGGGTCGAATTATTCATAGGCTTTACACTGCACAGATCATTCAAATTAATGGTTTCTAGTAGGTAAGAAATTCAGTAATGTCTTTTAAAAACATGTAATTTTGACTTACTATCTGATCAAATATGCTAATGCAATACTGAGATTTCAGTTTGGTTCATGGTTTGTTATATAGCTTCATGAGTTTTTATAATCTCTGACAGCTGCCTCCAAAATTAGATTTCAGATCTGGTGCATACTATCACCTTCCTGGGGATGAAGCTATGAGGTGGGTGGGGGGTGGACACCAAGAGAGCAGATTTATTGACTTTGCAAAACAGCATGGCACTCCTACATAAAGAAGATCATGGGGAGAAAATTGTTTCTGTTTAATAAGGCAGTGGCATTGTCTGCATTTGCCATGAGCTACTAGGGGCTAGCTCAGGTTTTGCAGGGAGATGTTGAGCTGAAAGGACTATGAGACATGGAGAGGTGAGATGTCAAGCTGTGGTGAAGTCAGTAAGAGCCGTGGAGGAGATGGTGTTTATTGACTCTGCTGCAAAGCAGACAGTGTACTGCCAGCACCTGCTGGGATCCTACTGCATTAGCAGTACATTTGGGGAGAGGCAAGCACAGAAGCCTGGACTTGATGGAGGGATCTCTCCTGATCTACCACAGAGTCTCCTTCGGCAGTGAAGTCAATGTTGGGATTTTTTGATGTGTGGCTTAGCCAGCTACACCTGATGTGTGGCTTAGAGCTACACCATGAATCAGCACTGTCAGGGGAGCCTATTGAAACACATTTATGCTCAGGTGCTCATGACAGTTCAAGACCCATTCTTAAACTGATAAATTTACCTTTTTTTGTTCAAGAAAATTTAATCTGTGGGCTAGAGCAGGACCAGCAGTAGAAAGATCCCATTGAGAGCTGAAAGCAAAAAGAAATTGGTACTGATCTTAACTGCTTTATTTTGTTTGGGAGTTTCATGACTATCAACAGAGAAATAGGGAAAGATTTAAATAAATTCATGCTTGGAAGCCATAAACTTACTGGGAACATAAAAGTTTTAAGGGAATGAAAGGGAATTGTGGAAAATCTGGCAAGTCACCCACTAAAACTCTATTAGTTCCTTTCAAAATTCTTGATGAGAAGGACCTGGGGTCTTGGTAGCCAGTGTGCTGAACCTGAGTCAGCAGCATGCCAAGCTGGTCAACACTGTCCTGGGCCGTGTTAACAGGAGTGTCACCTGTAGATCAAAGGAGGTGATTGCAGCCTCCTACAGCTTTAGACAACATGCCCCCAGTACAAGAATACTCTGTATACAAATATAGTGTGCCATGGGGAGGGAACTGTTCTTGTTCAGGTTGAGAAGAGGCTTTGGGGGGATGCAACAGCAGCCTTACACTACCCTATCATGAGAATGGAGCTGGCTCTTTACAGTGGTGCGTTGTGGAAGGACAAAAACCAACAGATTTAGGCTGAAACAAAAGATGTTCAGACTAGATGCAGGATTTTTCCTGAGGGCAGTGAAGCAGGATGCCCAGACAGGTTGTGCGGTCTCTGTCCTTGGAAGTTTTCAAGCCCAGACAAAATGAAGCCCTGAGCAGCACTGTCTGGTCTCAGAGCTGACCCTGCTCTGACAGGGGATGGGACTAGAGACCTCCTGAGTTGTTTTTCAGCCTGAACTATGCTTTAATCCACAGAATCCTGTGATCCTATAAAAACTTTTGTGGAATCTTAACTGTCATTCACTTTTCCTCACCCTAGCCCACACATGTCTTATTGTTAAAAACACAGTGCTCTTTATTGAGAGCCTGTGGTGTAGCACCTTCACTGTACCACGGCAGACAATAATGTGCCTTGCAATACAAAGGGATGTCAGTGAACATAATTATAAGACCTATGTTAAGATACCAAGAACTGAGAAAACTTCAGAAAATAAGGTAGAACACTTTGATCTTTTTCAAAATCAAAACCCTGAACAGACCTCTTTTTTATTTTTCAGGGGACATACAAAGAATTTCTTTCTCTGGCCTCTGACTAGAACTGGAAACCTGCACTGAAATGCCCCAGATTCTCTGTTCTGTGAGCAGACAGGTGTCACTGCTATTTGCTGTGACATTCATTCATAGTACACATCCCTTTTCCCCTAAGTGTTAGTATTGTCCTTTATAGAGGACAAAACCTCCTAAAGCCCTGTGTTCCACGCTTGCCTTAAACCTATGATCCCTGAAAGTCCCTTCTGCATGTTGTGAACCAGCAGGAGCAGCTGGCTCTGTTCTGCAGAGGGGCTGGTGTTGGCAAAGCTGCAAGAGCTGCTAACCTGGGTGACCATGGCCTTCCCACAAGGTTTGCAGGATCCTGCAACTCCAGCACATGGACTAAAGCAAGCTCACTTCTCCCCACAACAGCTCCCCCCATCCCCTCCCTCCCACCGTTTCCTGGCTCTGACTTGACCCAGTGCTGCATGCAGAATAAATGATGGCAGAATGTGTATCTTTGCCTGAATTAGTTCGAGCCTGATGGCCTTTGTGAACTGTAGTAGTGAAGATGTGGTGAAACAGCCTTCAGCACAAGCTGTCTGGAGGCTGGAGGCTCTGGGAATGAGTTTTGGGTGACTACACCACATTGCCTCTTCTTTGCTGAACTATCTTAGGTGTATTAATCTATATTGCACCTACAGTTTAAGAAGACCAGGGAACAAGCTGTTTCCACTGACTCCTGTGTGTGCAGCAAACACCTGTTGTGATTCTGATTTAATTACACACAAAAACTTCATTGAGCCAGATGGGTATAATTTTTATTGCTTCTATTGCTATAGTAACTTGGTGGTTTTAAAAACCTCTACAGTAGATTAAGGGTGTCATCCATGATGAGAGATGCTAGTAAATCTGCAGAAGTGCTGCACTTTTCTAGGCTGTACAGCAGGAAGGCAACACGGTGTGTTCCTTAGAGAGAAAATGGTTCCCATTATTCTGCATGAGGAGTGGAACATCTGCTGGAAGCTTTCTACAGGCTTATTGCTACAATAAAAGGAAAGGCTACAACTAATTATTATGGGATCTCAGAGATGGCTGTTGCTGTTTTGAAGCTCTAGCACAACTATGTAGTTATTAGCTTGGTTTTATTCCATTGCAGCCTCCTGGAAAAAGTATCACATTTCAAAGAAAAATAAACTCTGTGCAGCTACGAAAATTCTTCTCAGGTTTGCTTGTTATCAAAGCAGGAAGATCTTAATATTGGCTAGAAGAAAGCTTCATGAAGGTTTGCTGTGTTAATGGCTAAGTTTGCAGGTACATGACCTACAGTGTTTGGGTACCTCATAGCAACAGAAGACATTTTAAAAAAGAAAAATAAAAAATCAGCTTTCCACTGGAGGTGCAGTTCCCTGTATAGTGATTGTAAGCCTGTTACCATCAGGCTTTTCTCATTGTCTTTTGTGGAAGGAACTTATGGATTTCTAGGGATTGATTAATTCATTAGAGATAACCAGTGGAGTGCAGGTTTCCCACTTGAGAATGAAGTTTTCCCATTACTGTGTTGGTTGACCTTCTTCTCACATCAGTGGCTTAAATTTCTGATGGAAGAGCCATAGCTCCTTGTAAAACTGCCCACAGCAACTGGACCAATGCATGAGTATATGCAATTAATTTATTAGTATTCCTGTAGTGTCTGTGAGCTGTTGAGGGGATGCTCAGCATGCCAATCACTCTATTAACCAAGGACAAAGGCTGCACCTGCACTCAAGAGCTTAGGTGCTTCCAGAAAGACAGAGGCAGAAGAGCCACATAAATGGAAACCCAAGAACAGAGGTAACATGTTTAGGGGAAGCCAGATACTGCATTCTGATTTTGGATTTTCACTCTAAGGATATCATGCAAAATTCAGCATGATGAAAAATTTGATCAAGCAGACTTAGCTGACAGATGAGCTTTAAACCCCCACAAGATGTGCACAGATGTCACCTGCTTCCATGCCCACTGGTTTTTTCCACTCAAATGAGTTAACACAAAACTGAGGGAGACCATGGAATTTTCCATCCAAGATTTCTTTGAGTCAGGGAAAAATTGGATTGAGAAGATCTGCTTCTCTTGGACTAACAGAAACAGGCTGTTACTATTTCACAGCCTAATGAAAAATTCAAGCATTGTTATTAATGTTGTTTCCAAACCTTGTTTGTGCCCACCTGGCTGTATTGAGATGCATTTTGTGGTGTTAGATTTTATTCATTGCCTCTTTCACATATGAAAAGGCCAAGAAGCTGTGAGCAGCAGACTGTGTCGCCTGCAGAGCCTCTGGTGTCTGTGCAGGACAAGATCAGTGCTCACTCAGGTAGGGCGCTGTGCAGTTTTTCTCCTTGCCCTAAAATCAGTTTTCATTGAACTTGTATTTCTATCTTCTCCATCCTTCTGGCATATGCATTTTTTAAATCAACCAGTGGTTTCAGTGATTTTTAGCTGCTTAAGCAGCATTTCCGTAGCAAAGTAGATGATGCGGGTGCAAGGAGTATTGAGCTAAAAATCAAGAACGTGGCAGCACAGTGAAGCAGTAGATTAAACTATTGTGACTAAAAGGATCATAGGACTCATGTAGGAGAATTTGTTTCAGTTAACAGCAAAGATGCTATAGCTTTCCCTACATCCCTGTTCCCTCCACAATTTATTCTTTTAGTTAAACATCAAAGACTTTCTTGGATCGTAAGTTCTGATTTGCCCCATAATGCATATCACCACTGGGGAGTTTTTGAGACCAATTTTAAACATGTAATG
Source organism: Platysteira castanea (assembly GCA_013397175.1). Lineage (NCBI taxonomy): Eukaryota > Metazoa > Chordata > Aves > Passeriformes > Platysteira > Platysteira castanea. The sequence goes on from VYXC01009560.1 coordinate 1,549,334, forward strand.
TTAAACACAGATTGTAGGTGTTATAGTTGGGAAAATACCCTGAATTATTTTTCCTGTTGTTTCATCGTTAGGATACGGGAGGCATCAATATATTTCAACGAGAGAGCAGACCTTCTGCACTTGTCTGTTCCCAGAGACATCCATGTAGTACACAAATCTTTGGTATTACAGAAGAAAACCAGTTAGCTGCCATAGATGTTGGACTGGAAGGTTGTAGGGCAAGTTCTTGAGAGGTCATTCAGGCTTGCTCTGCTGGTTTTGCTCTCTGGGTCTGTGCAGTGGCTTGCTGATCGGGATTGTGTTTGTTCACACAGAGATTTACTGCTGTGGGTTGCTGAGCACCAGGAAGAGTGACTGCACAGGCCTACCTCCATCCATGCTGAACAATTCTGAAACTCCACAGTCCAGAGGACAATACAGAATAAGAATGAAGGGAAACATGTCATTGATTTGCTGGTACAATAAAGGGCACTTCCGTTTTCTGACCAACGCTTATTCTCCAGTTCAACAAGGTAAGAAATATTCCTACTTCTCATCTCAAAAGTGCACATGCTTTATGTCACAAGCCAGAATGAGTCACTGAGATTGATAATAAGCCTGAACAAAGAGCTTGATTTTAACTGATCATACATCCTAGATAAACAGTAGCTGTAGTGATTACTTCCCTTTTGTGTCTTCGTACAACTATTCTTTTATTCCCATACAAAGGTTAAAAGCCTACTGCTAATGCAGCCTCCTTGCCTGAGCTGGTGGAGGCCCTATCCTTTCAGGTACAAAGATTATATCATTGCTGATGGTCAGAGAAGGGAAGATGATTCTTGCAGAAGATTATATTAGCCCCATTTGCAAAGCATCTTGTAGGATTGCTGGTACAGAAAAATTAATAATTATGTACTTCGAATTCCAAGCAGATCCTACGATTAATTTTTCTTATCTAGTAAAAACTTAGTCACAAACAAGTATCTTTTTGCCAGAAGTAAATATGATTAAGGTTTCCTGTTGTATGTTAAATTGATTTTTAGCAGTCGATGAAAAGAAGGCAAAACAGATAACTTGGATAGTTCAAATAATTACAGAGAGCTTCTTGTTACTGAAATATTTTCATTTTTGGAAGTATCCAGATGGTTTTAAGAACCTTTGGAAACTTCTATAAAATGCAATATGACTAACTAACTTCTTGAAATTAGTTTTTTAGTGAGAATATTGTTTCAGTTTCTTACAATTTTTGTGATTCAGATTTATGTATAACTGCCAGAGAAAAATGAGAATAAAAGAAACATTTAAATATAAAGCCATCAATTCAAAGGCATCTTCTACACTCATTTTCTGAATCCCAAGCTACTCTCAGATGTGTGTACAGATAATAGAAGCAAAATTAAGGCTTAGAATTACTGTATGGTAAGCTGAGAAAGCTGACCTAGAGTGTTGTTCAGTGCCTTGCCAGAAGGCTCATTGCCTTAGCAAAGCATGGCTGATCCTGTGGAATTGTGCTGGGCATCCCAGCAGAGTGAGGACTTGGTGATTCTGATGGACTGATGTCTGAGCACAAATGCTGAAAATATGTATGTGAAGGAAATATGACACTTTGGAAACCCTGCTGAAGCCAGTCTCTGGAGCAGTGTAGCTTCCCATGAGGGACTTTCACCATCAGGATTTGTGCCATTTTTCCTTGTGGATTTTGCTGGATTTGGATTATTCAGCAGCACTAACTGGACAAGAGTTATCACTACAAACTTCTACTTGTTATCTTTAGACTAGCATGGAGCATATGGTTATAATTCATAAATACTAGAAAAATACTCTGTTTGTAAACATCACTGTTAACTGCCCTGTTAAAAAGGGGAACAAACACAGACTGTGCTGGCAGCATCCTTTAAAAGCAGCACATGGAGGTGTGAGCTGTTGTGCTTGTGATTGACCTTGGGTGTGTTTTGGCATGGATGAGGTTGTAGATGGTGTGTGTGAGGTAGTTTAACGTCCACTGATTATGACTTCTGTGTGTGATGGATAAGACTTTCCCAACTCATTGCTCACCAAATGCTGGCTGGGACAGTTGACATAGTTTGCTGTGAATCAGAGCAGAAAACAGAGACTGGCTTTTTAAAGAGTGATGCTGGGCAAAGAGTCTCTAGCAGGGACCTGGGAACAGATGGAAGCTTGGTGGGAAGACAAGAGACCAGATTGCTTGCCTCTGATTTGGCACCGGTAAAGTCAGTGCAGCAAAGATAGTTCAAACCAACTTGACAGAAGCTGGACCACCAGTCTCCTCTAAGGCATTTAAATATAGAGGAGGAAGAGGTGAGATCTGTGGTCCTTGAGGCAGGCCTGGAGCACAGACCTGCTGAGCACGTTAGATGGGAGAGGAGGTAGGGATGAAAGGGGTTAAAACCCACGTGGGGTCGTTGAACAGAGACTGGTGCCAGTGGGATTGTCTGGTGATGCACAGTGTGTGTTTGCCCTTGGCTGAGTGTAAATGTGTACGGGCTGGAGGAGGCCATGAACAGAAAACCTTAAAAACATAAGGCAAGAGATGGTCAGAAGAACACTTAGAATGAGAAAAGATGTGAACATTGCTAATAATTAGCTATTTATTGCAATTTAAAGGAAAGTCAAGAAGGTAAATCTTGCCTGTACTTGGAGTGCAAATCCCATCCAAGCCAGAGGCACCAGGAGGGCAGTACACTTGTCAGAGCAGATCTATGAATACTGTTCTTAGATGTAGCAGGTTATTTATTATGGATGTTTTAAACCAGCATGTCATAATACATCATCTCAGATATTCAAGGATGGGTCTCATTCCTTTAGTTCTGCAAAAATGTCCAGCTTACTTAGCTATCAAGTATGTAGTTTCTGCCTAGAACAAAATCTGGTTGGATTTTTAATTGCACTTGAGCTTTAATTATTCCTTGTGCTTGTATTACAAAGGAACTGAGGATTCAAAAGAGATTGGGACACCCATAGAATAAAAAGTTATCTTATTCTAAAGCAGATCATCTATGTGCTGGCCCAAATCTCCCCATCTGTGGGACAAAGCTGCATTCTGGTTTTTTCACTCTAGATCTGGTGCCCACTTCCCCCACATCTCCATTATTATGTTCTAGAAATAACTGCAATCTTTTTTACCTTTCATATGTAGCAGGATGGAGCAGGTAGCAACCTCACTTGCTGCACAGTAGGATGACCAGAATAACATTTTCAGCAAAAAGCTATTGAACCCAAGATCTTTTTAAGAAGTAGCTTCTTTCTGAGAAGAACCTTCACAGGTGCTCTTCACCAACTAGCTCTACGTAAAAGCTGAACAGTCAATAACTAAGAGTATAAAACAAACCTTGGGCCACATATGCAAGGAATGAAGAGCTGCAAATGGCATGGTAGCATCTCCTAAGTGACTTGTGAGAAGGTGGAAGGTGTTGTGGAGTCATCACAATTGTATGAAACAGTTGTATGAGTTTCTGTGTGGTTCTTACTCCAGGAGAAGCTGGAGTGACGGGTGACTGGTGACAGTCTAGTTTCCTGAAAAGGCTTCTGAGATTGGCCCAAAATTGGAAAATCTGGGGAAAGAAACATAAAGTTAAAAACCATGTTTCAGGATGTGTAAGCTTAGGGTTTCAACTTACCATTTGCATGTGTCCTTTGTGAGACTACAGTGAGGAGGTTGTGTCCACATATGGTGAGATTGGGGATGGGGCCAGAGGATCCTGATGGTAAGACCTCAGTCATCAGACCTTGTACAATGCTGAATGCTGGCAATCCTGATAAAGAAATGTAAGAAATCAAAGTCCTGATAAAAAGTCTTATAGCACTTGGATCGTGCAATGCCCCTTCTTTTGTATTGTTATGAAATCCCAGGGTTTGCCAAGATGGATGCAAGTGCTGGTATTAATGAGACTCCCATTTTTAAAAAAGCATGATTCTAGATAGTCTTAGAATAAATGTTTTGAGAAAACAAGCATGTAAACCTTTGTCTTTTGGCTTGTTTCATTTGAGGTAGTATTTCCCAAGCTTTGCTTGATAGGCATACAGCTTAAAAATTTAAATTAAAAAGAAAAAAGGGTTAGAAGAACCCCAAACCCAAAAGCTGATGCCTTTCTATGGTGACGGGATGGAGGCCAGCAGTCAGCACCCTTTCCAGCATGGAAGCAAAGGCAGGCTGTGGCTGCAGTGCAGGTGGTGTGTTCCCTGGAGTGCTGCCAGGGATGGGAACACAGCAGTGCTGAGGGAGGACCAGGAGGGGAAGTGGCTCATCGGATGTGCTGATGAGTCAGCTGGCTCGGGACCACATGCCACAGAGACCTGCAGCTAGGAATGACCCAGCTCTGGCAGTTGTCTTCCCTGGGAAGGTGGATTATGGCTATGAAACAAGCCTAGGAAAGGCTAAAAATAATATGCCTATAAAGCTATTTATATTCTCAAAACAGGAGAATGTTATGGGGAAGACAATAGAAAATGATAGGTAGTATATGGTTCTGCCACTGCAATGCGTTCTTTTAAAGATTATGAATACAAAGCAAATTGCAAAGGAAGTACAAATCCTCCAAAGGAAGAGAAGGGGAAGAAAGAGAAGAGAGCAAGAGGAGAAAGAAGGGGTTTTTTTTTGTGTAACACTTGTACCAGGATATACTTACTCTTCCCTGACCTGCCCTGATGAGATGGCAAGTGATTTTGCAGCACAAGTACAGCAGGCTGGTGGTGTATCAGTCCTTTTTACCTCATGCTGGCCAGATATTTGTAGGACTCATTAAAAAAATCAAAACCACACTATAATAATTACGTGAATGTAATGAAGAATTTATTTGTTCGATTGGTTTCCCACCCCCCTCCTTGGGCTACATTTACACCCAGCTTGAGGAGGCAAAGGTGAAAGGAGAGTGTATTGAACAATTCAGAGGTGATATAATTTTGGACTCTGGAAAAATCAGACTTTGAACACCCCAAATAAATTTCTGCATGGCTCAGCTGTAACATGACATTTAGTATGTGTCGCATACTTGCTTCAAAATAGAGCCTGCCAGCTAGGACAGCACAGGGGGCTTGACAGAGATAATGGATGGAATGAGACTTCCAGCTGGAGGAATGAAATGGTGAAGTCTGTAATCAAAACGTGAGTAGCATTTTAGTGCTGATTGTAAAAGAGATGGCAGAAGGAAGGTGAAGAAAGTTTTCTTGAAAGCTTGAGAAATGAGAAAGCCCAGAATTGTTCCCTTACTGAAACGATGCTGAGAAAGGATGCAACCAAGCCCGTGCTTCTCTAGACCCGGAGAAAATAGTGTTGTACCAGAGAGAAGGGCGCCTCACTAGGCAGGGTGCCATAGCCATGGAGTAAGCAGTGGTCCACACCCTGGAGAGCCGGCCATGGAAACCTATGGGGGCATAAGGTCAAAAGTTAGGGAGCAGACTCCTATGCTATAAGTTTGTTTTACTCACCCTTCCTTCCTACAGGGAGCTTTCCCCAGGAAGTGGGAAGAAGGATAGAAGCAGTAAATCAGAAAAGACCAAGGGGAGTTTCTTAGGAGAGCATTGGGCTCATAAATACTGCTGTAGTGTTGGATAAGGCCAGGTCAAAAATAGACCACATGAGGGAATGGGGCCTGGTTTTGGAGTAACCTGCTCTACCACCACATCTTTGTCTGTGCAAAGAGTGGTTGGTAGGTGGCTGCAGCGTGATGCCTGTTGCCTTAACACAGATTTCTGCAGTAGGCAGGGTGGCCAACCCCCAAGATGCGCTGAATTACCAAGCCAGATGACCAGGCAGGACAGGAAACAGCACTTGCAGGCAGAGGAATGTACACTAAGCTCCAGTGAGCAACCTAAGGGTATTTCTGAGCTCTGGCTCCCCACAGCAGGAACCAGGCTGCTTTTCGTTTCAAAGAGATCGCAATCACCAAGCAGCATCACTTCTATCTTCACTGAGTTCAGACAGCTGGCTCCTTCTTGCTGTATTTTCTTCTCTTTGTCAATGGGCCCCCAGTGAAGAGAAGGTAATGTTGCTCTTGGCCCCCATGGGTAGAGATAAGCAAAGGATTTCATTTCAAGGGACTAATTTGGGACCTCCAAAATTTAAAGCATATAACAGCAAGTCACTGCTCTAGAGGTGACTACAACTTCTTGTGACCCGAAAGAGTAGAGACTAATACTGTCTGTAGGGGGCTACTGTGGGACTACAGCAACGTGTGGGTTTTTTTAAATATATGGCAAAGATGTTTGTGTCTAATGTCTTTTCATTTCCAACTGAAAAATGATCCCTCTTCTTCCCCTTCCGCTTGTTCAGTGTACTACCTGTGGGAAAAGAAATCAAATTAGCATCTCAGTTACAGATAAGTTTCCAGCTTTAGGGGAAACACTGTCAATAATGTTTATTTTATAAGCTGTATGTCGAAAACATATTTTTCAATTGCTAGACTTATGATGTCAATTTAAAATTGTTATGTTTCTAATTGATGCAGGAGTTATAATTAAGAGAAAAAGTGGAGAAATTCCGTGCCCACTAGCGGTTGAAGCCTTTGCTGCTCACCTTAGCTATATCTGCAAATATGATGATAAATACAGCAAGTAAGTAAGAAGATGTGCATGTGTGTGTGTACTTCTTTCACACCTTCTCTGTTGCTGCAATGTTTGAGTTCTTCATGTTGAGCTCCATCTGAGGGCCCAATGCTGCTTTCACTGAGTCTCTGACAAAACTTCTGTTTGAGTCAAACATCAGACGCTGGCTCTGCACAAAGCAAGAACTGCATTGCTGGTATTGGTTTGGCTCTATCTACCCATCCGTCGGTCAAAAAAAAAAAATGTTGAGACACAGGTCCTTTGCATCTTGTAAATGACTTTTAGAAGTGATGGGAGGATGAGCCAGCAGACTGATAGAGAATTCAACAAGGGTCTACCAGCCCTACAAGTCTCTCAGGCTGGCTTAGCTCTCCACCTTTAGCAGTAAATGGTGTTTAGCTGATAATCTGTCCTGGTGATATTTGCATCACCTGGAGCCAGAAGAAAAAAGACATTCAATTGTGCATGTAAATCTGATCTACGTGATCCAAGAGAGCAGAATATAGAACTTCTGGCTCCTGAGTTCCAGGTGGTGTCCTCAGTGTTAGCTCTTAATATAGCAGGGAGGAACAGAAGTGAGTTAAAACAGGAGTGGTGAAGCTTGGCTATGGGAATAGCGATGAGGTGCAGAAGATTTAAAGAACTAGAAATTGAGAGAAAAAGCAGCACAGATTTTCCAAGCCAGTTCTGGGCAAGGCCACAAGAAATCAGTAGAATATATGAAAGAGGAGGAGGTGGTTGCTGGAGAACGATGTTGGGATCTGATCTGAGGAAATCAAGGCAGAAAAGAGCTGAGGTAGTAGATTTAAATGGTTGCTAAAAAAATGAAAGTAGGAAAGTCAGAAAATGGGAAATCTTATGACTGAAGAGAGAATATTCTGGCAATTCTAGAATTAGTCAGAACCTAAATATAAAGATGTCAGTCCTTTCTAGTTCTGCCTTGTGCTCCACCTACCTGCCATGTACACTCTGGCTCTACCCCCACATCCTCCCACCTACTGTTGACAGCAGCAGAAATCATTCTTTGCTCGCAATAAACATGAGGAGAAGCATCAGCAGGCTTCCCAAAACTGTAATGTAATGTGACTGAGGCTTTTTTTTAGTTACAAATTGAAAAGATTCAGACCTACATCTCCCATCACAAGGATATTTGTCATGGGTGAGCTCAAGGAATCTTTAACAGTACTCTTATTTACATGGAGTGATACAGAGGTGAGTGTTGCTGAAGTTCACTTCTGAGACCAAGGAGGTCTTTTACACACTACCAGAAATCTCCAAAATTGTGCAAATTAACTGTAAATGACTGTCAAACACATTGTACAAAATTTCTTAAAATAATACTTGAAAGAGGCATTAAGTCCTGTGTCTGCTTCTCCTTTGGGACTGCAGGATCTTTGTCTGGGGTGATTTCTTGCATCCCAGCTGCGATTATTTGGCTGAACAATGTTTTTCGTCCTTTCTTGGCTTTTTAGGTATTTCATTTCTCACAAACCAAACAAAACCTGGCAACAAGTGTTCTGGTTTGCCATCAGCATCGCTATAAATAATGCCTACATCCTCTACAAAATGTCAGAGGCCTACCACGTGACAAGGTACAGCCGCGCACAGTTTGGTGAAAGACTTGTAAAGGAGCTCCTGGGCTTGGAGGACACCTCACCCTCCCATTGATGCTTTGCTCTTGGTGGCGTGGGCAGGGGCAGGAGGGAAAGCAGAAGATACCACACCTGGAGCGGCAAAGCAAGGAACTTGTGACACCACCAGTGCTGTCATCCAAAAATGCCAAGTGATGCCACTAGAGAGGTGCAAACTTTGTTCCTAAGTATCAGCTGGATGTAAACATGCAGAAAACGCCACTGGAAAAGCTGACCCAAAATTGCATATGTGAATGCCCTGTGGGAATCCGTACACCCAAAACAGACATAAATTAGCCGTCATCTTAATGCTATTTGTTGAACAGGGTCATCTTGTAAAGTTTGTCTTGGGCCAAGAGCTTGTCAGAAGCTGGCACAGCTCAGCAGTCCTAGACGGGTATTACAGGAAACTCTACACCTTCCTTGGAGTTAATAAATTCTGGGACAAGCCCCATGAGGCTGCACCGTAGGCTGTGGCTGAGCGCAGCTGCCATCCCGTGAGGCGTCGCTGCTGTCCTCCGGTGGGACAAGCAGAGCAGCCCAGCACAGGAACACTGCAGCAGGCATCTTGACAAACACGACCTTCACAGGCAGGCAGCCAGGAACTGAGGACCAGTCATGATTATTTCTTTCTATGGTTTCCCCCCCTCCTTTTTTTTTATTAATATAACGTAAGACAATTTGATCCCAGTTAGAACACAGGAAAATTAGGAGAAACCAAATATAATAGTGAATTTAAAATTACAACTACATTACATTGATTTTCTTTTTTAACCAGGATGAAACATTTTATACACAAACAGTGATTAATACTGTAAGTATTAGCAGTGAGTAAACCAGTCAGTAATACTGCCTCACATCTTAACTGCCACGGTCAATGTACAGGTGAGAAATCAGAATATATCAACTATATTTTTTCTTGATTTCAACTGTATCTTAAATGTTGCTTTAAAAGCTAATGTAATGGACTGTTAAGGTTTTAAGAACAATAATTTCTTGCTTTTTCTTTGGTAACTGTCAAGACCTTTTTCGTCCACTTTAGAATTTTGTTTGGCACACAGTTGGCAGAAAAAAACTAAGTCACTAATAGCCGAGTGTTTCCCATTATCACTGTGGGGTGTTCTGTAGGAATTCTTTTTGGTAGAGTTCAGGGCTTGTCACAGTAGTTGTAATTAAGCAGATTAGATGTTTAGCAAAATAACATAGCATTGTGTCTTACAAAAGGAAAGAAGTCCAGTTGTACCCAACCTTAAACCGTGCTAAAACAGAGCAAGCCCAAAGAGTTCTTCTGTTCTGAGTGACGCTGTAGAGGACAAGCATCATCGTGAGCTGGTGGCCAAGGCCATGTTTTGGTGCTCGTGGAATCTGAAAGCCACTGGAGTTACAGAAAACTATGTCAAGAGAGAGAGGTATGATTAAAACGAGGGAATCAATACTGAGGTGAAATACTACCCTGCCATCTACACTTTATTGATTCCAGTCCACAACTCAATCATCAAAAAACTCTGTATTCTGAAGGTTAGCAGTGATGGACACAAACAGAATTGCATTAACTTACAGGGCAGAAAACCATGTTGATTAGAGGACCCTAAGCCTGAAAAGTTTTACTTTATTCCCAAAGAACGACTCGAGTTGATTCAAGAGGAATGGAGTGAATGATTGATTTATGAGTGTAAATCTTAGCAGGTTACATGTATCTATCTGACAAGAGGTAATAGAGGGTAACCAACATGAATGTGGAAACTCCTCAGATTTCATCATTCTGTGACGTGCAAATGCATAGCATGTAAATAACAACAGAGGAAGGATCCAGCAGGGGTTAGTAAATGAATGACTGGCCCATGGAGTATCCTTGCACTGACACCTTTCTGTTTCCACCAAAGTCTTACTGTTTGGAGTAGACCTAGAGGCAGATCTCACCTGGTTGCAAGGAGAGAAGGGGATGGCCAACTCCATGGTGGTTCTGCTTGTGCTGCAGCCTGGAGCCTGTCCCACACACCCTGCTCTGCCTGCCAGCTGCACAATGAACAGCAGTGGGATTCTTAAGCATCCTTTTCACTACTCAGTCCACATGGTCTCCACCCAGGAAACATGGGAGAAAGAACAAAACTTTGTGTACTGAGGCCTCCTAACCACAAAAGAAGGGGGTGGGTTTGTACCGCTCTAGCCCTTGGCAATGCCAAGCTGCACAGGAACCCAAGGAGGAGTTCAAAATTTCTTGGCCCCGCAGAAAACTGAGACCACCCCTCTTCAGACTGAGTGTGTTTGATAACTGGTTCTTGTCAGTCTTGTAAGTATTCAAAGGGAGAGAGCAGGTAGCCTGAAGCATGAAAAATAAATGTTCAGCAATATAAACCTACAGTTTTCTTTTTTTCAGGAAATTTCACAGAGTGTTCTTATTGCTCCCTGCTTCAGACAATTCCAGCCTATATTGGATCAGGAAGAGTAGCTACTAGCTCATTATGTCCCATATATTTATATGGTAGTTAAAACTGGGGCAGTAAGATTCTCGCTGGAACTTTGCTCATGGGATGGCTTAAATGAACAGTAGCTGCTTCCTTGCACTCCCGAGCCATGCTGGAGTGTGTGCAGGATACCCATGCCCCCAACAGACATGGGATGGTTTCCAAGACCACCCTGGAGCCACTTGGCATTTCTGAGGAGTAGGCAGACCACTCTCCAGCTGTGTTGTAGGCCCCTGGGGTAGTCTGGAGCCCTTGGCCAATTGTTACATAACTGTGTATGCTTAAAGGCCTGGATCTAGGCCATCCCATACAGAAAATGCCTTTTCTTTTTTAGGTGACAGTAGGCCTGAGGCCTCAGAATATTTAATTTTTGACTAATGTATGCTGTTAATTATGTGGATTACTTGAGCTCAAATCATGAGGTCCTAGCTTTTTGCCTCAGGGACTTGGTCCTGAGTAGTTTTCCCTAGAATTGGTGTTGACGGGGGATTACACAGTGGCTGACTATTACAGGGAAGATGCTTTAGTCTCCTTTGTAAAGGAGAAAAATGAAGACAAAATTATAGCTTTGCAATGAATTTCATTTTCTTAGCCTTAACCATCCCTCATCATTTTGAACTGGTGTTCTAATCATGCACAAACCTTCCATAAGTAAGCAAAATTGTTTATATATATTTATATGTACAAAATGCCTGAATTTTGGCTCTCGAAGCCAACAAGCAAAAACCACCAAAGTGTAGTCTATATCTACAGATGACTATTCCCCCTCATCTTTTCCTTTTATTGACTGGAAGTGGGTAGGGTTGGGGAAAGTTAAGATCTCTCCTTGTTGAAAAAGCATCTTGCACTTTTTCTGTTACTACAACCAAGGCAAAGTAATTAAGGAAGATACACAATAATTTTTAAAAGGCTAAAGTTTGTCAACTGCAGCTCAGCCTGCGTGGGATTATTCCCTTTACTGCGAACTGGCTTACTCAGATTTGGTTCCCCACCTGCTTGTAACATTAAAACTTCTCCCTAATTAAAGGGGGGAAAAAATTTAGTCTCAAAGTAGTGAAAGGATGCTCGTTATAGTGCGTGTGTGTCTAATAGTGCAATAGCTTGTGAAATGATAGTTTGGGTTGTTTGTAGCCTTAAGACAATCTGGGTAAGAGATCTGAGAACTCAGCAGTAGGTAAAATGCAGTCGAAATGCCAACCAGGTCACAGAAGAATGTCTCTAAACTTTTTCAGGAAAAAAGTTTGACTGAAGTAGTGAAGGGAGCACAGCACAGCTCCTTTCTCTCCTGCTGAACTGAATTTTCACTGACATATACTTCTGAAAACTGATAATTACTTGTTCATGGTATGCAAACTTTGTTTCAAGGAACCGAGACCGTCAGTAAGACATACCAACCACCTTCTATGCACAGTACTTTCAGGAAATGCCTGTCATGCCACGATCCGTTCTTGGAAAACATTTCTTCTCCCAGTGAGTAATACAGCACTTGCTAGAGCTTAGAAGCCACTGGGAAGTGATTTCCACTATTGTCTCAGTTTAAAAATGCTTCAAGGGCTTGCAGGAATTCTGCCAGTTTTTACTTCAGCCCATCTGTACACTTGACAATAGGGCACAACATAAAGAAATCTCATCTCCATTTTCTGTTTCTATTCTCTATCCCCAACCCTTCTATATACAAGTAGTCTAGAAATCATAATATATAGAAGTACAACTTTGTTTTCTTCAGGTAATTCCTAGAGAAAATTGAATTTAGCAACTCAAAAACAGCATTCCAGTTTTTTACCTCCAGCTATATTTCTGTGGCCTTTTTTTTCCTGAAGATGTTCTTTTCTTTCTAACATTCATTTAGAAGTCTGTCTTTAGCTGGCAAGTGGTGAAAGCAGCCTCCAGTATCTCATTCTTCCACACCTTAGTCCCCTCGTGCTAGAGCTGATTTTACTAATGGGGGGTGGATTATGCTTCTCTGACAATTCTGTTCATCTCTGGTACTTTCCAAGCAAGGATTGCAAAGTGCTGTAAGAACCTAAGCACTCGTGAGACATTATTAGCTTATCAAAGCTTCTCATTTCCTACCAGACACCAAGGCACAGCACAGATAAGGGGGGTGATGAAACTGTAAAGTGGCGTTTGCATTCCTGCTGATTAAGGCCATGTTCTGTGTTTTCAGTGACTTGGTTCTTGTTCAAAAGCACTTTTCCAAACTAAAAATGAAAGATGCCAAATATCATTTCCCCCTAAGTAAGGACTGTGGGACTTAGCATAGGTTCCTTCATTCAGGCTGGCATGAGTCAGAACCAAGTTGCACTAAAGGTAAGAGAAAATTTGATAAAACGTAGGAGCCCAGCAAGCCTAGAGGAACTTAGAAGAGATAAATGGAAAATCTGAAGCTCTGCAGTAGTCCAGTAAACAGTGTGAAACTCAGACAAGTAATTACTGAGTTTAGAAAAGTCACTGAGGCTTAGATGGAATATGAAGTCTTCCATCCACCTCTGTTGTGGAGTTTGCCATGGCACTTTCTTCATGCTCGGATTGATGTAAGATTGGTTGTTTGTAAAACGAGCTCATCTCAGTTTGGCTGAGAAAAACACTGAAGTATCGAAGGCCTGTTCGCAGTTTCACAAAGGCAAGGAACTCTTAGCACAAAACAGGTATTTATTTGGCCTGCTGTTAACTAGGAAACTTGCACCAACACATCACATCATCTGCTCAAAAGCAAGCCTGTCATTAGTGCTACTTGATACATATTCATTCTTGTCACAATTCTTCTTAAGCTTAGCTTTGTTTCTGGAAGCATCGTGAACTGGAAGCACCCCTGTATCATCACCGCAGTGTTGGGAAACAGTTGAGAACAGCTGTGCTTTGTGAAAATGATCTCTTCCTCTTCTTTTGACTGACAGCTTTGTCTCTCTGGAAATCTAGCCCTGGATAAGCTTCCTGCCCCACACTTTCCTTTGCTTCCCTCCTTCCTTGCATTTAGCACACATCCAAAGCATCCTGCAGGTTCTTGGTCAGCCTGGAAGAGTTGACAACACAGAGTTGGCCCTTCATTTTACTTTTGTAGCATTGCTTTGCTGGTTCTTTCTGCTGTTTTGCAGATCTCAGATGAAGCAGGGTATTGTTTCTGAAGCCTGTTCTGATTGCAATCACTGTGAAGGTGTTGTCTGCTTTGCCCCATTAGTGCTGCCTCAGAAGGTTTGGACAGACCCCAAACAGGTTTCAGCAGCACCACACCCACTGCTCCAATGGCAATGGCTGTAAGATTCCTCAGCTCTGGATTGCTGTCCTAGAGGGACCTTTGACAGGGTCTGGGGAGTTCTTCTGTGTTTTGCTTTGTTTCTTGAAGCCCTTCCACTCTGATGGGTTTGGTGAACAGCTGTTAGGTATCACAAAAAGGCCTTAAGTGGTAAATCCCTTTTGTATCACCCTTTTGAAGTAAAAATTTTTTGTATTGGATGTCACGGTGGTCCACGTCACGTGTAGTGCAAAAACCTTGCCCACAAAAGCATCATTTGCTGTACCTGAACAACCTTGGATGCCTGGGGGCCCTGGGTGAGGAACCCAGTGGGAGAGGACTGTCGTGCTGTGCTGCAGGACCATGATATGCAGGACCTGACTGGGGAAAGAAGCTGGGGAGTCATGAGATCTTCTTTTTAAAATCAAGCTCCTTGGACAAGCAGACTTCATAGTCAAGCTGGTCGCTGAAGTTTTTCTAGGGAAGGGAAGATGCCAGGCCTGTGCAGTTTGCTCCCAGCCCTGGCAACTGTGTTTCTAAAATAAACACTCTGGCAAGTGCTTTCACGCTTCAAGTATTTACAGCACGCTCTAGACTTCAGAGCATTTTGACCTATTTCCACTAGTTCCCCCAAAAAGCCTAGAAATTGAAAAGCAAAGCACAGTACAGTAGGTTCAGCTGTCCAGAACCCCAACCCACTTGTGTCAAAGTAACTTTGTGGTCTTGTTCTCAAATAATCTGTGTCAAGGCATTTGCAAAACGTGACTGCAGAACAACTTGCATGTCTCTATGAAACATAATTGCTCATTTGATGGAAAACAGTTTGCAGGTGTCTCGGACTTACTTTTGCAACCTGGATTTTTCTTCTAGATAGAAGCCAAATCTTTGCCTGGCATTTCAGTACTGAAATAAAAAAACAGCTTGATCCCATGGTCTGGGGGTGATATTAGAGATAGCAAAACTCAGGTTTATGCCAGAGATTAACCTGGTCCTGTCAAGGTGAGTCTAATCAGCATGGTCTGACACAAGGAAGAGTTCAAGGGCAACAGTGGGTTTGAGAAGGCTGAGACAAGTTCAGAGGTTGGGCACGTGGAGGGAGAGGAGCCAGGTGATCCCTTCTAACTCTCATCATTCCAGCATGTATACCCCCCTCTCCTGCTGCCTTTGGATTAAAAGAAAAGGCTGATGTTTAACATAGTCAGTCTGCACAGCTGATTTAGTAACATAAACCCTGCTTTAGCTACATCCCTGGCCTCCCTCCATGCCTTTCCTTAGACTATACATGTTCAGTAGTCATCAGCCGTGGAGTCACAGCACTGCTGCATGTCAGCACAGCATGGAAGCTACAGACTGTGGAAGCGCCACAGTAGAAACAGGAACAATGGGGATTCCAGAGAAGGAGTCTCCCCCTTGACATTTTGTTTTCATTTATTTTCGATGTGTGCAACTTACATCCCATCAAATGCAGTGACAGTTCCAAAAGCGAAGATGGGCCTTAGCTGGCTGAGTGCTTTCGAGACCACTGGGCTGTGCTCGCACCATCAGCAACTGCAGTTCTGTTGCAAAGTTCCATATTCTTTATAATTCTAAAGATTTCTGTTGAAAGCATAAATTCCAGAGGTAAAGTATACACTGCAAATTACTTATTTTTTTCTTTTTATTTTCTTTTTAAAAATCTTCTCAGAGCAATTTTATAACAGCCAAGTCTTACAGGAAATGTAGGTGTGTGACCTCTTCACAGTAAGAGACACACAACTGTGTTTCTGCATGGGACAGGGAACTACTTTTGTGACACCAGTTTTGTTCTACACAAAGGCACGCTTGCAATAAATTTTTACAAGTTTTGTACACCATAAGCTAAATTCCGAGTTCCAAAAATGTGAAGTGTGGCAACAATAACAAAATGGATTTATAGTATCACTCTGATATCTCGTCATGTGATTTTATTTCTTCAACAAAGTTTGTTTACAATCAGCAACTTTGAAATACAGTCAGATATATTACCAGTTGCTTTTCCTGTCTTGTTCTTTTCTGAAATAGGTGGGGAAGATGTTTGATCGTGCTCTGGGTGCGTAAGTGAAAGGATGTAGAGAATGTACTGCAAAGATAAATTACAGGTTCACACTCTGAGACCATTAGAATCATAAACATACCATCTTTATCCAGCCACTGGGGACAAGGGCATTTTCTTTAGAAAGAATTTATTTTTTAAAATTTATTTCAGTGTAGTCTGCACACAGGCATAGGAAAGGCACTGTCCTCTCCATGCCCTTCTGACCCTGACAAGCAATTCCTCCCAGCCACCTCAGGGCAGAGCAGGGTGGACACAAGGACAGGGAGAGCTGTCCCAGCTCTCCAGTATCTCTGCTGAACAGAACCAGCCCTTTGCCTTCACAGCTCTGGCTCTTCCCGGTGAGCACTGTCTGTACCACCAGTGGTACTCACCAAACCCATGACCTGCATGCCAAATGAGTGGCATTTGCAGGCAAAACCAGACACCTGTGATCTGCAGATGGCCGCTGTTTCACAGCTCCTAGTCAGCAAGTTTCTAGAATCTGGTTTAAACCTTATTCCACCAGGGAAGCAGAAGCCTTACAAGAGAACACGTGAGGGAGGTTACAGTGCGTCTTTGCCAACAACCACAGCCTTGGGCTGTGTCCCTCATTTCCCCGTGGCTGCAAAGGCTCCGCTGGGACCGGGCTGCCCGGCATCTCCAGGTGTGTGAGTGTGGCTCCACACCGACCTCTGGCCAGGATCTGACGGGCTGCTGCGGCTGATTTGCTCAGGGTGTTTCTTCATAGCATCTTGTGTTTTCCACATGTAGAAATTTAGTTTTCACCTAACCTGTGCAAAGAAAAAGCCAGAATTTCAGGGAAAACGAAACATTAACAGGAGCCACCAGCAACAAGCCCCTTGACCTATTTGATCTCTTTATGGACCCAGTCCCTAGGAGGGGACTATTTTTCTGAAGTTGTTTAGTATCACAACAGGGGAGGGCAAGAGATTCTGGCTGTTCAACATAGCCAAGATCTCAGAAATCTTTTCAACATGTAAGTAGCTGCATTGACAGTCCATAATGCTGGTCTGAAAGACAGTCTGGCCTCTTCACACAAGAAACATGCTCCTTTTCTCCTTTGCTGCGTATTTTTGCACCGCAACAGTCACTGCTGAGCAGCAGGGGAGGAACTCACAGTTTCTGCTCTGAGACGTCACATCCACACTCAAGAAGCAATCAAACCACAGTTCATGCCTGCAGCTCAGAGTGGGGGCTGGCTCATCCCAGATGAGTGCAGAGGCTGGAAACATGTAGGTGCATCATCAGGGTGATGGATTGGCATGAACACAGCCTGGCGGGAAGCAGCGCTCCCTGAGATAGGAACAGCCACGCACAGGTGGCTCCCTGCATCGCTCCACAGGCACACACAGCAGGAGGGACGTGAGGAGAGGATTACAAGCCCCTGCAGGGAGACCAGCTACACACCAGACGAGATGTTCAACTGTGCCACAAACCAAGTGAGGATTTCTCCTTGTTCCCTGTCCTGGCTGGAGAGTCGCCCCCAGAAGCACAGCACTTTGTTCCCTGGATGTGCTGTGACCACAGCTAACACTGTGTCTAATCAGGCCACACCATCAGAGGTACAATAAGCAATGCAAATCATCTTTAACACACTAATCGAATAAAAGAAGGAATTTAATTTATGCAATTATGAAATCCAGGATCTGACTGACACAGACACACGCATTACCTTGGCACTGTCATTTACAACATTGCCATCCATTCAGATCAGGCCAGGGCCTGCAGTAACTCAATCTCCCGTGAAATTAATCTCAAGAGCATTTTCAATTAATAATTCCAACAACATGATCTTTCTTAATTAAGCCAAACTTAACATTCCCTTTTGCAGTGTTTTCTAATATCCTATTCCACTTGTCCCTCTGTCTCCAGAGAGGAACAGAGAGAATAAAAATGCCACCTCACAGACACTGCAGAGGAGGACACCCCCAGCTGTCACCAAGTCAAAGCACAGACTCTCCTATAGCACCTTCACCTGAGATTTGACAAACCACTTCACAGGCAGTAATGAATAGCATCTCATCAAACCCCTGCAAGGCAAAGCCATCTCCACTCTCTTCAGAGACAGTCTTTGTGCTGCAGTTTCCTTAGATTACAGCACAGTCACAGTTTTGTCTTTGGGAATGAGAGTTTAAGAAATCAATACACAAAAGGTGATGAGAATTGAGAAGCCAGAAACCTCCCGTTTCTCTGCTATTCCCACTTCCCCAGGTGGGGGCTTGGCTAGGATTCTACAGGAACACTTGCACCAGAGATGCTGGCATTGGATTCATGTATTTTACCAGGGCTTTTTTTGCAGGTTATGTTTCCTGTCACAGGTTTTGCCTGGGAATCTGCAGTCTGTCCTTCATCAAAGACACAAGAGCAGCAGCAAAGGAGGTTCTCAGATCCGTGGGGAATTAGAAATCCACAAACGTGGAGGAGAATCACCTCTCCTGCGCAGACTCGCCTCCCGCAGCGCAGCCATTGCCCTGCACTGGCCTGGAGGCAGCTGGTGCCAACTGCAGTGTGAGCACACCAACATGCAACAAGCCAAAATGTGTTCCTTTTTGTACTTCCGTGACTCAGGGCTGCATTGCGACCATAAAAGAAAGGTTAGATACTCCTCCTGCCAGATTCAGACTCCCCAAGGGCAACAAGGCAGGATTTAAGACCACAACATTGTCTCAAACCCTTTGGGGAAACAGCAAAGCAAACCTCTTCCATCTCTCCTGGACACGCACAGAATTTAGAAACAGTCAGATACAATGATGCCAAATAATAATCCCCCAAAAATGGAAAGTTTTGAGGGAAAGCACGGAGGGAGATACATTTATTTGCTGCGAATAAGATTAGCATCTGCAGGCAGTCACGCCAGAATAAATTGCAAATCACTCTCAGGAACTGGAAAAGTTCATTGCATACTAGTCTATCTGCATCCCAACGCCTTTTAAGATTGAAACTGTTGGAGATAAAGACAAACACTTGAATTAATGGGTGTAGTTATGTCTTGGACATATGGACTGGAAAAGCTGATCTCCAAACAGAAGCGAAAGTATCTTCAGCCAGCCACAGAGGAAAGACCCCATCCAGCACTTGCAAAGAAAAATGTAATTCTGTACCTGCTGGTGTTCCTCCAGTGTATGTGTGCTGTTCTTCTCCTTGACATCCCAATTAATCTTTTTTTTAGTCCTCTCCATTACTGTGCCAAACAACTCACCACCACCTAAAACCCACAGCTACTTCTGGTACTGAATGGAAGAGAGACATCCCAGCAAGTAGCTCAGCACAACATCAGCATAGCATTTCTGTGTTCAGATAATCACCTTTTTTTTCCACTCCTATCCCATGATTAATATTGAGCAGGTAGAGCGTTGCTCTGTTCAGTAAAGCAATTTCCAAAGTGCCACTACAGAGTTCCACACTTTGTCTTTTCAGACACCAGGCAATTTACTAAATTGGTCACGGATGATCACCCACAGTTTGCAGCCAGGCTGAGCAAGCAGTGCTATTAAATACTGCAAGTCAGGTTTAATAAACTTACTAAAATAGAAGAAATACTTGCACTTTTAATGAAGAAAACCTGTTACTGCAGCCAGGAGCTTGGTGTGCGTGACCCTGGAGTATCTGAAAGGTATTCAGTAGGACTCAGACCAGCTGTTAAACATCTGTAGCCCCTTCAGAGATCTTGGCCAGTGCAACAAACTGGCCATAGATACTTTAAACAAATCATCCATATACAGCAGCATCCTCTTGCCTGGGATGACAGCAGCCAGTTTCAAGGCATGGTGCACTACAGTGATTTTAGAAGCTGCTTTTTTGCACAAAAAAAATTTATCTGGCCTGGGGCAAGTACACACAAACACACACCAAGCACAGACATTTAAGTGGACTCGGTGGGTGCTAGCAACAGCTTTCTATTGCTCATGTGACAAGCAAAACAAATTCAGGAACTTTTTCCCACAGGCCAGTGTATGTGATTTGTTTCTCATGATTTTTCCAGTAGCATTGCCACCAATTTTCAGTGGAAACATGTATAGAGTGGTGGTTCAGCAGGCCAGTGGTAAATCACGTATCATGAACAGCTTGCAGGCACTGGGGTGGACCCTTCCCTCATTGCTTCCCCAGAGAACAGCCTGCAGGAGTGATGACCAGGCTCTCTCTGAGCAAGGGAGTGCAAGTGCCAAACAAAGCTGGGCTGCAAGGGAGCTGCCCTGCCACAGCCCAAACCCCAGAGAGCTGGAAACACTGTCCTGCAGCTCTGTGGGACAGACAGGCCTCAGGCCTGTGCATCAGGTTTAGCCACCACATGTGCCAGACCAGCCAGAGCCTGCTCTTCTCTCCATGTGCTCATCCTACCTGTTGTCTCACCAGGTTTATGGCCACCAGCTCTGCTTCTGTGCTGCAAGTAACCCAATGGCTTTTATGCTACCTGAAAGGGAGAAAACTGCAACTGAAAAACAGAAAAAAAGAATTTCCTCTGACTGTTTCTTTTGGAGCAATGAGGAACTATTTTTAACATGGTGAGGTTCATTGTTGCATGAAAGCAGTGCCCTTTCCCAGCTGACAGAGCCTCTCCAGCAATGACAGCCTCGCAGTAGCCTGCAGGATTATTTTGCCTGAGGTAGCTTAACCCAGTTTTTCATGTGGATAATGAAAATCAGCAGTGGATGAGATTTGATGTGGCTGCTGTTCTTTGGGGCTCTACGCAAAGTCTGAAGCGCCCAGGAAGGTATGAGCAGCTCTACCTTCTTAGGGCAGATTTCTGTAAAAATAGGTGGTTGCAAAGCTCCCTTCCCTCACTGAAAGCAAACCATAACACCCTATTTGAAGGGAATTTATACTTGGGGTTCAAAAGTGCCTTTCTCTCCTGTCAGCACCTCAGGCCTGTGCGATAGAGCAGTCAGCAGAGAGCAAACTGCTCCCTAGGCAGGTTTTGCCCAATGATGCTACAGGGCACTGAAGGGGTTTGTGTGCTGCCTCCCCTTCCCTGCCCTGCCCTCCCCTCCCCAGCAGCTAGGTGCTCCAGGGTGTCCTTCCTCTCAAGCTGGAGCAGTGCAACTGCTCCACAGTCCCTGGGGCTGAGGAGAAGTCCCCCCTAGGGAGGGACAACCTTCCGAGGCGCTAGTAACAGGGCCAGTGTCACACATGCCAGACCTGTATCCCCGTGGGTGCACATCCACACAGGATGGCCAAAGAGCCCAGCTCTGCCCTTCCCAGCTCCCCCCGCAGTGCTGCCCTTTGGCAGATGTCCAGCAGGAGCATCTCTGGCCAAACAGTGCATGAGTGTCCTGAAGAAGTGGCAGGAACAGCAGCGCTGTCAGACTCTGAGCTGCTCAAAGCAGTGGGGACAAGATGGAGCAGGAGTGTTTTAGGAAAGGGGGATAAAGGGTCATTATTGTGGGATATTTAGGCACCTTCACACAGGCCTTGGTTTGCACAGGAGGCTCCTTGGATGGACCCAAGCCTCCCCAAGCCAAGCTGTAGCCAAAGAATTTCACTGTAACATTGCAGCAGTGGTTGGGGAAAGGCGCAGGAGTTGCATTTGGCATGGCTGCCAAAAGTTAATTGAAACAACAAAAACAAACCGGGGAGAGGGCTGTGCATATGACAGGGTTCATCAGTCGAATCAGGTAGAGCTTGTGCTTATTATGTGCGTCAGACCAAACTCCCCACAGCGATTCCTCTACCTCTCCACCTCCTCGGGGCTAATTTAGGAGCTGTTCTTCGCAGCCCATAATTCCAGCAAGAAAGAAAATCAAATTCTGTTCTGCCAAAAGGAGGAAACTGGAACAAGGGAACCGGCAGGAAACTTGTCTTGCTGCCATCTCTGGCTTTCCTAAGGAAATTCGTGCTCCAGGGCACCCAGTCAAAGAAAGCAGAGCTGCCAACAGGATGCACGACTCTGATCCTACCCACAAGGGAAGCCAAGTCCATCTGCTGGGAAAGGGAAGGACACTTCCCACAGATAAAACAGCAGTGGAGTGGGATGCATAGGTGAATACAGAAATAACCATCTTGCACAGACAAGCGTTTTCTCTGGGAATACCTTGGGCTTAGACTGCCTCTTTTGTAGGTACAACCCCCCCGACCCCAAAATCTTTCCAGCCAGGGGCAGGTAACCTCCCCTGTCCCACCAGAGGCCACCAGCACAGTGACAGAGCTCTTCACACAACAGCATGAGCAGTAACACTCATGATGCCTCCTCCAACACAAGTACTCAGGTAAAGCCAGAAGAGAAGCAAGCAGGCTAAAAGGTCACCTTCCACTCGCATGGATTTGGGCCCACCTTTTGCGTCCCCCATGAAATGAATTTTTATTTGGCCAAATCTATATAAGTGAATGCTTTTTTTTTTTTTTTTAAATCTTTCTGGATAGTCATCCAATGGTCATTGCTACAAGGGCATTGCTCACTCTTGCCAGGCTCAGCTCTGCTCCTCACAGGCTGGGCACATCTTCAGCTTCATTTCCAGAAAGTGTTCAATCCATACAAAGGGGATCACAGAAGTACCATGGTACTGGCCCTAGGAAACCAGCAGGGCTGGTTCCAACCAATCCCACAGTGCAGGGGGTCCCAGGGGCAAAAGCCACCTGCCCTTTTTGTCATAATTTCTCTAGCCCCACCTTGAACTAGGACCCACTTTGTGTCAGGTGTGGATATCCAAAAGTTCATACAAGCCTTCCCTAGGCACTGCTAACAAAGGTCAACATTCAGATGCAGCACGAAGATCTTTGCATCCAGGCTAATTGCAAATCCCATGACATGCTTTCAGAACTCTATATAACTTGTTTTCTTCAGAAGCTCTCAAAGACTGTCCTTAGAGACTTAGGCAATGAAAAGACCAGAATGTCAAAGATGCCATCTTCTACCTAAGAGACTACTGAGAATGCAGATTCTACTGGTTTATGTCTACAGCAGTTTTGGATAGGAATAAAACTCTTAAAATCATGTGGAATTTGGTTCCCAAAGGCACTAAACTGCTGTTCACAATAAAATACAAAACTTTTTTCCTAATCCTTTCCAGACTAATTTTTTCCCCATGTTTCCTCAGTGTGAAAATCTGAAATTTAAAAGCTGTCTGCAGCCATTTTCTGTTATAATATAAAAATCAACCAGAAACATCTTCATGTTTTACGTGAGAGGTTGAGGACACCTTTTTGTAAGTAGCAAGAAAAGTAGTTTGAAAGGAGAGCTGGAGATGGGATTCTCCACCCAGCACAGTAAATATCAGCTGCTCGGTCATTCCTTCTGGGTGTGCTCACCTGGCACTGCCCTTGGCACGTTCCTGGTGCTGCACTTTCTTTTCTTGCCTGCTGTGCTCGGAAGGTGCTCAGTGCATCCATGTGTTTGTCCAGCCTCAGGACACTCCAGCTGGAAAACGTGAGCCAGCATGGACCGAAGGACTTGATAACCCAGTAAGCAATTGCCTAAAGAGAGACCAAAGGAATGGAATTAAAACCAAATAGTATTACCTCTACCTGCCCTTCAAGCTCCCACCAATCTCTGGCTTAGAGACTTCCTGGTGCATGTTCATAAATTTGCATGTTTTACAGCCCTGTTTTCCACTGAAAGGGCTGTCACATCCATGGATTAATTTTCAACAATATGAAGTGCTTTTGTCTTAAACTTGGTACCTGGAAACATCTCTTTTTTTGCCTTCTCGTTCACTACTTGTAAAGAACAGCCATGCGTTAACTCCCTGTCCATATACTCCTTACTGTTCATGATCTAACCTCTTCTTGTACAGCCACCCTGCCTTTCCAGCTCAAAACAGGACAATTCTTGCTCCTTGCTGATAAAGGACTTCAAATTAGCAGAGAGAGAACTGGCCCCTGGCATCCACTCTGCCATTTGGCTTGTAATTGAGCTACGTCCGTCTCCCTTATTCCATTTTCCCTCTTAACACTGACCAGTATGCTGTGCAAATACTTTGATCCATTCCAGCACCTAATCCTGTTCTGTGAAATGGGAACCACCGAGATTCCTAGGTGGATAACCAATTTTTGGGGTGTTCCCTGAGCAAACCGACAGGCCCGCAAGAGCATCAGTTCCAACCAGCTGCCTGCAAGCACTGCTTGTGGACATCTAGCAGTGTTCTCTTTACTGATTTCACCCAGAAAAATGAACAGCTAAAGGCCCAGCATTGATTTACCTTGCCACACGGGATTTGCTGGAAGCCAAGGAAGATGTAACACCCCTCAGGATCACTCAGAGCACTGCCTGGCTGTCTTTCTTACAAAGCCCCAAGTACAAAGTGAGTGAAGAAGCATCAGTGGGAATCTCACACAGGTAACAACCATAGGGGCCGCATCCTATTCTTACTGGAGCTGAGAGAAGGGCCTTCACACCCCTCATCATCCCTCTGCCTGCCTTGAGGACAGCTCAGGGAAGAGCTGTAGCAATGTGTGACCTGAAAAACCTGCTTCTCACCTAGTTTAAGGGCTCAGTCTGTACAGGCAAAAGTAAAGAAATGATAGAATCATATTCCAGAAGCTCTGATTCTATGAAAAAATATTTTAAGGAATCAAACATAATTAGCAGGCAAACGGCTCACAGTTGAAGCTAGACATTCAGCCTGGAAGCAATTATTCATTAAAACAAACTTATATTGGAAGAGTTGACAAAAGGAGAATTAGATCAGCTGAAGAATAAGACTTCCTAATTCTCAAATTCTTCTGTTTCTCAAGATATTTAACTTTTCTAAACTTTATTTTTAAGAACTAACAATCCTTAAAACTTCTGAAAATTGCAGCTGGTCTTTTACACCTGAGCTCTCGCCAGAGGTCACATCCAAACAGAAGCTGAGGACTTGGCACAGATACCACTGCTGAAGATGTTACAACTGAAGCTGGAGAGCGCAGGATAGCTTGATCTCATTTTTCCTGAAACTACAAATTTACTGACTTTGAAATATATTCTAAGCTGCAGCTCTGCATCTGCTTCTCCACACCCTCTTGCTTTGCACCTCTTTTTCTTCTGCTTCACTTTTTTCATCTTTTCTACCGAGACACCAAGAAGAGTGTGTGTAAGTGTGTCATTTTCTTTTGAAGCTCCTCCCAAGACAGAAGCCCTGACCCTAACCAGTGACCTAAAGATGCCCCCTGTCTCTCAAATAACTCATTCTACAGGAAAAGGAAGAGCAACATCTTGATACAATTCTGAAGCCAGCTGGCAGAGAGCCTAACACCAGTGTGGTGTGCTCCACGCCACACAAAGCACAAACTGCACGCAGGGTGGAGCCCTTTCTTTCTCCAGATTGTTGAGACCAAAATGTTATGTGTCCCTTTCTAGTAGGAAACTCCCTGTCAAACACTGGCTTAATGTTGAAACTCAGACCTTGGTACAAAACTTAAAATTGTTTTGTCTCTCTCACCCCCTGTTCCTCCTGTCTTGACACGACACGTGCTGCTGGCTTTAGATATCAGCAATAGGGCTGTTTTGGTATAAGTTGGCAGTATTATTATTATTACTGTAGGCATCTCAACTGGAAGGCAAACCAGAGCATCCCTCACTTCAGTCTCTTATAAAACGTAAAGGCTTGATTTTATGGTCTAGTTAAGCCAAGCTCAAAGGGCTTTCAGTGACCAAAAGTAACAACTCTTTCTGTGTTTGGGTTGTTGGTTGTTTTCGCCAGCCTTCCCTATATTGTGTTATGGAATGGGCAGAAACAGTATCCCAGGCAGGAGAGGCAGGATCAGCACTCCTTTCCCCCTCAGCAGCATCAAATAGGCTGGCTCAGCTGTGCATGGAGCTGCCACCAGGAACCCATCCCTGCTCACTTCAAAAACAGCCTTCTGGACAGGAAGAAAGGTGGCACAGAAGTTGAGAAAAGTGTTTTGCAGAAGTGGTGCTCATCACACTACCAGAGCACAACAGACCCTCTGCAGTCATTTTCTAACTCTGTTTTTACCAGACTACCAAAGGTGACCTTTAGTTAATACAGGTTTGACAGAAAGCTGTTTGCTACTTCCAGATCCTTTTTAATCAAAAACACCTCAAAAAATCCTTGGATTAAAAACATCTGCTGGGTAGAAATAGGACCTTGAAATCAAACAGATCCCTCTTTCTGCATACAGAGCAGCAACATGCTGCTGTGCTGCAAGAAATCAACTCAAATCAAAAGGGTATTTTGCACCCATTCAGAACTCTTGGAGGGCTGTAGAGAGAACATCTGTGGACTGACTTTATTCCAAATTTTTAAGCTTGATCACTAGCAGATCTTAAAATAACTGCTGGATACTAAGCTGTAAACAAAATGTGCAGACTAACAAAAGATGCAACCCTGACATTTGTGCTCATTCTGTAATCATGGCTTATTATCCCAGAGTTTTTTTCAGTGGCTTCATTCACTTGAAATGATTCTGCAGAGGAACAAGTGTCTCGCTAAAGTGTCCTGTAACAAGTTATTGTTATGGAATTACTCACTGTTTCAGCCTTGAAGGAGGACACAGGTGATGCCTGTGTGCCACTCGAGGCCATGTAAATTCATAAAGCATCTACATTTAAAATAAACCTAAGTAAGGCAAAGTAGATGTTAGTATTTGTGTACAAAAATGAAACATCTTAAAATAACTAAGGTTATGGCAGTAACACCCCAGAAAGGAACCGGGCAATGCTCTATAGGATCCACTATAAACAAGACAACAGCCCTTACCTCAAGCAGGTTACAGCCTTTTAATCTCTCCCAATATTCAGCTTCCTTTCCAAACAGAGACAGGCATCTTCTTGAAAATCCAGGATTTAAAATGCTTTTGTTAATCCACGAAGAGTAAAGCTTAAACATTCCCTTACAAAAGCGGTATCTGCTTTTATGCACAGTGACAAGCAAACAGAGTAAACCAATGCATAAAAAACTGCTAAAAGGTATGATCTGAATTTCCAGAAAATGAATGGGAAACTTTTTTTCAGATCTATGTACTCAGGTAACATGGCAACAAGGGAGTTCTGGTCAGCAGTAATGCAAAATTTACTGGATGGTTCATCCAGTCCTGCTACTTACACTAAGAAGTGAACTGAGAACAGCACACAGGAAACATGGAAGACTCTAGGCAGAGGTAACAGACTCCTACATTTAACACTGGATTAGATTAAAAGCTTCTAGTGCCAGAAGCCTGTTGTAATTATCTTTCGGTATCACCTGCCAGCTCCCAGGTGTTAAAGGGCATTTAAGATAGAGAATCCTCATTTGAATTCTCAGATATAATCTGCAGATGCAAAACTGTTCCTTTTGTTTACTGCAGCTTGACAAGGCCTTGTTATTTTTGCCAGCCATTAATATTAAAGACCTATTTCCTTGATTTAATTTAGATTTTGAAAGTCACTGACTTCTGCTACATAGAGAAAGTTTGTACCCAAGACTTCTCCTTTCCCACAGGTTGCTAGGCAAAACTCCTCCTGTCAGCACAATTAAAAGAGTGGACGTGTTTCATTCTTTCCGATAGACACTTCTGCAGGTTCTGGTGGCTGATCATGCCCTTGGGGCTGACTGCAAAGCTGAGTTTCTTAGACCAGGAGCAAAGAACCTAGCCCTGTATGCCCTGGAGTGAGAAAGAATGATGTGCCCCAAAAGCTGACCCGTGGCATCTCTGAGGCTGGACAGATCACAGATGAGATTTTTGGAGCACTGTCCCGTCTCCATCTCACTTAGCTTGCAGCCCAGCCCTGCCAAGGGGATGCCAGGCCATGCCCTGTTGGCAGCCCTACTTCCTCTTACAGCAGCAGGAAAATTGAAAATTCTCCTTTTGCAGCTCCCCATCACTTCCCATGCAGGATTTGCTCCCTCCCCAGCTGTCTTGGTGCAGTTTCATTTGCAAACTCTTTAAACTAGACCAGTGGAGTGTTTGCCCCCTAAAAACCCTTTTTTTTTAAAAAAAAGTGCTTTTTGTTTACAATCTATCATCTCGTGCAGCACAGGCACCTAAATGCCCACCTGCACAAGAGAGAGCAGGGGGACAACAGGAGCGCATGAGCACAGGCACCCCGAGGGGCTGAGAGCTGCAGCTGCTCCAGGCCCTGGCACAAGGACTGCCGGGAGCAAGGAGAGGCACAGGGGGAATCTCCAGAAGCCCAGGCCTAAAGGGGCAGGAGGAAGAGTGCCTTGACAATATATTTTCAGGTGACTATATAGCCAGCATTAACCCTCTCCCCAGTGTAACACGGCTTCTAAAATAAGACAATTTCCTCAAAATTATAATATTAAATACAAACAAAACCTCTTTTCTTAAATACAAATATACACTTTCAAAACAGGAACTTTATGAAGCAACTAAGTGAAATTAAGTGTTTGAAAACTACTTCAATCTACAAGCTCCAAGCAGACTTTTACTGGCTTTACTCAGTTCTATTAACCAGCACACACTTATCTATAAAGCGTTCTTCTTTATTTAAGTTAAACAAATTTTCAAGGATGGTTTCCATCTATAAAATGAACAAGTACAAGCTCTGTACAGCAGACTTTTCAAACCAACTGAAAAAAACAGTTTCCAAACTATGTTTTGAAAATCTGCGAAATAAACAGTATCACCATTCTTGTTCTGAAGACGGTAAGAAAAGTTCTCAGGAGACTCCATCACAATTTGCTTCAAGGGCTCTTAATTTATCTTTCAAATGGGTGAATTTCTTCAGCATTAAAAACCCCTAAAATCACAGTAAGTAACTTTGGCACACTGTCATGTAAACATAACAAAAGGATACCACTTCTTGTCTATTCTCTCCAAGAAAAGCAACATACGGCTCCTATATTAAAACCCCTATGCACAGCATCCATGGGGAATTACTGAAAAAATATTCCTACTTTATGAATGTTGTTGTCATTAAAGACTTACGAGATAGAATATGGATTTTTTAAAAATTTTTTTTCCAACAATTCTGATTCAGAGATAAGGGGCAGGTCAATATTCAGAGTTGCAGCTGCCGATTTCAGTTAGTACCACCCTCAATTAGATCAAAGCTGCAAATGGAAATACCTCCATGGTTGAAGCTGAGTGGTTGGGTTTTTAGATTTCCTCTTAAATTCTGTTTTTCAAAGCCTCAAACAACTGGCTTGCTGCTGAGCTCATATTTCAGCATTTGTTTTCCAAAACATGAAGGCATCTATTGCTATGTTTATGAAACACGTTCTTCAAGTTCTCAGCTAGGTTAAAAGGCTACAGGGAGAGACTAAAAGCTGAGAATAGCTTATCCACTGTCTGGCCTTTAAAACAGGCAAGTTTTGGAGAAAGTGGATAGTGGATAAGCAGAGAAAAAATATTAATTATTCATTTAAAAAGTCAGATGATGATGGATGGGTAAAACTGGATTTCATGGCCCCATCCAAAAGGTAAGCAGGTCCCTGCAGGTCACAACTCAGACACACAAGCTATCTGTGGGCACTCTGACGGGCACAGTAAAGCCACGCTGCCCACGAGAGTACCATCTCTACACCTGATGCATAGGTACAGCCAAGGGACAATGAAAGGGACTCTACTGCCAGGACAAAGAAAGAGGGGGGCTGTACCAGCATACTACAGTACAGCAGATGTTTTTCATCTCCTTATGATCAACCCTTATTTTTTTCCAAGATCCATCATCTTTCCAAAACCACTTCCTGGCACGCCATGTCTGCACTGATTTTTGTCAATGCTGTCTCACTTATTAATACTTACTTACTTCCCTTCTCGTTTCAAAAGCTCATTGAAGCATTTGCTTTTAATAAAAAAGTATATAGTCTATGCAAACATAAGAAAGGACAGGTCAAAGTTGGGGTTACCTCTGACAGTATTGTTCTATAAAATTGACATCAGCTGGACTGAAGCTGCAAAATGCACAAGTTCTATGGTTAAAAACACATAGGCTATGCAGGTATCCAGGCTGATTCCCAGAGTCAGGCCTGGATCCATTCAAAAGCTACATTTGAAGAAACAAAATGGAAGAAAATTCCCCAGTAGTAGGTCTATAAATTAAGCAAGTGCAATTCAGAGATATTACATAGCTGCTCATCCTTGCAAATCAAAATTCAGATCTTGTGCTGTCATCAGTGGTGTTACAATTCAAACTTATTTTTACAACTCAGAAGGGGAGCTTGAGACAATTTTTTCTCCTTAGGGCCCAGAATAAAACTGTGCTGAATCAACATGGCTGCACAAAAGCTCTGTGCAGTTCATATAATTTTGTAACTAAGGAATAAGTATTTTAAAGACAAAGTACTACAGAAATGATCAACACAAATATCAAGCACAGGTTTAACGTTATCCAGCGCACAGGTGATGAATTCCCAAGTTGGAATAAACAATCCGAACAATCATCTGGGCAGATGCATTGACTTCCTCTGGTATTTTCTTTCTCCTCCTGAGTTTTATGATCTCCAGCAAGGGTGAGGTGTTAAGAAGTAGATCCAGTTTACAAGCAAAAGCATCCAGTGTTAGCACGGACATCATACCCAGCAGCACAAAATCCGCACCCTCAGAGTTTCTCCCTCCTAGCACTCCAATCCAATTTCTGGTTATACATATGTCAATCACTTTGTTGATAATTATAGGATGATGAAAACTGATACAAATCATTGGGAGCTGACAATATATATACTTTCATATATTTATATTTAGAGTCCATCATAGAAAAGTTCATATTCAAATTACCAAGTACACACAGGAGAAAAAAAAAAAACTTCAAAATGACACTTCTGGTTCTGGAAAGGACAAACCATGACTTCTATTCCAATGGAGTTTTCAAATGACCTTCTCCTAGTAATTTTTCCCACCCTCCCTCCCACACTCTGTTCCCCACAGATGTTTCTTCAGATCCTTTTGTTTATAATACGTCAGTTGTTCCTAGAGTTAATTATCTGCTGTGCAAGTAGTAGCTGAAGACAGAAAGGAACAGTTGAAGTCTGCAGCACAATTCCTTCTTCACGTGAAGTAATGCTCAGTGACATCTTTGCAGTGCTCCAAGTCCCCTGGATCCCTGGTGTCTGCTTCAGCACTCTACTTTCAGATAAAGGTGGAATACTGAGGTATATAAGTTCCGTGGAAAGTTTTAAGAAATACATCAGTAATTCAATCAAAACTTTGCCCAATGTTTTTCAGTTNAATTCTGATTCAGAGATAAGGGGCAGGTCAATATTCAGAGTTGCAGCTGCCGATTTCAGTTAGTACCACCCTCAATTAGATCAAAGCTGCAAATGGAAATACCTCCATGGTTGAAGCTGAGTGGTTGGGTTTTTAGATTTCCTCTTAAATTCTGTTTTTCAAAGCCTCAAACAACTGGCTTGCTGCTGAGCTCATATTTCAGCATTTGTTTTCCAAAACATGAAGGCATCTATTGCTATGTTTATGAAACACGTTCTTCAAGTTCTCAGCTAGGTTAAAAGGCTACAGGGAGAGACTAAAAGCTGAGAATAGCTTATCCACTGTCTGGCCTTTAAAACAGGCAAGTTTTGGAGAAAGTGGATAGTGGATAAGCAGAGAAAAAATATTAATTATTCATTTAAAAAGTCAGATGATGATGGATGGGTAAAACTGGATTTCATGGCCCCATCCAAAAGGTAAGCAGGTCCCTGCAGGTCACAACTCAGACACACAAGCTATCTGTGGGCACTCTGACGGGCACAGTAAAGCCACGCTGCCCACGAGAGTACCATCTCTACACCTGATGCATAGGTACAGCCAAGGGACAATGAAAGGGACTCTACTGCCAGGACAAAGAAAGAGGGGGGCTGTACCAGCATACTACAGTACAGCAGATGTTTTTCATCTCCTTATGATCAACCCTTATTTTTTTCCAAGATCCATCATCTTTCCAAAACCACTTCCTGGCACGCCATGTCTGCACTGATTTTTGTCAATGCTGTCTCACTTATTAATACTTACTTACTTCCCTTCTCGTTTCAAAAGCTCATTGAAGCATTTGCTTTTAATAAAAAAGTATATAGTCTATGCAAACATAAGAAAGGACAGGTCAAAGTTGGGGTTACCTCTGACAGTATTGTTCTATAAAATTGACATCAGCTGGACTGAAGCTGCAAAATGCACAAGTTCTATGGTTAAAAACACATAGGCTATGCAGGTATCCAGGCTGATTCCCAGAGTCAGGCCTGGATCCATTCAAAAGCTACATTTGAAGAAACAAAATGGAAGAAAATTCCCCAGTAGTAGGTCTATAAATTAAGCAAGTGCAATTCAGAGATATTACATAGCTGCTCATCCTTGCAAATTAAAATTCAGATCTTGTGCTGTCATCAGTGGTGTTACAATTCAAACTTATTTTTACAACTCAGAAGGGGAGCTTGAGACAATTTTTTCTCCTTAGGGCCCAGAATAAAACTGTGCTGAATCAACATGGCTGCACAAAAGCTCTGTGCAGTTCATATAATTTTGTAACTAAGGAATAAGTATTTTAAAGACAAAGTACTACAGAAATGATCAACACAAATATCAAGCACAGGTTTAACGTTATCCAGCGCACAGGTGATGAATTCCCAAGTTGGAATAAACAATCCGAACAATCATCTGGGCAGATGCATTGACTTCCTCTGGTATTTTCTTTCTCCTCCTGAGTTTTATGATCTCCAGCAAGGGTGAGGTGTTAAGAAGTAGATCCAGTTTACAAGCAAAAGCATCCAGTGTTAGCACGGACATCATACCCAGCAGCACAAAATCCGCACCCTCAGAGTTTCTCCCTCCTAGCACTCCAATCCAATTTCTGGTTATACATATGTCAATCACTTTGTTGATAATTATAGGATGATGAAAACTGATACAAATCATTGGGAGCTGACAATATATATACTTTCATATATTTATATTTAGAGTCCATCATAGAAAAGTTCATATTCAAATTACCAAGTACACACAGGAGAAAAAAAAAACTTCAAAATGACACTTCTGGTTCTGGAAAGGACAAACCATGACTTCTATTCCAATGGAGTTTTCAAATGACCTTCTCCTAGTAATTTTTCCCACCCTCCCTCCCACACTCTGTTCCCCACAGATGTTTCTTCAGATCCTTTTGTTTATAATACGTCAGTTGTTCCTAGAGTTAATTATCTGCTGTGCAAGTAGTAGCTGAAGACAGAAAGGAACAGTTGAAGTCTGCAGCACAATTCCTTCTTCATGTGAAGTAATGCTCAGTGACATCTTTGCAGTGCTCCAAGTCCCCTGGATCCCTGGTGTCTGCTTCAGCACTCTACTTTCAGATAAAGGTGGAATACTGAGGTATATAAGTTCCGTGGAAAGTTTTAAGAAATACATCAGTAATTCAATCAAAACTTTGCCCAATGTTTTTCAGTTGAAACAGCATTTTGCTCTTAAGTCCTTCTACTGCTGCAGATTAAGTGTGAATTTCCACTGCTGTGACAAAGAAGGATTGCAGATCTCAACGGTGAGACCACCATTTTTGGCATTTCGGCTGTCTAGACAGAGGTTGCTGCCAACATGCCTCAGTTTAGAATTGCTTTCAATTTGTTCCCATTTCTGGAAGAGAAAATACAGTTATTGACCTGGAAAAGCAGGAAAAGGAAGAATTCTACATCCTGTCCTTTGAAGTCTTCATAAGCTTCCCTGGCTTGTGCCTGGAAAGCCATAAAAACTGCAATAACAGGAGCAGTTTAGATGATTTTTGAGTAAGGGTATGTAAGTGCTGGCAAGCCCTGCCAAAACAGCTGTTCTTTCAGCTAACACTCAGCAAGACACAGAATACACCAACACATTTCCCTCTAGTTCAGAACTCCTCAAATACATTGTCCCACCCTGTTACCTGTGTGAAACCTTTGGTCTGAAGAAAAAAATGAGAATCAAAATCGATCCATGTACCACAATATTGATCATAGAGAAGCAAGAAGCACATTCCTTATAAGACAACCTCACAGAAATCCAGAAATTTATCAGACACCTTTCAATTCTACAGAAGACAACCAATCTGTGCTGTCAAAAGTTCTTTGCCCAAGATGATGTCAAGGACAGAATAAATCCCAAATACAGGATTTAAAAAAAAATGGGGTGGTTTCTCTCGTATGTCTATCATATTAAGCCTGTAAACCTTATCAAGAAAATCTTGCTTCCTTAGTTTCCTTTTCTGAAGAGTGGCAAGAATATTCCTTCCTTCATCAACAAACAGTGTTTGTTACCTCTCTGCAAAAACAGAGATACAGAAACAAGGAAGCTGGCAGATGATCAGAACTGATGACTGAGCAGAAAGAGATAAGTTGTTGTATGACTAGATCAAAAAGATGGTATGACTCTGCAAATGTGATTTTCCTCAGGCATGGGAAATAGATGAAGTTACAATACTGCACTGATAAACATGAATTTAAGGAGTCCAGTGCTGCTATAAAGAGTCTACAACTGAAAAGAAGGAAAGCCAGAACACATTCTTCTGAGACACAGAATATATAATATTCAAACTTCACTGAGTAAGACCTTTCAAAAAGACACTGTGGAATATATAAACCCTTTCAGAAGGCATATGGGGCAGGTAAACACATATATCAATGGTGAAACCTTAACATAAGGCCCCTGTTGGGACATCTACCTTTATGACATCCTGAATCGTAGTTTTACACACACAAATAGTAAAAGTAGAGCCTATAGAAGATATGATCACCAGTGCATTATTTATTCACAGTCCTTGTTTTCCCCACTGTTTGCAGAGAGCAGTCATGACATACTAACCTGTCTGCTGTCATTTTCCCTACAGCCCTGAAGTTTTATTAGTGAGCCAGGTGCTCTGTCCACAACAGTAAGGCACAAATCCATGTGTTTCACTGACTTGTCCTTTGTTAAGGCCCATTCCTACAAAAAGGAAGAAACAAAAAGTGTACAAAGTTGTGTATGTTAACAGATGCCATCTCTGCATATACAGCACAGGTTAAAATCCTGCAAATAGCAGTGTATGAGCATTAGAACAGTTCATTGCTTCCCACAGGGCACGAGAGGAAAAGTCCTTTGCAAACAATAATTCCAATTGCTTCAGTGTCCCCACATCAGCCCAGGGCTGAGCTGGCTGTTCGCTCCCTCTGCTGGCTTCACGCAGCTGCTGCGGGCAGTCACACGGCCTCGTGGAAAATATTCCTCCAAATGCTTGTTTAGTTAGATGTTTATTTTTATATGTGTGTGTGTGTATTACACCTTTCCCCTGTCTTCTACGTGGACGGATTTCTACATATATATATATATATATATATAAAATGCTATACATAAAACCCCTAAAAGCTTGGTCTGCAGCAGCACTGGCCACTCTGCCCACACACTGAACAAAGCATATGGACCACAGTGAGGAAACAGCAGCTCCTAACACAATAGAGACCACCAGAAAGTGATACACAAGAGGGGTAGAGAGAACGTTCCCTCCCATCCAAGGCGTGATGTACAACAGAATCTCTTTTACACGTATTTAAATATGCAACTCTTAAATAGAGAGCAAGGAAAAGCTGTTCTGTATGTACTGCTGCCCAGCTCGTTTGATCTCAGCATCTTTTCACACAGAGCCTGATCTTGCACTGATGTTCAGACTCTCTCCATATGCCTTTCTCCTTTCAAGTTTGGTCTCCAGGGTCCACACTGGTCTCCATATGTCTAACTGTCCTTTGAGGAAAGAAGCCACTTGATTAAAGCCAGGCTAATTATCCAAATCATGCATATAAACTACTTAAAAGGGTATGATTAGCTTCTCTCGAGCAACTAAAGAGGATTTAGAGTTGTATAATACAAAATCCTAGACATACAGGGCCAAGCCTATATGTTAAATAACATTTAAATGTTATTTTTTATGTAATCAGTGTTTCAGAAATAAAATAAATGTATAACTACTTTGAAACTCAGCAGATTTAACAATTATTAAATCTCTTTGGGAAGAGATGCTCAGGACTCTGTCAGAACTTGCAACACAAGAAATTACAAGAAATCACAACCATACAGGTCCCAAGCCACTGGATGGCTACCATACTCTGCAAGTACCAGAACGATGACAACTGTGGAAAACAAAGCAAAGCCAGGACAAAGCTGTGATCCCTTTATTTGTCTTCCAAACTCTTAAGCTGGTAACTTCTTTTACTCCCAGTCTGTTAAACTCAGATGACAGTGAAATTACTTGCCTGCTCAGTTCTGTCCAGTTTGTAAGACATCAACAAGATCCATTAAGATACAATATTAACAGCCACTTTTTTAGCCACAACTAAAGGAATGAAACAAGTTATTTTCAGAGCTTATCAGGAACTACAAATGGCCCCAAACCCTTCCTTTGTAAGATTTATACTGTCAAATGAAAGTTAAAAATACTGCCAGGGATGTAGCAAAACTTGTGTCTGAGAACCCTGCAGTCAGAGCTAGAGCCTTGAAATTATTGCCTTTATACATCTCCACCCTTCCATCAAAAGGCTGTATGAGCCCCAGCCACAACAGAAAACATGCAAAAAGTTAACATATTTAAAAGCCAAAGATACAGCTGCTTCATAAAAGCTCCAAGCTCTGTTGCTGGAGACATCTACGTGGTGGTCCTTCCCTTCATGAGACACAGTGTATAGAAACTTTCCTCCACCAATCAGTAACTATGACTGTAATGGAGATAAAATGTAACAAACTCCACTACAGAGGAAAGGAAAAACTGCAAGCAGTGAACATGCTCAGGGCACAGGCTGGAAATTGGATAGCTTCATGCAAAAATTGAAATATCTGAGAAAATCTGTGTCAAATCAGAAATAAAAAGTTAGTAGAATACAACTAACCTGAAACCTTCCCCTTGCACCTAAGTGCATTTGGTTTCACCTTTAGCTCCTTATCACAGCCCTACATGCTCTCAAAGGTACCACAAGCTATTCAGCTCTTTAAAGCTGCACAACTACCACAGAGTTCTACCAGCCTGGGGAGGGGAGAGCAGGGGAAAAGGGGGGCAGAAATCCCATTTTTACTTAGGTTTTGCATTTTAAGTTCTGTTGAACATAAGACAGAGTACACTTTTCAAATTATGGGAGAAGATTGCCACAGCCTATAATATCCAAGTGCTCTTAACTCCCAAAAAAACCTCTTGATAAGAATAAGGTGCAAAACACAAAGTACAGACAAAGACTCTGGTTTGTTCCCTATCCCTCTCCTGCCATTCTGTTATTTCTTTTCAACCCAGTATGAGTTCTGCTTGGACATAAAACCTGGTTTTGATCCATTCTGCCTCTTCACTTGTCTGAATGTCCTCTCAAAGGTACTTGTTCAGAGCAAGTGCATACTGGCTTGTCAAGGTCAGTGCCACAGAAAAAACAACATAGAAAGAAGAGGGTCAGATTCGGGGGAGGGGAGTTTGACAGAGGAAGATAACTTTGTTATCTACACAGAAAACACAACATCAGCAGAAAACGCTAAGATTTCTGCTCCAAGGCACTTGTGACATATCTACCCTTTCTGCCAAAAATCCACTGTGGTTTCTGAAAAGATGAGGGTACTTTCATAAAGGTAATTGAAAAAGCCTCCACAGATAAATTCTCTTTAATGATTAGGAAGGGAGGCATTTCTCACATGTTGATTTGAATGAACTGTCATCATACATCTTCCAGGAGATTACTTCATTTTAGGTTTCATCTTATTTTACGGTTTTCCCCTTCTAATTTAAATTACAGCAAACTTCTGACATTCATTCAAGAGTAGTTTTTAATTGGTCAGCCTTCTATTTTAACAGCTGCACTTGACACATTAATATTACATTTGATTTAAAATCAGGTTTAACCTGACAAGGATTTAGTGACAAAGCAGCATACAAAGCAGTGAGAACCTCTGTGTATATTTCATGAATGATAACTAAGTCACAACTGCACAAATAGATTCTTTGAAATAATTAATGCTCTCATTTACAGATTTGACACATTTGCAATTTGTTTAGGAGTAGGATTAGAAAGGATTTATTAAAACACTCCCCTTACTGTGAGTGAACATTTAGGTACCTCTGTTTTCTAGAAGAGCCAAATGGGTATTTAGGATGGATTTTTTTTTTATACTCCACTATTGCAAACTGTAAATGACTAATAGGGCAGCACAGCAAAGCATTCTTTCCTTTTGCTGATCTCAGGCCATATGCATAATGCAACCCAAATATTTTCTTAAGTAAAAATCACCCCCAAAAAATCAAACACACCATTTCATTGAAAAAAAGTTTTCTAAGCAAGTATTGCTAGTGCAAAAGCAAACGTTAATAGCAACAAAGGAAAGAGACAAGGTGATGCTCACTGAATCTCTGGGCTCAGATTCTAATCCTAGAAACACAAAATTATATTTGAGGGAGAAGCTATTTAGCCAATCTGTTACAACAACTGATCTGCTGGTTTGGATTCATGTTTGTCTCACCAGTACACAGTAAACTGCTTGAATTAAAAAGTTTAGCTTCTCTTTCTTTCTTCTATTAAAGAAGAAATAATTTTGTTTTGTAGAAAACAAAATTAACGGCATACAGACCTGGTTTCCCCCGGCATTATGACATTCATAAACTCCAACAACGCCATCTGCAAAATGGCCCAAAGTGTCAAGGCAATTGGTACCCTGCTGCAAAGCCCCAAAGGCTATATCTTGATGATCAGGTACCCTAAAACAAAACCAGAAATGTCTGCTTAATTCAGTTCGGGGTTTGTTTGGGAGGTTTTTTAAAGTCTTTTTAAAAACTTCCTGTTTGTAAAAATACTCAGAAGTATTTTTGAGATGAGAGGTTAAGGATGAGTGATAACTATCATCTAGAAATCTCAATCATTGTTTGAGGGGAAGTAATTATCTAATCATGAATTGATCAAGCATGAGTAAACTTGCAAGCTTACCACATACACAGTACCAAAAGATTTGTATCAGAGAAGGATGATGAACGTACAAACTGGGCACAAAAATCAAATTAAAGATGACTTATCACTTAAAGTGACTCAAAGCTG
This sequence comes from Platysteira castanea, assembly GCA_013397175.1. Lineage (NCBI taxonomy): Eukaryota > Metazoa > Chordata > Aves > Passeriformes > Platysteira > Platysteira castanea. The sequence continues at coordinate 1,588,123 of VYXC01009560.1, forward strand.
AATGTTATCAGTTAGATCATCAAGTCCTTTTGTCTTTTCAGGCAACATAGCTTGTGGAAGAAATAGGACACGACATTTTTCTCAGACTGTTTTTACTGAAATGTTAAAAAGGGGGTTAGGAATTTGAAAAAAAAAAAGAATCAAAATTTTTCTGCAATCTTATTTTCTAATGGTTGCACATAAATTACACTCCTAGCATAGAAACACCTAGGCAAGTCCATTCAGCAAAGTACAGTTGTGGGTAGAGCCCATCAGTTCATGTCTAACAGTAAAACAAGGGCATGTCAGAGCCTTTAAAAACTTCAGATAGTATTATGGGTATAATAATTCAACCCAGCAGAATGAGGACATGAGGGATGATAGAGTAAGACAACATTACATGTAAGCACATTTTCCAGGAGAGACATTTTTTCTGACAAATTAAACAAAACCAAATATCCTCTGGCACTTTGAAGAGAAAATAAAGGAAAACTCACTTCCTCAGTATCATCCTGGTTTATGAGACTCGTTGTATGTGTGGTTCTGCACATGCTGCACTGGGGCTGTAGTAGCTGGTGGTGCTTTTGCATCTCAAGCCTGTATGTTACCTGAGCAGTTACCTGGCTCCACTGACATGAAGTGCCCCGGGGAAAAAACCTCAAGTATTCTTACAGGCTACAGACAGTATCTTACACCATGACATTGCCAGTATTAGGTTGACAGACTAGTTTACGGGCTCAGATCTGACCAACATACTTATTAATGGTTTAACCAAAATCTTTCTATCCTTGCAAAAATTATTTCTCTTCATGGATTTTTTTATTAGTTAGGATGCGTTCATGTTACAGAAACTGTTAGCAGTGTTATCCCTCACTTCCCTCTTCTCAGCCCTTCCCAAAAGTCAGTAATTATTCAGTGACAAGAGAAAAGGAGACAAGAAGGAGCAGGAGACTCAGGTTTTCAGAGTCTTAGGCATCTACCCTTGTCTGCCAAACGTACAAGGCCCTCTTGTCTGCTGACTGTCATCATTTGTACTGCAATGAGATTCAGTCTCCTCACTTAAGCAGGCACATGCCTAGGCAAAGGCAAAAGCTTTAAAGGGATGGCAATAGGATACAGAATATGTACTTTTGAGCAAATGACTTGTGTAGGAGACTAACTTCAGGCTCAGGTAAGCTAAGTCCTTTAGACACTGTTCTCTAAAATACTGCAACTGTAGAAAAAGAAAAAGCAGCCAACTAGGGAAAAATACTCTTTAAGAACGGAATTCATAAAAAAGAAAATAAACCTGCATGAGGCGCTGCATTCACAGATAAAGTAAAACATACCCTTTACATCCAAGGATGGAGAAAGAGAAACCAGTAATTTCTGGAGAGGGCAAAAAAGAAAACTCCATATGAGCTGTTTCAGCCGAAACTCACCGTAACTCAGGATAAACATTTTCAAGATACCACTTAAAGGGTTTGCAGCTAAGTCTCTTTCTGAGTTCCATGCGGCTTTGAATACTAGAGGAGAAAAAAAAAGGAGTTTTCAAGGTCAGGTTGTTGTCTCCATATATTTTACTGAATACACAGAAATTCAAGAACAGTAGAACCATAGAAATACACCTTAAAGAGATAACATCAGATTTAGCATTGCTTTCACCTCAGACGGTGCTGTCTCATGAAGAATAAACAAATATGGCAAAGAAGCACTTGTGACTTACTTGCCATAAGGTACATTCCTGGCTGAAGGCACTGCTGCGTAATAGAAATTTTTATACTCATCCATCCAGACTTCTGCTGCCCTGCGTGTATTTCTAGGGACAATGACATGAAACACATGGGTTATATTTTCTCTAGGTGCAATTAAACCATGCAATTTTTCCTCAGGTTGATTCTAATCCTTCCCAGTACTACACAGTCAGCTGCCTCAAGCCAGGCAGAAGAGTCCCAATAAAAGACCCAAGTAATAGAAAACCATTAGAGAGTAACATAACTGAAATCAATGTATTTATAACAGAATTTGTGTCTTTTCCACACTCATCACTGCTTCAAGTTTTCATCCAGAATTTAACACACATCTTTCAGTTCTTCCTGCAAACTTTATGGAATTTATTAGGTTGATGTTAGGTTGATCGTTTTATAAGAGTAACTTGACAGAAAATAAATTCAATGTTCACCTGGATAAAGCAAGCTAATTGGGAACATAAAAATCTCAACAACTGGCAATATTTAATAATGTCTTCGACATTTTTGAAAACAGATATGCTAACACAGGCAAGACATTTTTAGTCTTCATCCTATTCCTTCAAGTACAGCATTCAAAGTTCCAAAAAGACACAAGCTGTCACAACATTTAAGGCTACGAACCAAACAAGTCTTCTGTAGCTAAGAGGAAACACATCAATCAGAAAATATTTTAAATGTTTTAAAATTTTGAGATTGATTATTGTAATAAATGTGAAAAAAACACTAACCCAAATGTTTTACTTCTAATCAAACACACATCTAGAATTCCTGTACTTATGTAATTGGTGTCTTTAATTTTGGACTGCAAGAGGGTCCAATGGATTTTTCCCTTCCCTAGCTTCCACATAAAATTCATTTACTTCCATTGTTCATAATTTTATGCTTAGAAAATTAAGTCTCATTTCAGTTGCAACTGCCATGCTCTGAAGCTTATTTTACATTTGGCAGAAAGTTCATCTAAAGCAACTAGAGTGAACTCAGTCAGCCAGTAACTTCCTTAATACGATTTTCCCATTCAAAAGACAAAACATAGTCAGGATAAAGTGAGGAAGGTTGCTGAGAAAAAAGGATGTGAGGAATAAAAATGTCACAAGACAAACATGAATAATTTTTTTGTTTGAGGACTGATTCTTTTCTTTCAAAGATTCCGCTAATTTTTTGTAAGCAAAATCACACTCGATTCAGATTAGAAGCTATGTGAGTGTATTCTCTTCACCTGCCGTTTCTCAGGCTCTCTCGTCTGCTCAGCTACCAGCCTGGCTGCCCACAGGCCAAACAGATTTTGGTGGTGGGAGAGGAGCTACTTGGCTTGCCATGGTTTAATGACTCCAAATGCACTTCCAAGGCCAGAATGCCTGCCTGTATCCTGCTGACCCATACTCAGGGATGAACAGCTCAGGCTTAGTGTGACACAAATATGGTGTTTGAGATGCTGAGAACTGCAAGTGAACTAGCAAGGCCCCGAAGAACTCAGGGTGCTGAGGAACACAGCATGGGGTGCTCCTAATGCTGAGCCAGCTAAGGAAACAGAGCACAGAGAGATCAGAGGCAGCTTTGCTCGGAGCAGACTGGGGTCTGCAAGGCTCACTGGCTCGTCTCGAGTGCTGTGTTAAGGCAGAGCCTACAGGTCACACAAATCCTGCTGGACACAAGCTGTACCTGCCCACATCACACAGCCAGGACCTGGTGATGTGGTCTCCCCTCTCATGAAACAGGACTCCCAGTCTCTCATCCAAAATTACCAACCTGTGTGGGCCGCCAAAACGCCATGCATATTAACCAGCCAGCTAAAAATAGAGCAGTCCAGAACAAACTGCTCGCAGCCAAGAGACAGACGATGGCATAAGCCAACACGTCCCAACTGCACCACCAGCACAGATTCCATGCACCAAGTTTCTTGGCACCATGGTCCCACACACATCTGTATTATAATGCCTGTATTACATGGATATTCTATTACCTAAGGTTTCTCATTCTGTCACTGCTAAAATTGATTTTAAGGCATCCCATTATATTGGTTTGACATTCAAGAAAGCTATTTACAGCACAAGAAAAGCAGCATCTTGGCGACACCCCAAAGATGGAAAAACTGCAGGAGTGGGAAAACTGCACAGTATATTCATGTATTTATTCACTTTTATTAACCATGCTCCTTGTTATGACACTGTCATTTCAAAACCTCATTAAACTAAACCAGTTGCATCCTAAGCTTACATAACACAGTTTAAAAGGTAAATCCATCTACTCTCCTGATGCACACTATAAATCTTGCAACAGAGATATGATGTATCGAGGATATTTCATTGCTAGCTTTTTTTCCACATAAATACTATCCATCTTTCACTGCAGCATAAAAAACACAAAGAAGGGGTAAAAAGAAGAAAAATACTACTGTGCCTACTATAACTACTGAGAGAAACAGGACAGTGACTTTATTTTAGCAGATTATTAAATTCATTAAAGTCACCTTGGTGGCATAACCAGCATGGAAGGGAAGAACTACACCCTAAGGAGATTCCTCAGTCTAAAGTGAATCACAAGTCCAAAAATATCAGCAGCTTGGAACATTCTTAGGAATTTAAGTACATCTACACCCTCTGTATTGCTTCATGTTCAACAGAGTTTGGGCTCCACATCCCTTCAAGGGTAAATAAACAGTTTTATTTCCAGCTCTTAGCCCACAGAACCTTTAGCTGAGACTTGTACTTCTTCAGCCCCCTGAGCATCAAGTCCAATTCTCTAAACCAAAATCTACAGTGATTCCTCAGCTATAACTGATATAGCCTTGATCAAAATGTCCTTGGTACATTCATGCAATATTTTAATCCATATTAAGTAAAAACCACTATGAACATGAATCAGCACTGCGGTTCTCACTTCATAGACGAGAAACTGAGGAGAGAGCTCAGTATTTCAGCTACTGCTATGCATGAGTATCAACAGCAAAATTCACAGGCATACTAATCTAAGCCTTTAAAACTGCAATTCCTTAGGTCTATAGAAAATGCATTTTTAAACACAGCACAGGAAAGGCAAATATGATAAAAAACCACACTGCCAACAGACTGGCACAAATACTGAAAGCAGTCTCTGTAATATTTGCATCTCTCATGCTGATCATATATTAACCAAAAGCAAGCAAAGCATATTCATAACTTAGTGTATTCTGGCTCTCAGTGAACAATGAAACTGTTTCTACAAAATGATGTTTTATAACAGTTCTGAAAATAAAGCCTTCTTTAAAATCAAATAAACACAATATTGATGAAATGCCAAGCTAAGCATTTCTTTATGTTCCAGATTCTCAGTCTGTGTCCACCAGAAGTTTCCCTGTTTCTGCTCTCAGGTTCTTCTCTCAACCTACATAGCTGACTCAAAGTCATTAGTTGCTTTTTCATTAATATTTCCCCATGACAGATAATATTGCAAATATTTCTAAAGACGAGATCCCTAAAGTGAAATTACTGCCACCTGCTGATCATCTGAGGCAATCCAAACCACGGCTATTTCGCAGTTACCTTGCAAACACAGTACCACTCCCACCGGGAAACGTGTAAGGATGCTGCTTGCGGAATACATGACCCACTCTGCTGCACGGGATGATTTCTAGGCTCCCACCACATTGCCAGACCCTAAATGAGATCTCTGAAATAAAAATAGGAATGAAAGATCATCATCATAAAAACTGTTATTTCATATTATATTCACAGAGAAGGCTTTTAGTGATTGTTGCTGAGAAGATCAGAAAGAAAGGGTTTTTTTAATAAATTCTAAGATAAACAAAGGCATATCTAAGCATTTATGATTCTGCAAGCTCAGCAGAAATAAACATACTATCTTGGAAACAAAATGTCTGTCTTCTCTTATCCGAAGTTATCAGCATTACTCAAATCCATAAACCCCACTGCAATTTGCCAGTGAGTTAGGTGTGTGTGCTTTATCTGAAGGGTAAACAATAGTAGGAACATTTAATAAATAAACTAATGATCTAGTTTACAATAAAACTTTTCAGCTGAAGATGGAATAACAGTGAAATCAAGGCAAACTAAAATAATCAATAGATTTGAGCTGCTAACTTATTATAGCAGGTAAACAAGCACTTCCAAACATTGGAAGCAGTTATATCAAGTCAATGTTCACTTGAGGATAGACCAAATAAAAACATAACTTTCGCAAATTGAAGGTTATGGACAGTATGCTTCTAAAGACAATCTAATGATTTGACCCAGATAGTGAAGATGAGAAGGTCTAGAAACATTTAGACACTTTTCTCAACTTTGACCTCTGTTAGGAGAAGTCACCTAGTGCTGACAGAGAACTTTTCCACATATAATTCCAAGTCAGTGCAGTAAGAAGGGTGCTTCCAGCAGCACTGTTTCAATTTTGATGACTCCCCCTTTAGTCCAACAGCTGCTACCAGATAGCCTTCAAGCCTCTTCGTAACTAGTCTTTCCACACATTAAAAAAAAAAAAAGCTCTAAATTAAAGTTAGTGTCTATGTTTTATGACAAACTAAGTGACATGTCTTCTTCCCTCAGAAGCCCTCCTCGACATACACAAAAGTAATAATAGCAGAATTACTTCAAAAACTAAATTTGAAAAAACCAGAACAAAACAACTCACAACCTCAGGTTAAAGAACATGTCATCTTGATTGCATGTCCAGGGAAATTATAAAAAATTTTAAAAGTAAATAAAAAGACATGTTGTGATTTCAACTGTTGTCAGTGCAAGTTAACTGCCTTTCTTCTTGATGGCCATACTCGTGAATCCTATACAGTCAACATAGTTCAAGCTATAGATAGATCACACTCCAAAAACATGAATGAGAGTATTTTCTTTGACAGTAACTTATCCAGTTGAATTTACACGGGACAAAAGCCAAAAATAATTTTTAATTTTTGTGTACTTTCCAGCACCTTAGATTGTGAAGAATCTCAAAAATAGTGTACGTTATGTAAAATAGCTCAGTGAGAAAGACAGCAAAGGACTAGAATATAGGGAGAAACAAACTAATTCTTATTTGCACCAACATAACTTCTAAAGCCTACACAGAAAAAGAAAAAAGAATTTACAGCAACTAAAACTCAAAACAACCCCACAAACTCCCGTAAGACACCTCTTTTGTTATACTCAAACAGTAGGAAAAGAAATGTTACCACTGGAGCAAGTTCAATGGACATAGTTTTTAAATGAAAAGGCATTAGTAGCATGTCAAAAATTCTTTATGAGATCAAGTTACACCTCTGTAATGGATTCGTTCTTTTTATTAGGGTGTGTCATCAACACAGAAGACAAGGAATGTCTTAGTCATTCCCTGATTTTAGGAAAATTAGTAAGAAAAGCCTAGATTTTCAAATTAGACCCAAACCTTCTCATGGTCCACCCAGTTCTCTGGTCTACTCTGATTCTCCTAAGCTTATCAAAAAGCATCATAAACATACTGAGAATTGGAGTTTCTGAGTTGGAGACAAGACTGAACTAACCTTGATCCACTTTTTGTACAGCACACACGTGTTAACAGTTATGTTTAGCAACAGTCTGAGAAGGTACCTATCTTCATGGTAATTTGGGCAATTTAGAGAAAATACTGCAGGCTCATTTGAAATTTGTCCAAATTGATACTGACATGTGAACAAAACCTCATGTAACAGCTGCTCTGTACCTGCTTGAAGGAAAAATGCTAGCTTTTATAAAATGATGTGCAGAATTATTTTGCTAGTCCATTTAGCAGGTTATTTGCATGTAACACCAAGCCACTGATCTAGAGCTATGGTCTAGAGTAAAGAGGCCTGACAAGCATGCACACTGAATTTTAAACTGCACATCACAGATTTCCAGTTATCTGCTGCATGTGTCATTTATTGCCAATTAAATCATATGCCATGTGATTTTTACTCGTCTTCAATTAGTCTGACAGCTAGGAAGAAATCATTAGCTGCCTTCTGCCTGCTTTTCAGACACCCCTAAGCCTCCATCTTCTTCCCATGGAGGGAGAGGAACCGAACGCAGCAGGAGCAACATAAACATCTCTTGGCAACCTTGAAAGAGGAGCTGTTGCTTGTGCCCTTTCCTGCTATCAAGGCCTCAATTATCAAAGCATAAAAGTAGTTGCTAAGTGTTCAGAGAAAACTCAGTTGCTAAAGTACATGCTTGCAACTAATCAAATATTTAAGTGCTTGAGTGGCAAAAGTGGTTTTCAGAGTGAATAGAGTATTGCTGCATCAAATTTATCCAATGACTTCCCAGGACATTTAAAAAATGAAAAATTATGTTTACATTAGTACAATTTAGCAATATACAGCCAAAATAGTGAGACAACAGAAATATGGAATGTAATAGCTCAAAATACCCAAAGGGTTTCTTCAAGTACTGCATAGGATGGTCAGGTACAGAATTGTAGGGATGCCACTTCCAACTTCTCAGTGCGTTACAGTAGCATTAAACATTTGGTTACCATGTCTCCATACAGCAGACACTTCCTTGTAGGCCAAGCATATGCTTAATGCATATGCAGATTTCAGTAACTCAAAATACTCGTGGGTTTTTACAAGTTCAAGGTATTTCAGGATTTTGCAGCTAGCACGTGCAGTAGAGAGGCTTCTATCCTTAGAAGTGTTCCTAAAACACACTATTTGGAATGTCTGAGATGCATCTCTACCGCAAAAAACTAAACTAATGACAAACTGGAATTCTTGAGGAGCTGTAGAATTCTGTTCTTTTCAAATCATTTTGTTTTAACACAAGTATACTGGTCTTAACTGGAGAAAACCTTTCTAGAATACTGCAATGCAAATAACCAAAAACACCTACTAATGCCAGATTTAACCACCAGGTCAAAGAAGAAATGGCCAAAGCACAAGTTCTCTCAGCTCCTCCTCCTTCTTGCCTAAATCTCTCTCACTCCAACATGTGAAAATGAGGACTTAGACAAAAAATGCCTTCTCAACCATCAGTATCTCATAGGGCTAAAGAAGGGGTATAAAACTACAAAATTCACTAAGTTTAGATGCCAGGCAGCATACTACTGGCAAAGTTCAGAAACAGATAATTCTTCAGTCAGCTAAGTTAATGGATTTGAGGTGTAACATTAAACTCATTCTCTTGTATCCTACTTTTCATGATTAAATTAAGCAACATCTTAAAAACATGCCTTCAACTGTCAGCATTTAAACATTATTATATCTCATTAATAACTTAAGATGATGCTTGACTTTCAAAAAGGATAGCATTTTCAAAACTAATTGCCTATCTACAGCCTGTAATATTTTACCAACCAACTTCCATTACAAAAAAATTTCACTGCTCAATGAGCTAATTCTTTTATTCCCTCATATTTAGCATATATTTTAAAATTTATCATTCTTTCATTGAAATAAACATTTTGGATTTTGCCAATAATGTGTATGAAATTTTAACTCTGGTTTAACCCTCTTTGCACAAAATCAGGAAAACCACGACTCATTGACAGTAAAGGAAATGGTGAAACCTGCTTTCTTTCAAGGCTGATCAGAGGGTAAATAACACACATACCTAGGTTTTCTCCACCCCAAACATCCATCATCATGTCATACTTCCCTAGTTCTTCAAAATAGGATTTATCCATCACAAATAGTCCACCAGCTATCATGGGTGTCCTAAACAAACAAGAAAAATTAAATTAAATCCTTAAAGAACCATGAACTTTGGGTAACTATTATTTGCAGATCAAGGTTAATACCTCCTTGAAAAAACTGGCAATGCTTTTGAAGGCAACTTATTTTGCATCTATCACTTCAAATGTTGTTTCCACACATTTCTATGGCACACACAATGCCATGACCACCTTCTGAGGCAAATCTCCATTTGGCTCTTAAGTCCCTCATTTAAAGGGTGGCAATTTGTCCCAGCAATAAGACATTAAAACTGATGCTCTATTTTTAGCTCTCAAAACACACCAACTTTAAACAAAGTGACATCTACTTTTTCTTAAGGGTAAATAATTTACTAGTGTGTTTTAAACTATTTTTAAACACCATTTATTTCTGAGAGTCTCATAATGCTCCATATATATGAATGAAACTTCAATATTGATGTAAGCTATATATTCTTTCAGACTCAGAGAAGATGATTTCTAACTTTGCTTAGTTACAAACTACAATCTACTTGAGAAGTGGTGATACAGACATACTTTATGGGAGCAACTGGATTTCCTTGTCGTGCTCTTCTTTGCTCTGGTGTCATGTAATCCCACTTGAATACAAGGTTCCAGTCAAAGCCTTGAAGAAGAAAAGTAGGATGTTAAAATTACTGTGGTCATCATTCAACTTGTAGTAACACAATGTTCACTAAAAACACTGGGAACTGTAACGTAAATTAAAATTTTAAACTCGTACAAAAATCTGGGTAGAAAACAAACAAGTACGAGTCCAGATGAAAGGTAAAGAAAAAAAAGAGTAAATCTCAAACACCAAATAACTTTGGATTTTCTTGTCTTCATCTATTTCACAAAGTAAGAAACCCAAGTGGCACTCTTATATTAAATAGAAAACATCATGTGATGATCTTCCAGCCATTACAAATGCTCCCAACAATATTTACTGAATAACTATATTTCCACTCTTTAGAAGTGATCGCATGTTTACATTTAGACAGGCTTTATGCAGTACTCTTGGTGGTACTATGACAGTAAGAGTCTTCTATCATGAAGTTACGAAATTATCACAACAAGTTATGTAGGTCCCACTTATCTTCTTAACATTCATTTAACCTCTTAGTTTCCCATTGTGTTTTTAAGTGCATCATTTTTTAAACCCAAGTCAAGTGCTAAAGCACCAAAATCTTACTTTCTTTATGCATATACTTGTAAATGTGAACACACAGTAACAACTGGTCTGGGCCTGCCATAAGTTAAGCACAGAAGCACAAAGATGACTAGAACAGACAAGATCAATAGGTCACCTATAGCAGCTCTACACAACAGCCATTAAATTACCTCTTTTAGGCAACGATACAAAGCTGGTACAGGACAAACTTCCTATAGGAAACACTTCCATAACAGTTTTTGTGCTGGGTTATGCTCATAATCGTGAACATCTATTAAAACTCTGCACAAGGCCCATAGCCTTCTCCCAGTACACCTTGCAAATCAGCCTTGTACACTCAGCCTGCTGCCAAACACATTTAGATCCTATGAGGTCATGTAATGAATGATTTCCAGACTTCTGGTGCACAGATGTCAATGGTTTTCATTCTCCAGCATAAAGATAAAGCAATTACTTTGTGGGGAAGTGGGGAAAACAGCTAAAGTAAACAGACAACAATTACAGCCCTACAAACTGCCTGTCTGCATCCATAAAGGTGCATAGCAATGACTGATGTAGGAAGTTAAAAACTCCACAGTTTTCATTTTAATTCACGAGATACTTATCACACACAATACAGAAATTACCCTGAGCAGTCTTTACAGCACATATGCCAGCTCTTTCTTGCCATGTTTGAGTATTTCATGAAATGTTGCACTGTAAAAATGCAAGACTGCCTAACTACTCCAAAACTCCAAGTAGCAAAACTGTAAAATGGCTACAACCTACAGTACTGCAAAGCCTCCAGCATGAAGAGCAAAATGAATTCCAATATTTCCATGCAGTTAAAAAGCCGCACTTCATCCCAGATAGCCAGCAAAATTACTTGCATCTGGGAGAAGTTGAAAAATCCACTGTTCTCCAGCAGCAGTGACAGAGACAGTTACCGTGTACTCCTGTGAACACAAGGGGTCTCTTTTGGAACACAGCACTCTCACAAACTTAACAAGTGTATAAAGTCTCTACACATTCAAAGCTGGTTTTCCATCTCCATTTTCACAGACTCTGGGAAAAATCTGCACTCAATGAGATAGTATCAGTAACTCTGTAAAAGGAGTATTTTTAAACACAGTGCATATCCAGTATGAAATTCTATCCAGTGTAAACTGCATCATAGGCATGCTCTAAATTATTAGATCTCAGTTAACTACAGCTTGTTCCAGTAATTACAGTGTTTCTCAGGGTGGCATAGACACTTTTGGAAACCCCCTCTCAAAAAAATCCCCAAAAAACCTGTAACATGAAGTGCATGGATTTAGTTTTGGCCAGACTTGGGAATTATTTCAGACATGTCCACTTAGAAAAACAGTGTGTACCATTTGCTAGGTTGCTTGTCTTGGGTGATTAAGCCCTTTCAAGACAGACCAGGCACAAATGCTGTCCCAGCTGTTTCAACTCTCCATGCTTCAGCCACACAGACACTGTACCTAAAGTTGAAAGCATAGCTCGGTTTCCTCGTTTAGACTTGGCCCCAGTGGAAATGTCCTGTGGTGCCAAATGCTGTAGTGCCTCTAACACGGCAATCTGTCCTTTTGGAACTGACAAGAAATATATTATTCATATTTCAACTGACCCTTAAATAGCTTGGCACACTGGTATGTGCAAAATTTCTATTAATGTTAAAAAAAGACAGTCTCTTACTCCTCAATCAGAAGTACATAGGCTTCATGCACCTTAAAAAAAATTAAAAGCCCAATCTCTATTGTGTAAAAAGGGAAAAAATGAGTACTAAAGAGTAATAGATAAATGAATGAATGGGGAAACATAGTTTCAAAGATAAAGCATGAAGAGCAGTAGCAAGTCAAACAAAGAATCTCTCAATCTTATCCCACTTCACTTGGGAAGAATTTAGCCTGAACCCAGCAGCAACCAGTCTAAGGTTTCAAGGAAAGAATTCCTCCTCCTCCTGCAGACAACAATAAAAGCCACATAATGGCATAGGGATTTCTGTCGAGATTTAATGAATAGATTGGGTAAAGGCCTTAAGGTTTAATAATGCAGGCACACACAATAGCACAGAACCGTGCATTAGCATACTGTGAATATATGCACCGTAGGTGTCATTTCAAAACATTAATTAAAAGGATATAGAACCTCTCACCTCCAGATCACTGATGAACTTGTAGCATATGCAACATTATGCAAATACTGCTTTTATTTTAGTTTACTGGAACAACCTAGGCGACCAGTTAAAGACTAGAACCTAAAAGAATAGACTTGAAACTGTTTTTTCCTTCCTCACTCAAAGTCCATTCAGAAGAAGATGGGACACTGTGAGAACAGCACTCTAATTTTTATATTGTGGCTCATCTTACACATTTATGCAGACAGGTCAGTTTCCAGGGTTGTGGAAACAATTACTTACAAATAATAATAAAATTGGGGATAAGTGGGTAGAGAACAGCTATTTTAAATACTAGATTCTTGCTAGCAGTGCAAGAAGTTTTAAAAATTTGTAATAAGTAAGGAGTTTAGCATGTAGTTGCCCTCTCCCTCTTTGAAAAAGGAGATGAGAGGAATTTTTTTATATTTATTCTTATTCAGGGCTTCAAAAGTGATTTTGCTATTTGCTGTCAATGCTTTACACTACACCTAGACATACTGAAACTATAGTACTTCTCAATTTAACAGAAGATTTTTTTAATGGCAAAGGTATAAACATTACAAATTTTCATGGTCACATGTGACTGTTTTCACAGTTACAGATCATGGCTAACAAACATTTATTTTTTAAAACACATTCCAAAGCCTTCTGCTTGTTTAGAAGAGTTTAATTTTTTAAGCAAACCAGCATCTTGAAAAAACCTCATAGACACTGCATTGTTGATGGGCTTCTAAACTAGTGAGCAATTAAAGCCTGTGTTATCTAAAAAGAGAACCATAAGCTCTGGGTATTAGCTTTTTCTGACACGTTTACACAACCCTACAAACCTTGGAGCAAGTCTTGCATATTGGTAAAAGGCAGCATAAACTTATAAGAATTAGTATAATAAAGATGAACTTTGAAAGCAGAGAACAATAAGGCCAATTAAAATCCAAGCCAAGAAGCACGTGACCTACAAGAACTCAAAACTAGATCTGTGAAAGGGAAGAACAGTATGTTAATTGCCCATTCCACAACTGCAGTGATTATGAGCTTTGATTCTTGATGGGTTTTTTTAAAGTCTGTATTCCAGTACAGGTACATACCGCCTTTTAAATCAGCTGACGCCCCCACGTACTGGAAGTTGTCCATATTAATTACATCAATAATAGGAGACACAACTCTGGTCTTGTCCTAAAATAAATGTTAGAAAGTGATATTGAAATAATGAAATCAATATATAAAGATTCAGGCAGGATGTGATGTTGAACAGTTCAGCAGGATTTCATTAGCATGTCTCCCCAGCTCTCCCCCTACTTCCACTTCTGGCTCTGAAGAGCCAGTGCTGTGAATAGAATGGCTCAGCACTGCTTCAGAGAGCAGAAACCATAGGATATGACTGGAAATCCTCTTTCTATTCTAGGCTACTTCTATTCAGTAATCCCCCTCTTCTGACTTGCTCTTGAAGAAGGCAGCAAACCTGTGGTTCTAAAGGCAGTCAAGCAAACAGCCCTTCCATTCTTACTTTTAAAACCAATGCAAAGGAAATCATCCAGGCAATTGATATTTTCCACAACAAATCTCCAGCCATGCAGTGTACTACAGTCTTATTATTTCAACCTTTAAGGGACACTTATGTTTCTGCAATCATAAAAGTCTCACGTTAATGCCAATCCCTTTCACACTAGAAGAATCACACTTCAATAACAGATACTCTGATAGGAAAGAGAACCTAAAAATCACCTCAAACTCATGAATGCTATTCATCTCCAGCAGTGCAGATAACCACACTCCCCTGTCCAGCCACGATCCCATGTACTATTCTAAGCAAGGTTAATTATTTTAGCTGATGTTTTTGCCAAAATAGTTTAAGAAAAAAAATCTTTCCAACAACTCCACGTGCATCATCCAGTAGAATCACAAGACCTCACTATTCTAAAAAAAGACTCATCTAATGTTAGAAATGCAGTATCATGGTTAAGTGAGTTTGTCTCCATGACTTATTTCTTGAATTCAAAATAAAAGTTTTGAGTTGCACAATTCAAAATCATTCAGAGAACAGATAACTTTGGAACAGTGTATCACCAAATCTGTGAATATTAAAAAAAATGTTTCGAACAAACAGGAGGTATTTTGGTAACTTCTGCTACAGAGAAACTGTTCTCATAGTTAAAAAAATACAACCTAAACATCTCCATTTTAAGAATTTATTTTATAAGTATGTCTTGCAACAACAACACATATTCTAAACAGTGGTTCAAGCAATATATCCCCCTTGCTAATCAGTATTACACAGAACAGATTGGAACTTTAGTATGAGAATAGCTTGAGCTTATAAGAAGGGACTTAAAAGAAATTCTTAGTCAAATGCTTTGCTTGGTCCAGTAAGAACCTTTAACACCCATTTTCTTTTATTGAACCTTAACTATTCAATCTGTGCTGATTTTTAATAAGCCCTAATTACATAAATGGCATTTACTAGGTCATTCTGCCTGAGTGAACAAAAGGTCATGAACTTCTGTATCATCCAAAAGAAGAGTTCAAGCAAACCCAAGAGAATTCAAGCTGAAAACTAAGCTAAAAGCTGAAGACACATTTCTTTTTACATTCCCTTTACTATCACTGCAACAATGCCAATAATCTGCTTTTAAGAGAGATGTAATATAACATCTACTCTGGTATGCTACTAAGAATTCACTGGTTTGGTCTAAAGCAAACTAGAAACACAAAAAAAAAGACCAATCTGTCATATTCCCCCATCAATCACACCTTTGGCTCCTGTTTTTGCTAGTGGTAGCCTCAAGCCCATGTTTGCAATGGCAAGCAAGGCACAGTTTTGCTAACTGTGTTGTACTCAGGAGGCAATTACAATTTACTGCACCTTCACTGCAAAGTCCCCTGTGTGTGTGTGTGTGTGTACACCTTCCTACATCACTGAAACGCTGTAGATGTACCCATGCCCTTATTTTAGGCATTCTATATATAGTGCTAGAATTAGGAAACTCCCTTAAATAAAGATTGATGAGACAGAAAATATCCAACCTGTCCAGTTATTCACAGTACACCCATGAGCATAAAATACAAAAATGAAAACACCCTTCCTTTCTTTCTCGTTTATTCCTTAGCTGAAACTGAGACAGCTTATACATCTATGCCCCTCTCTAAGAACATTTTTTGAGAAAGATTTGGTTTTTTCAAATAGTTCTACTTGGCCAGGTTGAATCTGGTAGTAAAAGCTGCCCAAGTTATCAGGTGTCACGTAAGGCAGAACTTCATTTAGGCTTCAGCTTACCTCCACCAAGCCACATAAGCAGGTAAGCATGTTGTCTCTACACATTTGGGATTTCCTCAGGCTTTTACTGCTGGTCTGATTATTTCTACCACTATCAGTGCAGCACCACACTAATACCACTTGCTACATTTACCACATTATTTAAGCAACTCGCAGTTGTTTCTTTGACAGCCAAATACCCAGGTCATGTGCATTCAGTCCAATATATAACCCCCACATTGTTGGCTTGGAAATATGCTGTTCCTTCTGTGACCTGAAGTTACAGGATTTGCTCAGCAGCAAAGCAAAAAAAAAGATCTGTACATTCTTAAGGTGATGCTTTGTGGAGCATTACGAAGTTGTTAATGCAGAGACTGCTAAAAAACAGCTTGTGGGTCTCCAAATTACAGAGTTCACTCATTTAAAAGACTAAAAAGCAGCTGCGCCCTTTAATCACACCATGGATAAATAAATACCTTGCTTTAGGATAATTTAACACAGAAAATCTTTTGCCTTCTAATGGAAAGCGCAACTAGAAAACCACGTACTTCCTAGTGAAGATAATGAAAAGAAATAGTCTGTGAATACTGCAAGTCTCTAGCACCTGGAAATTTGTAGCAAACTATTTCATCTTGACAATTTATAAGGAAGTTATGAATGCTCTAGAGGGTTAGACTTTATATATATTCTTCTCATAAACCACAAGAAATTATCCTCAAGATTCTGCATGCATTGCTTCCTCCTTCTAAAAGTCTCAAGACACTTCAAAGATTAAGCTTCACAACACTCTTAAGAGGAAATATGAATATTTTCCTTTTAGCATTGTGTCAGTTAGAAGTTGACTCACTCAAAGTCACAAAAATCTGAGACAGACATGAAAAAGCAAACCACATCTCACTTCTTAATCTTAGTTATTTCTTCCTTTTAAGATCTTCTTTGTTTAAAAATACCTTCCTAAATGTGATAGAGGATTTACTGCAACGCTATGAAAACAGATGATAGAGGATTTTCTGCTACGCTATGAAAATAGATTAGTTCAGTTCTGCATCAGAATATTTCAATTTATTTTTCTCATACAATTGTTGAATTCTAAGACTAGAACGTCAAAGTGCTTAGAAATTTGAAATGGAAAAAGCCAAGCAGACAAGTGCCCATGAAATTGTTAGTAGTTAGAGAGGTTTTCAGGATTGTGTATACTTATTACTTATGCTGATATTTTTGAGGAATCAAAGGGTTAACCTCCACTGTCTCTTCATTTAATCACACACACACAAAAAACCTAGAGGGCATAAAAGGTAGCCTTAATAATCAAGCAGAAAACCATTCTCCAGGAAGGAGTAAAGCTACCAGCTCCAGGTTACACCAGTATCTGTATACATCCTGAACTCTAAAGCAGTCACCTTGTGAGTATATTGTTTCTGCTTTAAGCCTTTGCTCAAAGTGCTGTAGAAAAATCCCTACTACTCCCATTTCTAGAGTCAGACCCCTCTAGAAATGCTCGGCAAGCACGGCTCATGAAAAAAGGAAGATATTCTAACCAGGAAACCATCTTATAGAAGAAAACTATGGGATGGATCATGCCTCAATTGAGGAGGAAAGCTTGCTATCGCAGATGTCAGAGGCACAGCTTTCTAAAGTGGTTATAGCACATCAGATAGAGTACTGCAGAACTGACTCAATTCAGACTGCTTCTTGGAAGCTATAAATTCTTATATTGTAACACACAACCAATCTCCCGAAACTTCAACAGAAATAAATGCCAAGTGGGCAACTCTGGAACAGAAAGAAAAAAAACAAAACACAGTTTTCACCAGATATATATTAAAAGCAGCTACATACCAGAAGAACACGGCATTAATGAACAGTAGCCCTGACCTGAAAAAATTACCTGTGAGGCCAGAGCAGAAAAGAGTTCACGTCTATTCAGCTTCTTGTCACTGAAACTATCAAAAAATGCTGCCAATTAACATCAGCTAACATAGTGTCTGCCCTGTGAGCAGAACAAATCATTTAAATTCACAAAGAGCTATCATATAATATATGCAAACACTAACCATGCCTTAATTGTTTGAACAACCAGAAAGCTTAGAAGCTGCTTTTTCAATCCTCATACCTGTTGGTTGGAAATCTTTGTAGATGAAAGTCAACTGGAATTCTATATTCATTATTTATTTAACAGTACATCAATCTTTTAAGAATGGGAAAATATATTCATACAGCTGAAAACTATTCAGTGGCACACTGTGTATTATGGTGACAATTGGAAGGAGCAAGTTTTGAAGGGTCTAATAATTCACATGCTACTAAAAAGCAGCTGCTGCAAAAAGCAAAATACGGGCCAGCTTCTCTAACCACATACATCCCATGCAATGCTGGATCTTCACAAAATTGCCAGCAATTTTGCCAGAGGTTTTACATTCTGTTACAATGAAAAGGTAACACTTTTTTCAAATTCCATATCAGTTTCAGCAGGGTAAATGAGTATGCCCTGCAAAAAGTCATACACAAGAGAAACAAAAAAATGACTAAGTAACTGTCTTACCAAATGCAGAGTTTTGCTGACCAAAACTACCACTTCTCTTCTGATTTCCTGAATAAATAGATGCTTCAAATGCAAAAGGCCTAAATACAGTTCCCATATCCTAGAATTCATTAGTGCTTTAGCTGCAAGCATTCTCCACTTCTTTTAGAGATATATTTAATGCCTTCAAGTTTATTTGCCTAGTTAATAATTACAGAGAAATTCCCCCAACCCTTCTGAGGCTGCAACACTTTAGATGGGTACAAAAATAGGAGGAAGTGCTATGTTACTCATGCTCATCAGCTTTGTAGGCTCTATGTACTTTAATAGTGTCCAGGTTTGAGTTGATTCATTATTTCTAGCCCAAAACAGGATTTCAATTGCTGATGTGTCTTGGGCAACTTGCAGTATTTCTGGAGTATTCAGTAAATATAACAGGCCGTGGCCAATTGTGTGAGGTTCAACAAGGCAAAATGCCAGGTTCTGCACTTGGGTCACAATGTCATGCAATGCTACAGGCTTGGGGATGCTGAGACAGCAGCTAAACATGACCCAGCGTGTGCCCAGGTCAATAACATCCTGGCCTGGATCAGCAACAGGATGGCCAGCAGGACCAGGGCAGTGATCATCCCTTTGTATTCGGCACTGCTGAGGCCGCATCTCAAATCCTGCATCCAGTTCTGGGCTCCTCAGTCCAAGAAAGACACTGAGGTGTTGGAGTGTGTCCAGAGAAGGGTAACAGAGATGGTGAAGGGTCTGGAACACAAACCTTTTGAGGAGGAGCTGAGGGTGTTTAGCCTGGAGAAAGGAGGCTCAGGGGAGAGCTTATGACTTTGTATAACTACCTTACAGGATACCATAGCAAGGATCAGTCTCTTCTTACAAGTAACAAACATAGGGAAGAGGAAATAGCCTCAAGTTACATCAAGTTACAGGGAGGTTTGGATTTGGAAAAATTTCTTCACTGAAAGAGTGGTCAAGCATTGGAACAGACTGCCCAGGGAAGTGGTGGAGTCACCATCCCTGGAGGTATTTAGGAGATGTGTAGAAGAGATGTGCACTTCAGGGACATGGTTTAATAATGGGCTTGGCAGGTGCTCAGGTAACAGCTGGACTCAACGATCTTAAATATAATTTCCAACCTATAGGATTTTATGATTCTAAAAGCATCATGGAATCAAGCAGAATAAGTCATCAATTGATAGCTTCTTCATTGGCATACTGAGTATATGGGGTTTACTTCCTTCTCTCTCCCCCCCTCTCTGTTTTTGGGGGGAAATGCAAAGGAAAGTGTAAGGTGGATAAGTGAAGAACTGGGCAATAACCAAACAGAGCAGCTTAGCAAAACTATTTTGATCAGGAGCGTTTTGGAAGCAAACCTTTCCTGGAAGACCAGCTTTCCAGAAAGGGAATGCAATTAAGAAAGAATAAAAACCCTGTTGTCTTGAGTGTTCCTCAGTGCTTTTTTTGGAATCACACTTCATTCAATTTCCTCTTCAACTGAGTTCTTCCAGAGCAAGTTAACAAGTATAACCAACCCCTGGAGAAAACAGTATACTTTCACTCTTGATCCTCTCAATTGCTTTTCCAGAAGACAGACTAAGCATCATTTTCATAGATGCTGAGAGCCTCTAGTTCCTGCTAGTTTCCATGAGAATTCTGGTTGCACAAGTCATCCTCTTTCCTACTATCACACTGAATCTTAATGAAGCATAAAGATTCAGGTAAACTGAATCACACCAAGATGTTATTGGTAGAGGAGAATCATACTTTGCTCTAAAGATTTTCAGCTTACTGAGGCGGTCCCCAAAGAAATAAGGAAGCATATATTTGAATTGCTTGCAAAGATAATAATAAATATTCAGATTTTATGTTCCTGTGTTCACAGATTAAATGAACAAAAATATGTTTTAATCATAGAACGTTCCAATCATCTCTACCATCTTAAATCAGGGAAAAAGCTTCCTTAGAAAAATGAATAAAATTAATCTAGTATAAACCAGATGGCTTTAAAATTTAAAAGCGGCTTCTTCAGGAAATTACATTAGAACTCTTTACTAACCTCAGCTACTCTTTCCAAAAGCGGTTCCAGCCAGTGTTCATTGCACTCACAGTGACTATCCAGGAAGGTCAACACTTTCGCTTGTGCTGCGTCTGCCCCTCTGACACGGGAGCGCATCAGGCCTGAGAAGTAAAGACAAGAAGTTTTAAGTACTTCCTGAGGAAAACAATCAACAGTAATGAGAAACTATTGCATTCCCAGTTAGTAATTAGTTAAATTACCTCAACTCAGACAAGGAAAATACACAAGCTCCATTATCAAAATCAGATACTGGATAAGAATTCAGTGAAATGACTTCACACCAAACAGCCTGCAAGCACCCAACCTACTGCACACTACAGATTTCCATCTGATTTAAGCAGAAGAAGCAAAGTACCTTTTCAAAACAAATGGTACACAAGTACAGATGGGTCTGCATTACTCTAAGTGGTATTTATACTGATAAATCTTACTTAAGATTGGACCTGAAAACAAATATGTCTCCTACAGTTCTACTACGCAACTGAGGAAAGCACCATCATTAACTTATCCTCCCCACCTTTTTACCCCTCTCATTTTACTTCTTACCAGAGTCTGTCCATTCTTCTATGAACTTCTTCCAGAAATAACCACACTTCATTAATTCCTATCTGAAAGCCTTACCCCAACCCATTTGAACTGTCTTTCCTTTGTGATTACAGTACTTCCCTTGTTTTGTACCTTGTTTGAGGTTTGGTTGTTTTGAATAGATATCTTTAGGAAGAAAGTTCTAGTAAAACTAAAAGGTTCTTCTCTTCTCTATGTCTCCATTACATAGGTACCCTCACTGATTTACCCTTTCCTTCCTTTCCTTTTAATATTTGCTCCTTGGATGACCTCATCATTCCTAAAGTCCCTTGCTATATACACACACGTTGCAAGCTTCCTCCCATTACTTCACAAATTTCCTCCGTACTTTTTTCTACTACTAGTCAAAAATTCATTGATTTCTTTTTGTCACATGAGACCAAAACCAAGCCTTTTTTTTTTTCCTCTTTCCTTTTCTTTCTCCATTGTTTCCCACTAAATCTGTTCTGGTTTGTTTGGGCATTTTTCCCCCCTAACTGAAACACTGTAAAAGAGTCAAGCCTGTTATTTACCTCTCCCTTTACAAAATAAATATGCAAAAAATGACTATGCCAACAGAACACAAGATGCTTAAAAGGAAAAGCTTGTTAGATCTGACCAACATTCAGCAACAGCCCCATCAAGATCCTTTTCCTATATCTCTTATTTCAAGTGTGAGCACGTCACAGTTCCAGACATACACTGCAACATTTTACCTTTTATCTGTGGCACACTGACATCTAATTGTACCTCAATGACTTTGCGCTGTTGCCCTAATTCCAGTCTTTGAATCTGTTCTGTTTAGTTTTTCCACATCAAACCATTCCTCAAGCACTATGGCTATACTTTTTTTAACTGTTCAATTCCTCCTCCCAGAGCTTATTATTTCTAAATAACACTGTTGTAGAACCTACTGTCTTACCCTAATTCTATAGAAAACACACAGTAGTGTTTCTAATTTCAGATTTAGTGGCAAAAAAATGGAGGTGAGCACTTTGATCATCAAGTCTTCCACAATCATATTCAGGCTTACTACAAATAGAGCTGAAAAAGTTCCACTGAACATTTATTCTGTAGACTACCACACCCTCAAACATCTGTTCCCATAACGACTGAGACTACAGATGAGACTAAAAGCTAATGTTTATTTCTGAAAGAAAGGCAGTTAATGTCATCCCCTCCACTGGCACCATCCCTTTACTTCAGTTTTTGTTTTAAAACACATTGCTTTCCTCTATTGTTCATACTACTGAGTTACTCTTAGCATCCTACACACTGGTTAATTTCACCGATTCTCTTAAATTTTAATTTGTTTGTGTAATATTTAATCTTAATCTCACAAAGATACAAAGTAAACTAATAGTCTGTCTTCAATTTGCAAACAGTTGGTTTTTTCTGACATAGTAATTTGTCAAATTATATTTAACTTTCAGGTATACCGATGCACATTCTTAAATATGTATTTGTATATGCCTTACAAATTAATATTTATAATTACTAAAAAAAAAAAAATCAAAAGGTGTTACTTCATTCTGTTTATTCCCTTCCTATTATCTCCATCCTCAAGTGATGCACTGAAAAATGACAATAACTTACTCAGAACCTGGCAACCATGGCAAGTCATAAAAACCTGCTTTCCTAATAAGCCTTTGTTCAAAAGTATATTCCAAACAGAATACTTAAACTCTAAGAACCCATCAGTTATTGCAATAACTTTAATTATGGGACAACACAGGTTTTGAGCATAGTATTTCCAGTTCCTGACAATCTAATGATTACAGCTCCTCCCAAGGCTAGGCTGGCAGCCTAGAAGATACAGTGCTTATAAAAATTAGCAAGCACGTATCTGCTAATTCAGTCAGCTATTTAAACTGTCAAATCTCATTTATTATTTCAAACAGATGTAGAACACCAGTTGCCTGTATTTAATACTTTAAACTCCACTGTCAGAAAACTGCTGACTGAAGGGTTCAGTGATGTGAGACCATAATTTATAAAGCAACATAGAAGAAAACAAAAACATAAGACAAATTTGTGACAGGGCACACTGGCTTCAGCAAAACCAGCATACTTGGTCCCAGCCCTCCTGGCTGCTCAAACCCTCTTAAGTCAAAACAAACAGCCTGCTTGTCAGGCTGTCCGCCAACTAAACCCTTAAAATGATATCTAATAAGGGAACCAGCAAAAAAAGGGCTATTTTTAAGCTGCATCATTTCAAACACAGATACGTTTTACAGTGAGACCTTGTGTACAAGGGAAGCAGCTTAACTAAGGATTCAGTGTGGTACGAGAAAGGAAAGTTGGAGATTAAATGCAATTCCTGAAGGAAGTTTTGACTGTAAAAGCCAACAATGGGCAATTGTGCACACAACGATATGGAAACAACCACAATTACTGTTTTTACCTGCATAAATACATTTTTTCATTCCTTCTACTAGTACACTTATAAAGTGAAAACCTCTGTTCCAATAAGGAATGTTAAGCAGAACGTTCCTTTAAAACACTTGATGAAAACTAACAGATAAGGCAGTACAGTGGTACTTGTATCTTACTTCCCTAAAATTAAACCTACCTTCTCGTCGATCATTTCGAAGAACCCGTACTTTTTCAATTTTTCCCAAGAGAGCACCATCATCAGCTTTAAGAAAATAAAAAAATAATTAATTTTTAAAATTAAAAAAAAAAAATCAAGTGACGAGAACCAGTCTGACATCCAACACTGTATGCCAGAAGAGAGGCTGTTTTCAAAGAAAAGCAAAAGCTTTGTAGGTGAAAATATTTGTGGTCATAATTAGTTACTCATCTCACAAGAAATAAAGAAAAATTACCAGGCTAAGAAATTACTACCTTTATGTTAGTTAAATAAAATGATTTCAAGACTGTAAAATTAAGCTAGCTTTAAATATCTCCTCTTTGCTTACTTTAGACACTTTCTCCATTGCATAGAGAAAAAAACTTTCATAGGATTAAATAAACTGTTTTCTTTGCCTGTAAGAAAGCTAACTTTCTCACCAACATTAAGACAATCCTGCCCTAAGGTAACTAAAAAAGTATTAATGCAAATACAAACATTAGCTTCTTCTAAGAAATATTACTCTGAGCTCCATTTCAATTGTTTAAACTTGTGTCATGATACCCTAGTACCTACAAGACATTGACTTATTTTGGATTCAGTAAGAATTTTTCCAAGAGACTGATGGAGACAGGCATTCATTTAAAACAGCACTACAAAAGTATTTGTTGCAAGCACCATGGGTTTTATTTTTACTTGAAATAACACACTATGAAAAGGCTCTTTTTAAAAGATACACTCTTGTCCTTCAGCTAACAGGAAATAAGATATACCTTATATTTATAGAAATTTCACATTCCCACAATGACAGATATGGAAGAGTTAAGACCTGGTTTTGGCTCTGCAAACTCCTATTCATGTGTCCTATTCTCAACCGAGTCACCTATCAGCATCTACGGGAAATCTCAGCAGAGTAAGCACAGTGAGGCAGGAACCCGTAAAAGTACTTACGGTCGTTACTGTAGTCATCCACCAGTATGATTTCCTTAATAAGATGTGATGGACTTTTTTTAAGGACACTGAAACAGACCAAAACAAAAAAGCATTCAAGCAGCATTAATTTTCCATAATGATGCCATAAAAGCAGTTATTTTTTTAAGCTGCAGTAGAACCTAACCCAGGATGTTACTTTCAACAGCTGTTGGCCTGTTCTTACAGAAAGCATGAAAAGAGGCACATGTATAATTTTATGTGCTCCTTCCTCCCTGCCTTCCTACCTCCCCCACTATTCCAGCCTCCAGAAATCAGTGCATTAGACAACGTCTCAACATGGAACTTTTGCAGATATCTTTGAGTCAAATATCACCTGGGAATCCATCTACCCTTTTTCTTGGAACATCGAAACATCATCTGGTAATTGGTTCCATACTTCCATCCATTTTAGTTAAGGTGAACAATTTTGTTTAATATCACTATTTCAGAATGTAAGAACTGAAGATCTCAATGAAATTAAGACTCATCTTTTCTTCTGCAAATAGTTCAGA
Organism: Platysteira castanea; assembly: GCA_013397175.1. Classification (NCBI taxonomy): domain Eukaryota; kingdom Metazoa; phylum Chordata; class Aves; order Passeriformes; genus Platysteira; species Platysteira castanea. Next base: position 1,613,252 of record VYXC01009560.1, read on the forward strand.
AGAACATAATGGGTTGTTACTTCCCTTTTGTATCTTAAGCTGTTATCTGACAGAAATGAATGGCCTTTAGAGAAAAATTAGGCTCTTACACATACCTGACAACAGTTCGAAGCAAAGCAGATCTTGCCTCGTTATGAAAGGTGATCACCACACTAGTGGCTGGCAAATCTATCCGCCACTGTTTCCGCTGACACCTGAAAGAAATAATGCCTTGTCATTTCAATGTAATTTTTACATCCCAGGCTTGGCAGACAGCCTTCATTGCAATCTATTCAACTCATAGACACACTGCCTAGGAAGAATGAAATACTTTGTTTTCAAGTGAGAACATAATTAACCTGTTTTTTGACACTTTTGGTAGCTGTCTTAGTACACAAAAGACTAGAAAATCAGTGGCAGATATGAGCGGGCTCAGAAAAGTCACCAGACCATCGTTGTTGCACTATGTCAAATGTCTTTTGTGCAGTAGAGTATGAAACCAGAGTCGTCCTTTTACACTAAAAGCATTCAATACGTCTAAGGAAATGAGCATATTTTCAACGAAAATGCACAGGTTCACAGGCTACCGTATCTTTCTTCTGTAAAACAGCGTGTGTCCACTTCTCCCTTTACTTTTAAAACTCCTGTAACATCCTGGCCTCGCTCATAGATAAAACTAGTTTTCTACTCTAATGAGAACTTGCTAGGCCCATAACACTCAGAATTTGAAAAACAGAGCTAGCTGTGACAATGCTGAGCCAATTAAACACAGAACCATGTCCTTCCAAACCATAAAGATAATGAAATATTCCATCTATGTCAACTCATTTTTCATCACCTCTAGAAGTCTGAGATTAATGTAATAGGCAAAAAAAGAAGCAAATCCCAAAATGCTTCCTTTAGGACTACATAGAGTTACATAAGCTATTTAATCCAATAAAACAAACCTAAAAAAGACACTACTCTCATTGTATTAGAAACTAACAGTACTAGAAAACAATGTATATTGAGTTTATGCCAAAAGCATTACAATGTGACAAGTCACGATACTGATTGCCATTTGTGCAGTGACACACACCAGTGATGTATTTCTTCCATATCCTTTAATTAAGGGTAGAGTTTTAACAGAGGGAATAAACCCAGCTAGTATACAACTGTAGCAAATTCAGCAGTTGATTTCAGTACTTATTTCAGCAATTCAATTTCTGTACTCTAAGCAGTATTAATCAGACTAGTTTTTAAGAGAGGTTTGACACCCATGCTTCTAAAACTAGGCTTCTGCCCGTATGAAAGCCCACTTGACACCTGATTAAACATCTGCAACATGCACCATAAACCATGCAACCTTCAACTTCTTGGAATCAGAGAGCAAGCCGCAATATGCTTCTTGCCCTTGCCCACCCTACAAAATCCCAAAAACCTGTGATGTTTTTGATACAGCACACCCATAGCATCACACACATTAGTGCCCGCATGAAACAAAACAGTATCGTGCTGCAGTGACCTCACTAGGCTCTGAACAAAAACAGAGTCTATGCCAAGCCTACAACTGCTGTGTCAGATTAGCAGGGCCATTTCTGGCTTTGTGTTGGGCGTACAAGATGGCTTTGTCACTAGTGTCCAGCGTGGAATGCATAAATCTCAAATGCCTACGCATGCCTGAAAAATAAAGAGCAGCTTCTCTAGTGTGAGCTTCTGGCAATTCGTCTAGACAGCTAAAAGACATGCAATTATTATACTCCAAAGCCTGCAGTGCCACAGAAGATATTCTTTATTCTGCTAACTTTCAAATTACCCACAGAGGACAGGGCTACTGTGCACGCAGTTATCACAGGAAGCACTTGCATTAGAATAATTAAAAAGTCACATTAAACATATATTGATCTCTTCGCAGAAGAGAGCACTTGAGCCAGAGTACATATTAGGGGGAATTACTCAAGGCAATGAAGCCTCTCAATTTTTAGAAAACTCAAGAAGAGAGCACTACTGCATATTTCTGAGGGAGAAATAATACTTTCAGACTTCCAAATAAAACTGGAGGAATGTTTCACCAAGTATTACTGTTTTCAACTCTTCATAAATCCCTGCTTTAACTGACACTTCTTCCTATTCTGCTGTGTCAACAGTTAAAACTTAAACCAAAGAAACAATGTCATTATTTTTAGCATGAGATTAACCTTTGTCTCCTCAAGCTGCAGCACTTCAATTTTATGTGCAGAATAAGAAAATACATTTAGTTAAGATAGAATCTGAATGGTAAACTTCAATCGAGACCTTCAATGTTTAGCATAGGTCATTAAAATCAGTTAAAACATGAAAAGTACATTCTTTCCCCAGAGATTTGGACTAGTTCATTTAATTAACAATTTTTCCCAAAACCTCAGTGATTTGTTTGAAACCACTTTTTGACAGAAATATACATTTTAACCAGTGCAAGGAGAACAATCACTTCAACTGGTACCAAAGACACAAGCAAGTTTTTCTTCTCTACACTCATATCTACATATCTAATGCAGAATCCTGATAAACTGCTTCTAAACAGTCTAGACAATTTCAGCAATTAAAAACTGCTATGTAATTTTTTTTAAAGACGAACAGCTTGTTAAATACATCAATTAGTAACAAGTTACTTAAGCAGAAACAAAGTATTTCCTCATCTAGGTTTCTTTCCTTAAGGAAGATTGCAACAGCTCCACCAGAGATCTTAATCTCCACCCAGTTGTCTCCAACTTTATTAGCAACTAACATGCTTCCACGTGTCACATGCTCAGATATTCTTCTTCCTATGGCTATTGCTTTTGTTCTTTCCATTGCACACTTCCCAAACAAATATTTCACGCAGCTTTTCCAGCTTCTGCAGTGAAAGTTCTTCCCAAAATAGAAGGAAAATTAAGCGCAACATGGCAGGGAACTCATTAAGGACAGCTCGTAAGAATGATTACTTCAGTTTGTTTTTCTGTTTGGTTGGCTTTTTTCTTTAAAAGATGACTATTCACAGATTGATGGGCATTTAAATCTGTTCCATGGCGAAGTGTAACTAATAATCCCAGCTCAGATATAGCCTTTCCCCAGAAACATCTCTCTCTGGGTTCTTTTCCAGCTCCATTTAGTGAAAACACTTAAGCAAGTCAGAATATAATCACAAGACTAGCAGTTAAAAGAAACATGGCCATTGTAATATAATTTATCCCCAGACGTCTCTCTTATTTAAGTTACTCTCAAAAAACAGCCCTTGTCTGTTAGACACACTCTCCACCTTCCCTCTCCTGCCCCTCCTCACCCCCCCCCAGGTTATTAGGTATCTGAAGAATTCCAAATTCAGCATATCTGAATCACAGAAACTTCTAAAAGTTGGTAGTTGAGTTTGATCTCATGGAAAAGAATACCTGATCTAAAAAGTTAGAATACATTTTTCTTGTGGGGGGAAAAAAAAGCACACACTATGAAGAAAACTCAAAAGTAATTTTAAACTCCTCAGTACAACACCACAGGCATCATGCTTTTCACTGCTTTCTTGGCAACAAGGAAAACACCAGATTCTTCCTACTGTGACATTCAATTAACAACAAATTACTTACTTTACTCCATCTACACATACTTTGCGTAAAGAAACTTAAACTCACGCTATTATACAAGGGATTTCAAAAATGACAGTGAGTTTTTATCCACATTTTTTTCAGTATGCCATTTCTGACTGAAGAGTTTTACAAGAGAAAAATAGGACCCTTCCTTTTCTCTCTTCTCTTCTGGTTTCTTTCCCAGCTTCTTCTACTTACAAATCTGTGAATGTACATTCATCCTAACTGTAGAATTAGTTAGGCAAATTAACTACATATGGTTGGCTAATTTTATGTTTCGAGACTGGCTTCCCTAGTTTTTAAAACCAAACCAAACCAAACCTAGTTTTGTATTATTAAGTTACAAAGTCCTAATGAGCAACTTTTTTTTTTAAGCAAGACCCATGCAAGTTATTAAACCCTTTTAAAAACGAAGATCTTCTCTAACCAGTAGTAAATAATATCTTTCCTTACTGTGAAGTGTACTGTTTCCTGAAACTGCACAAGCAGCCTGAAGTATAATTCCATCCTATATTTACCAGGGTGTGCATAAATTAATTCCTTTATGTTTAGAGTCGACAGCCATCACATACAAACAGAATCACAGAGTGACTGAGACGCAAAGTGGCCCTGGATATCTCTGAGCCCAAATTCCCTCAAAGCGGGGCCCGCTACAGCAGGCTGTGCATTGGGCTTTGAATATCCCTAAGTGTAGAGACTTCACACCCTCTCTGGGCAACCTGCTCCACTGTTTGAGCATCCTCACTGTGAAAGAGACTCACACATGTAGAAACCAAGAAATGCCATCAGATAAACAGGAACAAAAGATACTGAAATGCAGCACCAGTTTGGATATATAATACACACTGATGGAAGTCATGGAAACAGAAAAATTTGAGTAAGATTTATTGTTCTTTAACCCACTGTTCAAGGATCAGGGAGTTTACTGTTACTGTCCTTTCTAAAGCTGGAGAACTCCTGCTTCAGAAAAACAGCTCAAAAGCAATAAACACAGAAAGCTTATCCAAGCCAGCATGGCTCAGTTTGGCACTTACTGATCATGCCTAGTGTCAGGAATGCTTCGGTCCATTCGCAGTTTGTCACTTTCCACCTGATTGAACTTATTCCGTGCATATGGATCCTGACCGGATCGCACCACGGTAGCACCAACATACGCATCTTGATCAAAGTCTTGCCACCGAACTTTTCCTACAGTTGAAAAACAGGAAAATATCCAGTTTAATATTTGTGATTTAAGGAGCAGCATTCAGTAATCCAAACACAATTGTTGAAATATTTATTTAAGTAATTAAACTTCAACAGTATTGTTAACAGTGTAACATCAAAACTCACTTTTGCATATTAAATTTGTCTAGAATATACTGCAAATTAGTAAAAAAATTGAACAATTTTGCAGATCTCAGTTTATCCAAGAAATCACCACACAATGTTTCATCTTGTCCACTTTATGTGTTGGGGTTTTTTTAACTCCACCTACCACAATTTCCATTTTTTAAAAAAATAGATATCCACAGGTCAACAGGCAGTAAAATGTTGGATGATCTGGCTATAAAGTTTTCTAAAGATCCAGTCCAGACTTCAAAGCTATTATAATTGAATTTACTGTCTCATTATGTAAGTAAAAACACAGCCAGTTACAATCAAACCATTTGACAATCAGGCCTTTTAGAAATACAAGAAAACATTCTTGAAGAACAGCAGATTCATGCAGACAGAGCACTAGATCACTCTTCAATATCACCCAACTGCAACCTCCTTGACAATCAGAACTGATTCAGATTAATCCCTCTTTAACACAGACTGTGTTACTATGTGACTGGTTGTTGCACTAACACAGAAAGGCAGATTAACATCCAGCCCCTAGGAACAAAATTTCAGGACTCCCACCATTTTCAGGTGTAAAGCAACAGTATGATATTTACCAAGCATCTTAAAACTACCAGTCCTTTCCTCTAGTTAAACAAACATTTACTCTTTCTACTGTTGACAGACAAACCTATGCCATCTATTAGCAATTTTATACCACATTTAACTCAAAATCAGGTCGAGTCCTAATGAAACACAGTCGTCATTTAAACATGAATGTGGTAGGAGAATTTCTTCCAAGTAAGTTGTGGTGAAGCAGCATGCCATTGGCATTAAAAAAAGAAACAAAGCAAAAACTGTCTTTTGGTGTCACTGTTTATTACAGATGTCCCAGGTTACAATGTAAGATGTGCCCAAAAGTATGTATTCTATCACCATCTTCATAAGCTGTTAAAAACTGGTGGGGCAGTGTTCCCTCACCTCCTTCATGACTCATCCCTGGTAAACTCATGGGGATATCTTCTGTTAATGGGCCAGCTGTTGACAGCAAGTGGGGCAGTATTTTTATCTCTCCCATGACCCATCCTCTCTCCAGGGAGCTATCTTCTGTTAATGGGCCATCGAGTCTCACCGAATGACTGATAAAATTACATCATCCCATTGTGAGATGCTCCGCCCAGAGGGAGGAACCAAGCATTCCATCCTGGATATAATCTGAGATTTCAAACACCACAAGCAGCCTTTTTCCACCGGATTCCCAGAGGAAGACCAGACCCTTCTACAGGATCACTGCTTCAACAGAACCATCACTCCAGGAGGACTGCAGCCACCATTTAATCGGACTGCCGCCAACCCGCTGACCATCAGGGGGGCAGGTTGTACTCTGACTCTGTCAGTGGGTTGGTTTTTTTTACTATTGCATTTATTTTATTTTTCCTATTAAATTGTATTTCTGGTTTGGAGTCTTTCACTGGTTTGCCTTCAAATTAGAACAACAGACAAGAGGATTTATTAGTCATTGTATTCGTAATTAACACACGAAGTTTTTGAGGTACTTTCAGTTAAGCACAGTAAGCAGAAGGTTGCAGAGATGTCACTCCATTCAAGTGCAGGAAGAATATTATAGCTCAGGCATATCCTAAATTAAGCTGATATGCATACAGGGAATACTACTCTGCCAGCTGTTAATAAGAGCTACAAGTTGCTCAGATTTTCCAAGGTTTGCCTTTGCTCTGTCTCTCAACCAGCACAGCATGGAAACTAAGGCAGGCCTCATTAATTTACAGCTTTTTAGCCATAAGCTATGCACCAATTACAGCACATTACCTCCTGCTAGACTCTGATAATGAAAAAAAACTTCCTATCATTAAACAAAATAACTGTCCTTTGTTAAAGCAGATAAATACTAACAACTTGATTAAACACCCTCTAATCTCAGGGTCATCCAAGGAGTTCATCTACAAAAGCAACTTGGACCCAAGGTGTGATTTGGTTATCAGATGGTAGTGGAAGTCGAAGGGGAAAAGTAGCAAGGTGGAGAGGAAGGTGGTTTGAGGTTGTTTTGTTCATTTTTAAGAAACTTACAAGAGAATAAAGAAAGACCAGCCCATGATTTTGGATTACTGCCTTAAGAGTTAGCTAGTCAATACTAAGGAACTATTTTTTATATCTGAATTATCCTAAAGAAGTTAAAACACATACTGCACCCACTCAGAAGCCAGAACTAGAGAGTTAAACAAAAACAGACTGCAGAACATTTAATAGGCACTTCTTGAAGCAGTCCAGAAGGGAAACTATAAGAAAATAACTAGAGGGAGAAATACAGACTTTAAAATTCGTATCACTGATATAACTCTGAAAAGGAAACTTTCCAGCTGCTGTTGGTAGCCCACAGACTGACAAAGCTTTTCTTAGCCTTTCAAGTTCTTTCTTCAAAATATTTCCACGAACTTACTTCATAAAGAATTTTACACATCAGCCAGCTACAAATATCCTAATACACAATTATTTAGAAAAATTAAACCAAACCTTACTTGTGAAAAAGCTATACAAAATGCAAGACCAGCTTGATTCAAGAAACTGGAAGAAACAGATCACAAGATCATCTCCCCCATACAATTCTCTTCCTCAGCATTTCCCAAAGCTTCTGCAACCTCCTTGGTAACTAAAATACAGTATCACCCTTGCTTCTAATCTATAATACAGGTTCAATCTGAAACATCTGATGAATATTTTCTGAAATACTGGACATGTAATGTCAGCATTTTTCTGGCCTAAGTATTAAGATTCTAGTGATTTTAGAGTGAACATTTTACAAAATACAATGCGCACTTGGAACACGTTTATATAGATTTTCAACTTTCAAACACTCCAACTCTGAATGGATTTTAAAGCTATGCTCATTTCAGGACTGCCAGCCACAACCACTCCTCCAGCTGCCTTCCTTCCACTGGCAAGAGCAGCTAAAACACAAGAGATCATGAGGGCATCTCACCAGTGGTATGGGTGATGCTGTCACAAGCATCGATCTTACACAGGTTGTGTTCTTTATGAAATACAATATGTGGCATGGGCTGCCCACACACTTACACATGCCAAAGGTTCAAGTTAACTACTGGAAAATAAAAGGCTGATCCAAAGCCAACTAAACCATCCAGCCTTACTTTTGCTGAAAGGCTTTATTTGAAGAATCTTCAAATAAATTTTAAAGTTAAAAGTCATTTAACAAACCTTTTCCAGTAATAGATACGATTTTTGTTATATGCCCCCCAGGGTACCCAAATAGGAGCAAGGTTGATTGAATTTCTTCTGGGGAGTTAGATGGCTTTATAATTTCCTGCATTTCAATGACTTCGTCAGGTGCAATGAATATCAGAAAATGCAACCACGTTATTGCAAACTTAAATTAGGTAAAATGCTAACTTCAAACTCAAGCAAACGTGTTTACCTATACTGAAACGTAAGATGACAATAAATTAGTCTTTTAAACAACACTAAATGAACTGCAGAATTTGCTACCAGAGTAAAATCAAGGCATAGAAATAAAAAACCAAACCCCAATCACTGAAGTAATGAAGATCCTGGAACCAGATTATGCTGCAGTACTAAATTTGGTTTTGACAAGAAGTGTTTACTTTACAAACTGTTCTAAGACTAAGAAGTTGAGCAGAAACAAGGAAAAGACAAAATCCAGTGAAGCTGCTTCTTTTTGTCCCAGTTTCCATCCAAGTTGAGCTTGATATAAATCCTTTAAAATGTACCATTTACCATTTTCCAAGACCTTAAAACCAGCAAATGCAAAACTAGTCCAGAAAGAATAAAGCAAATTTAAGAAGAAAGGAGACCACTTTGTAAGGCTAAGTTCAGTGAAAAGCAGTGACATCCCACAGAAGAAGAGAATTTGGCTTTAGGAACCATGGAGGAGGTAAGGCCTGGGTGTGACTCCAGCAAAAGGCCCTGTCAGCTTTGTGCAGTAGGAATCAGATCTATTAGAGGTAAGTCAGATAACAGTAAGAGCAGCTTGAAGTGAAATAGATAAGAAAAAAGCAGAGCAGATAAATCTGTATGCAATCAAACAGCAGGCAACAAAGACTCAGAATAGATGGATACAAAATCTCCTAAATAGCTTGCATTCCCCTCTTACTGACTCAATACAGCTTAAAACCAATATGATTAAAACTAAAAATAAAAATGATAAAATAAATACAATTATTTTGATTTACATGCATTAAGGATCTTCATTAACTAACAAAAAAAGTGTTTGAGTAACTGCTGGAACTACTGTCAGTACAGGCAACTGGTTATATAGTTTTGTTTTAGTTATCCATGCAGACCATCCAGGGTTGGTCTTTCTAACTACAAGAGCTAATATCACTATTTTCATAAAACAAATAGACTTTTGCAGCATATCAAAAAGTCACCAAAAGACAAGGGATGGATACATTCTGACTGATTAATCTTCATATAAAAACTTGTTAAAGATAAAGATAATAAACAACTCCTTAATTCCAGGAAGTCCTGAAAGATGCTACTGCATTATGCTGAAACCTAAATTATAGGTCTACTAAACTCAGTGGAAAAGTAAGAAAGTTTTGAACCAAAGCCCTCCTAAAATTTGATCACTTTACTCTAAAACAATGCAAAGAATCTGCAGAAATATGAATACCAAGTTTCACTGCCATAAGGATTCAGAAGTTTGCCTATATTAACTGAAAATAAAAAAAATAGTGATTTAAGAGTGGATAGTTCTGTCTGTGAAGCCTTTGATGTTTGGTTCCAGACTCTGATACTACTTTGCAGTAACAATTCTCCTGTCTGTTACATCAGGCCATAAGAGACTAATAATCAATATAGGAAACGAAAAAAAGCCATGACCTGCTCTACTTTACTCTTAATCTCACTTCTAGTTTCAACCCTTCCAGCTCTCCCTTTCAACCTGTGACACTTCCCACTTCCTTTAATACTCAAACAGGCAACTTAGGGCCACTGGGAAAGTGTAAGGTTTGGCCCAGAATACATAAACATTCAAAAAAGGGGAAATAAGAACAGCTGGAAGTTGCAAAATTGGCTCATCTAACCCCAGTAAGAAAATTTGTAGACAGTTCTGTCAAGTAGAACAGATACTTGAAAAGATCTGCCAGAAACCAAGTTAAATAAGCCAGGCTCTTCAACTTTTGGGGATTTGTTTCTCAATACACACACAAAGTAAAGACTTTGCTAAAAAGGTATACATACATAACCAGCCTTATTATCCTTCTCCAGGCAGTAGCTAGGATAAGGTAGGCCAAAGGATACAGAAAAAAGCCATCAATAGCAAAGATCTTATATGTACCTGGAGAGCCTATGACTGAAAAAGAAAAATCATACCTCACATGTTCCTGGGGATGGAAGTTCCCAGCTGCTTAAAAGAAAGCTTGCCTTGGTTAGTTGTTTCCGCAAGAACCCATCGTATTTCAAATGTTTTGCCAAGACATATTTGTAAGCAAAACATGAGGATTAAGAGAAGAGAAGCAAAACCTGTGATGCTATCTGATCAGTAGTTGTCCTTCTACGTTAAACTTTTTCAAGTGTGTAAAATATTCAAATTCAATTTTTATTTTTCTCTATGCTTTACTATGTCAATTTTAGCTATATATGAAATCTCATTGATGTGAAACAGTTAAGCAGCAAAAAAAGTTTACAGAAGCACTCACCTGAAATGAAGATTACTTAACACCTAATTTTCCTAGCTCATCCTCAAGGCATGAGGATTTCAATCAAACAAAATAAAAATCATGTTGCTCTGTTATTTTCCAGCATGTGACAAATACTGAGCAAGTACAAGAAAAAATAAAGCACACCAGCAGCACAGTTATGAAAATCTGCCAAATCAAAAGCTAGGAAAAAAACCTAAAAAGTATAAACCTTGGCTGAATCTTCAGTCAAAGTAAGTCCCAAGGTGACTTGTCTGTTACCTGACAGCATCATCCACCCAGAGAAATGGACTACTTTTGTATCAGAGGCTTTTACAGTATCTCAAACCTATTGAAGGACAATACAAACATACTAGCAAAGAACCACACTCCCTATGGTTTTAAACTCAAAGGAGCCTTAAAGCAGGTAGGATTTAAGGATGCTGAAGCTGTAAGAACAGAGAAGTACATGTTGCTGAAATAATCCTAGCACTTTTCAAACCACAAAGAATTATTAGAATCAGAACAACTGCAGTGTTTTATGGCTTTCAATGATAAATGCTTTATGGCTATGGATCTTTCATAACAAATGTTACTGCAATACCTGGAGGGAGTGTCTCCACACTTTGTGCCTTGTCGTCCCCATCATTGCCACGCACTTCTTTCCTTTTGGGGTCAATATCATTTGGGTCCTCCTGAAAAAGAGTACATAATCTCTAAAACAATCTTAATTTAGTTTTGTGACTTCAAAGCAAACAGTAATTATTAAGTTTTCCAGATTTTAAACTTAGAGTGGTCCAAGAATACAAGGATTTTAAGAGAAACAATGGTTATTTTCTCTACCACTTGAAAAACAGAACAGAAACTGAGACAGACTTTTGCAGTTAATTTATGCACTAATTCTTCTTTGCGAAAAAAAGGAAATTTATTAGGAAAGATGGAATTCTTTTTTTAATCAGTAATAGTCCAAGAAACTACACAGGCAAAAAGGTTAAGCAAGACCTGAAGAAAGCCTTGCTCTAACAAAAACAGCCTAAATAGAAAGTTGTTTGAAAGGAGAAATCAGGTTATCTAGCGGTTATATCCAGAATGGCAGCCTTGGAAAAATACTTCCAAAATATTTTCATGTGTTAATTTTATTGGGGTTTATTCTGGGCTTCACAGGCAACTCTGCTGGATTTGTGATTCCAGAGATGTTGACGATATAACCATTTAGACGTGTAGGGGGCAAATAGTTTCATTGATGCCCTCCTCCAGTTTCCAGCATTTATTCTGAACCTGTAAATCTCATTTTCATTTCAACTGAGAAAGATAGAAAACCACAACCACTGCACTTTTGCATTCTTATCACCACAAAAATACAAAATATGAAGTTGGAATTACCCTATTATGTATTTGGAAGTGGAGAAGGGGCTAACAAAAAAGAACTAGCAATTGCATGGACTGTATGCCAATTTGCACACTACACTTAGCCAACTGATTTAAGTGCCATCCGCTTCTGTTGTTCTTGCACACTTGCCAAAAGAAATTCTATTTCCTTTTCTGAATCTGCACCGAAGGAGTCCCATTTATAAAACCAGTTATATTGCCACTATCCTGCTAAAGACAAGACCTGTACTACACCATGCAGAAGATACAATGCTACAGTAATCAGTAATCAACGCTATACTAATCAGTAAGTGCATCTCAAAAACACTACCAGGTTCTGAAGCCAAGCAGTGCAGAACAGTTCTTATCTCTTACTGGAGTCTGCCAATCTCCAAAGCAGGGTGACGGTCTATGAAGTGCATACTGGAAAATGTCTCTGCCATCTCAGCTCCTAAGCCACATCTGGGAATTCTTTGATGGAATAGTAAGTAGTTGGAACAGGCCAAACTTATGCTAGGGAACATTTTGACCACAAATGATACCATTTCAGCTTGTCCCCAGGCATCTCAGAACTTTCCAATGTAAATTCAGCTTAAGCATCTAAGTGCTAAGTGTGCACTAATATTTAGAAATATGTTGGAAAAAGGCAACAGATTTCTAAAATAATGAAATTTAAAACTAAATACAGATTTTTTTTTCCCTCTGAGAAATACAGTCATCTAAACACTAAATCAGCTTAAAAATGAGTGCTACCAATGCATGCTTGTCATAGCATTATGCATCAAGGATCCTAGAGAGAAGGAATTTTACCAGAGCCTTATACTACATATTACTATATTGGTACATACTTTGGGCTACTGGGCCTTGGGGAGGTCAATTGATACCTCTGCTTAAAGAAAGATTTAGGACAACAACAATAAAAATAACAAAAAACCCACACCAACACAAAAACACACTTCCAAAACCACACAACACATTTCCAGAAAAAGTTTATGATTCACACTGATGAGGGAAATTATATGTCACTGTGCACTGAGCCCCACCAGTACAGTGAAGGAGATGCTTTCTGTGTTCTGAGAAAGTTGTATTTCACTAGTTATTTGGCTTTGTGCACCATTTTAAAGACACTACAGAAACACTTAAGTTCAGGTATCAACTGTAGCTGCAAAATTCACTGAGGCTCTTCACTATTCCAGATGACTGTAATGAGTCTAAAAAATATGTATTATGCAAAACATCTGCTAAACAATCAAAATAATAATGCAAAGGTTTCTCCTTATTGAGTGCTTCCTCATTGTCCTCCTCCCTTTAAGTCTTTGGGGTAAAACTCCACCTTCCCATTAATCCTTCTAGCTGAGGTGTATGTGCCATTGAGCATAATTATTTATCAAGTTCTTTCACTTTGGATTTTGTAGCTGCTGCGTTTTGTTTTTTATAAAATAAACAAGCTACCAAAGGCAAAGTTAAATTCAGAAATCTTACGGTTAAATGCCATCTTGAATTCTTACAAATCTGACACTTTCAGGAAACTACTTGGTACAGCCTTCAGACATTGTGAGGCGAGCCAAGCTACTGGGATAGAAGTTGCCACTGCATATTGCTGGATGTGCAACTTGCCTCCTAGGACGCCTTATAAAACAGTATTGTGATGGGTCAGTATGGGGCATTAAGGGATATTAACCTTGAACTCTGCACCCTGGATTAGGACTTGGTGGCATTTTTCTTCTCTAAAATCAGTGACTCAGCTAAAACTGATATTCTATTGTAAGCACTATCTTCCATCCAATTAAGAATTTGGAAAGTACATGTGGGAAACCCCTACCTTTTAGGTACAAATAATGTTATACCCTTTAGCGAGAACCTGAGAGCACAAAAGGAGATAAAAGTAGTTACTAAAACCATAGGCATAAATACAACCAGTTTCTTTACATCTTTGATTGCAAATTGCTTCAGCATGTTAATTTGGTGCTATGTAGGAATCAATCATATGGTCAAATGGCATCATGATGTTGCCTTCACCACAGACATAGTTGCTTTTTCAGCTTGCTTAGAGTGAAACAAAATCCCAACTCCTAATGTGATCTTAAAAAGCCGCTTGCTCTGGAGAGTAATCTTCTTGGTAGAAGACAACAATGCTGGCACTGACAAAACTCATTCATACAGAAAGCTAAGCTTAAGGGAAGATTGAAAGCAACTTAAACTGCTTAAGAGGAGGCACAGCTCTAATCATGAGAGCACAAGAGGGAGATTTAATGAAAAAAACTAAAAAGAAAAGGCTACTGTGTTTTTCTATATTAAAATACTATTAATACTTTAAAATAATATTTTCCTGACATTTCTAAAAAGAGCCAGAAATATCAGGCTACAACTTAGTATGTAAATGCACATGGACAACCATTTTGAGGTTACTGAAAAATAAAAAAGGAGCTGCCAACTAGCAGAGACATTAACCAAACATTAGATGTACACAGAATACCACTAGAATAAAAACCTTTGTGGTCATTGTTCATGCAGTTATTTTCTTAGGCCAGAACACACATCAACAAGAAAATAAGTGCACGCCAGATAAAATGCACGTGTTGCAGGGATTTGACGTATATTAATTTTGCACATCATGTCACTGCCTCCCACTAATTTCTGTATCAGTACTAGAAGACATGCAAAGAAACAAAATTGCAGCCTTTCAAGTCCATTTGGTGGGAAATATTACAACAATACTGCAGTAATATTTTAAACATAACAAATGAATGTACACTAAATGTAATTTTTAAATTCAATTATCTAAATACCTTTGCTATTCCCAAAGCTCTGAAACTAAGGGATGTACATTTACTTAACGTTTTGTTGAAACATTCCTTGCAGCAATGACCTTGCACAATTCATTATGGTAAATTGAGTAAACTGAGGGTGAGGTGGATGTTTTTTTAGGTTGATTAATCATTGAAGTGCAGCAACTTTTTCCTTCAGGATACTGTAAGCTCTCCGCACCTCAAAAAGCCCACATCTACTGACAAACCTTGCTATTACCACTCACTTTTCTTTTCCTGCTCAACTCACTCGCTTCATTACGACTACCTGGAAGACTGAACTTGAGATATGTTAAAGATGCAACAGCAAACTCAACTTCTGAGAACTAGACTCAAAAAAATTGCTTCAGGAAATGATTAGTTACACATTTGCAGCTGCTCTGCTACAGGGAAAGGATGAGGTAGTTCAAATTCAAAGCAGGATTCAAACATTTTTATAGCATTTCTACACATATACAACAAGATATGATCGTATTCCGTGAGAAATTTAAGAGTACTCAATTTGAGTTTAGAAAGCTCAATTAGTTCTCTAAAATTATACACAGATGTACATTAGTGGATAATTTCATTACCATTACTTGAATCTTCCAGACCGTTTACCCTTCTAGTTTTTGGTATATTTGTACGCATTGAATATTATATTCCTTACAAGCACTGCAAAACAATTTTTTGTCAGTTATTTCATTTGGCACCAAAACCAATTTTAAACTGTTCCAAGTTCCTAGGTACTGCTTCTAGATAAAAAAATTAAAACCACACTTTAAACCACTACTGTTTTTCTTATTTTTGTCTCACAATACATTTTTTTCCTTTTAATTATAGTTTCAAGTATCACGGATTTGACATTTAACTGCTACGAACTAGATCTCATTATAGCAGAGATTTCAACCCCACAGTGGCTTTCTATCAAGAGAACAACTTAACAACCTGAAACATCCTTAGATACATCAAGATAGCACACAGACCTCACAAGCAGCAAGTCAACACAGATCTCTGAAAAGCTCTTGAGGTTGGAAATACCTCCAGTGGGAGCTGACTGTGCCCCCGATACCAGCCATTCCTCTCACAGGCAGCCCAGATGATGAACAGCATGCAACATTTGGGCACAGGAGATGGCTGGGAGTTATGTGCTACCTGGACAGGTGGACATTCAGAGAAAATAACTGAGCTTTGTATCTTCGTTGAACAAAATAACATGTTAAGGCTTAATATCCATTTCAGAACTTGTTTTTAGGCAAGGACTACTGCAGACAGATTTTCTTCTACTAGTGATTTTCTAAGAGGAAAGTGAATACTGGCAGCATCTTCAAAGAGTCTCATTTGATCCAGCTGGCCCAATACAAGGCTGTGCTGCATCCAGCAGTACAGATCAGTCAAATCGATTGATGATTTTGGAAGGGGTGCTCTCACGGCAAGGCAACCCCTCTCAGGACTTCATACACTTCTATGCCGATCATGTACTGGGGACCAGACACCCAGAAGTACTTCCATGCTGTGTGGAGCAGCACTTGGCATTGCAACAGTTTAGTGCCTGTTGAAGTTTACATCCCTAAACCAAGCATAAAGGCTCCTCACAAAGCTTAGTTACTGAAGAAAAGGACTCAAAGCCAAGGAGAATCAGCCAGCTGACTAAGACACTGACAAAGCCAAAGCCCAAGCTTCTTTGCTACTGCTTAGTATCTCCTTCTGTACTTAAAACGTGCCCCTTCCCCCCACCCCAATTCAGTTTACAATCTTTTAATTAGCTATTACATCAGCTAAGCAAGCCCTGAAGCACCAGTTCCTTCCAACCCAGGAGGACCTTCAGCAGAGTCCAGTGTCCAGCTCGGCTTGTTTTCTGACCCAGCACTCACTCACTCCCTCCCAAGGCATCTCCAGAAACACAATTTCAGTCTCTCTTGCTGCAGTAAATGAATCCAGCTTTCCTGTGTGCCAGGCAAGCACTCTAGCAATTTAATGTAATTACATTATGGGGCACCCATTTCTTCTCTTCTCAGCAAAAACGTTTTGTACAAAACAGAGATAAAGTATCCTCTGAAAATGTCTGGAATGCTGCTTCTTACAGAAAAGACAAGCAGGAAAAACCCCATAAACAAATGCTAACTTCCTTTGACTGCCAACCTGCTTAGCATACTAAAGCAGACATTTCCAAGCACACCAAGAAGGGAAGCATAAATAAAGAGAAAAAACACTGAAAAACTACATACTTTGCAATATTTGATTATCACTGTTGGTGCCTAAAATTATTACAGCAAACATGATTTAGTTTTCATTCTTACTCCTTTACTCAGTGTAAGTAAATTGCTGCCAAAGGTACATTCCTTTCATATGTTTGAGTACTCAGAACAAAAATAGAAGCGTTCATCAGGGGGAACACACACAGCCCTCATAAGACAATTTTAAATTCTCAGAAGAAGCAGGGAAAAGTATCAAGATTATACTTTGATGACTCCATATATAGGAAATGTGTTTAGCTATACTCTCAGTGAATACACTCAAAACATTTTGAAAATGGCAATTACTAGACGCTGTACTCCATAGACAAAATTAAATGCTTTAGTGTCCTACCTTCTCTGTAAATGTTACCTTTACTTAGAGCAAAGTACATATTTTGGAGCTTACAGACACTACCTGAAGTACTATAACAACTATAAAACGTGACATTTTCTAAACCTAGAATGGGTTAAACAAAAATAATGCTTTATCTGAAGTTTCTGGAAAACAAGTACACACATTCTCTGAGGAAGGTCTGATTCAACTTTGCAGTTGAAGACTTATTTGTACAGCAATTGAGATCAACTGGAAGTTCTGGTTAAACTTGATTTCTGGGCACAATAGAACTACTCAACTGACAAAAGCCAAGCAGCAACAGAAAACCCCACACAGGGCAGGTCAGGCTATTCAAAAAGTGAGCCTTTAAGTATAGATCAGCTATTAAATATGAAGATTTGCATGCAAGTATATTCAAGATTATCTTTAAATTTTCATTAGCTCTCTAAAAGTAACAGCATGACTTATCCCCCAAATACCCACACTGGTATAATATGTACCAGATGAATTGATTAGTCCACAAATGCTACAGAGTTTTAGACTGTATTTCAGTATTTTACAAAAAACTCCCACATTTCTGGAAGTATCTGTCATCATAATGTGACCCTAAAGACATTTAAAAAAATCCCAAACCTGCAACACTTTTACAGCTTGGTGAGAATTCAGGAACCCAGCTCCAGGCAACCTCTAATAAACCATGTTCCCTTTTGCCTAGAGACTTCATCCACTCTAGTGATAAATGTCAAAATTAAGTGGACAACCTTATCACCTACCAGAAAAGCAGAAAATTAAACATTACTTGCCTCACAAAATCAGCAATCTAGTATACCACCAGAAAGAGGAAACAAAAAACCCACAAACCCCAGAAACTACTACACCCCTTTCAATTCCTTCAGCTCTATGGTAAAAAAACACTGTTAGATCTAAAGTGATTGTCAGACTGACAGTCAAGACAATCCAATGACACACACCCCCACACAGAGAGTGTGGGTAACAACACATCTTCTTGCTAGAGCTTACTTCTATCTAAGTCTTCCATGCCGAAAGAAGCCCTGCCAACCAAAGATCTCCACAGAGGCCACCACAGACAGAAGCAGAATCGGCACCTGCTGTCAAGTGCCCAAGCACCAGAAAGCAAAATGGATCTCTCTGGCTTGATTGTCACCTCTCCACAGAAACAGCAGAAGCGAGGGGAAGGTCTCATACACCAGACAGAAGGTGAATGGAGAAAAGTACTGCAGAGGAGCCATGAAACTGTTTTTTCTAAGATCACTCAATCCTCATGATTCACGATGCTGCATAAATGTACAAGGATAGATGGCAAGGGGGGGTGCAGGGGGGAAGTGTAGGAGAAACATAATGGTACTGGGACTGAGAGAAGGGTATATAATCTCAAGTGCCCCACTAGCTTTGAGAGCAAGGAACAAGCATCTCTAAGGACGTCAGCAGGTCACAAACAGTATCCAGTATTTCCTGTTAAATTCATTGTGTCTCAGAAAAAAAAAAAATCTCACTTGTCTGCACTACCTGCCACAGACTATGAAAATAAAACATCATAAAACATTTGCAGTGATTATTTAGATTCAGGGCAACATCAAAGGCTATTATCACTCAATTTTAGTTTCCAAAAGGAAAGATTGATGGTGACAAAAGACATTTCTTTCAAAAGTTAATTAATGTGGTTTTTTTAAATAATGTTGAAAATAGTTTTCTATTCCAACAGTATTTGTCAGTGCAGACACAGTTACACAATTTATACAGTAAGTGCACACTCAGCAAAACAGCTTTTAAGTTGCTCTTTTAGTTGTGCCAGATTGGGAAGAAAAGTCCAAGAATATATTAGTCATGAATCATCAGCAGTCAAAAGGAGCTGATTGATCTGATCCATTATAGACATGCAACCAAAAAAAACAACCCAAAACTTCAACAGCAAAAAAGAAAAGTTTGGAAACAAAACTTTACCATTAGCAACTTGTTAAAAGCATCTTACAGGTATATTCACCTCCAAGGAACATTTTGTCATCGTGTCTGATGTGAGTTAAAAAGTGTTTTGAGGTACATACCAAGGCAGCAGCAATAATTTTTGCATGCCTATCCCATACCTTCTAATGTTTGCAAGTAATATTTCTTTTTTGTTTGTTTGGGGTTTTTTGTTTTAATTGATCAGTTTCTGGAATGGGAAAAGGTAGAAGTGGCAACAGCTTCCAAACAGGGCATGGCTTGATACACAAACAGTATCTGCCCACTGTGCTTCTTTCAAACTCCATAGCTCTTGTTTGACAATCACTGTGCTTATTCATTTTCTCACCTGAACGCTTTCCAAGACGTGAAACCTGAACATTCATGTAGTTTAATACAAGTACACAGGTCCCAATTCAGATCCAAGGGATACAGAGGCCTTAGTAGTAATTCAAAAAATTATTGAGATTAGACTAAATTCCTGTTTAACAATCCCAGTTGATTCTACTTAAAGCAGATGAAGGATCCCATGGAACAACCAGTCCGACAAGGGGAAGAAACCAGAAGGACATCATCATGATCATCATCATCTTAAACTGCTGCAATGCTTTGCAAAGCGAGCATGGAGCTGGTGCTGCTTTCTCTGACAAGGCAGCTGCTGTACAGGCCAGCTGCTGCTGCTGACAGGGGCTGTTCACACCTCACCATGTCTCCATCCTGAACTGCTGGACTGTCCCCACTTCTCCCCTCACAGACACGGGTGTGGCGGATCAGGTGATCCAACTCATCTGGCTGAGTTGACAGTGAGCTGGGGAGGGGTATGGATGTATCATTTCACTGGATGGGATTTTTTTAAACCCAAAAGGCCAACCACTAAATTATCTGAGGTACTGGATGCAAGGGAAGCACTCCCAGCTAGGGCAGCAGGGAAAAAAGTGCTGAAAGGGGTGTTCCTGTTACAAGCAAAGGATTTCAAGTTTAGTTACAACATTAAACCACCTATCACTCAAAACCACTACAAATTTTTCTTCTTGAAAGAAGGCAATTACTCACGAAATGTTCAGGCATGATTTAATGCCACCTCTTGTTAATTCAACAGTATTAGAAGTGTCTGATGAATTAGCCTGTATTTCAAAGTCCTACCCCTAATCTTCTTTGATTTCAAACTCATCACTGCTTGCTCTTAGCTCTCTAAAGAATGACTCTCAAAAGAAAAAAAAAAAGAAAAAAAAGCTTTTGCACAGGAAAAAAGGGGAAAGCACAGAAAACAAAATTTTGTTTTAATATTTAGTTATATTAAAAAGTCTCATATTTTCCAGAAGTCCAGGGAAAATGAAGTTAAATATTTGAAAAAAAAGTGAAGTATTGAATAAATAAGCAGAACTCAACATGAATGCATCCAAAACCTTAAGTATACTGAAGTATTCCAACAACCCAAGTCTCCACCTATACACACCTGAATGAAGCGGTAAGAAAATCACTCACCAGCAATACAAGAACCAGATGCAGCACAAAGCAAGAATGGAAGAAAAAAATCCCCATAACTTGTACACTCATCTTGAAGCACAGAGAGCAGAGACAGAAAGCAATTGGAACTAAACCCTTTTCACTTAATTTTGTTTTACAAATATTTAAACTTGCAAATGTAACTGAGCTCAAAAGGACATTAGAAATGCAATTGCATCTAAAACCAAACTGCTATGGCAGTCACGTCCACAGTTGGCTAGCAAAGGGGAAAGGTGACTATTACACCACAACAACATAGAAATTGTTAAACCAAGAAAACTGTCTTGCGTTGAAGAAAAAGAAAGAAAAAAAGAAAAAAACCAAGATGCAGTTAACAAGTTGAATATTTTGCTGGATGAGATCTGTAGGGCTACAATGCAATAAAGCAACACAACATCACACCACATTTTCTCAGCCACAATGGAAGTTACCACAGACATATTAGGAAAGTGAAGATAGACTGAGACAAGGGAATTAAAGTTGTTGTGTCTTGGAACTTTTCTGTAGAATGCAAGAGCATTGCTTTGGTCTCTAAGAAAATGGTAAGAAAAGAAAAAGCAAGATTGATTTTAAAATCTTGACTTTTTTTTTAAAGGAATAAAGGTTAATCTTCAGATTCAGAAATCAAAGCACTGAAAAACAAGGAAACCATTTCATTATACCTCTTTCAAGGAGGTTATCTTTGAACACAAAGAGACAGCATAAGTCCCAGGAGTCTGAAAAATTACTTAATAATTCCTCTAATTAAAAAACCTTCAGAGAAAGCTTGTGCTTGACAGATGACTTCTGCCTTCAATAATTCTCTGCATATTTTTCCTCTATCTCAACACTAGGATTTATGATCAGGTCTCTGCAGCTCTGGGCAAGTGACACAGTACACATAGTATTACTTTTCAGCATCTGTGTGTAACTGCAGACATTTACTAAGAAAAAAAAAAAATTGTCCACAGCTAGTGTAAAGTTTTTGTCCAGTTCAAAAATTCTGACAGTAAATGATACCTATTAATGCATTAAACATTAAAGGCTCCATACTACAAAATTCACATAGATGCTTGCCAATAACATCTTTGACTTTTGCCAGACCCAGACAGCATCGTTCATCTAC
The DNA here is from genome assembly GCA_013397175.1 of Platysteira castanea. NCBI lineage: Eukaryota > Metazoa > Chordata > Aves > Passeriformes > Platysteira > Platysteira castanea. Next base: position 1,635,081 of record VYXC01009560.1, read on the forward strand.
AATACTCTGGACTACTAAATCAAAATTAAATCCCATAATGAAACAAATGCCTATGACAAACAAGACAAGAAGTGTGGAAGACAGACCCCTGCACCTGAAGGAAGAAATACTAATCACTACTGAGATAATGGACATCTATACTTCAAATTTTTTCTGCCAAACTTCAGTACTAAGATTTCTACCTGAAGCAAGCAACGCAGATCTTTGTATCTTTGCTCAACAGAATAAAACGGTATAACATTAGTCCTTTGAAAGACACCATTCTGCAATAAGGCACCAAAAGGAAAAGAAAAAGCTGGAGGTTTTTTGTCTACTAAGGTTAACACTCAAACTGATGCTGTTACAGGAAGCCAGTGTCAGAGCACTCTATTAGTAAAACTTCAACCTCACACAGACACAGAGCTTCAAGGCAGGAAATCAGGCATTTTGCCTTGCTGCTCCTTGCACACAGCACTGCATTTCCCCCAAGCCGGGCTGCATTAGTTTGTCTGTACTCCCTGAAAGAGTAGTCCTTCAAGCTGGGATCCTGTTAGTTCAGCCCTGAGCAAAGGCAGATTGTAAGGCACAGAGAAGAGCAGTAATTTTAGGCAAATTTTATACCAAGTGTATAAATTGAGCTCTTTAGGTACAATTTAGGTCCTGTATGCAAAACATTCAATATTCCCACTGTGTATCAGATATATCTGTCAGACCTGGGAGCACAAAGTTAACAATACACAAACTTATTCATGGGAAAGACCGAGGAGAAAAAAGTTTAGAAAAGACTGGGCAATTTCCTGAGACACCCCGGGAATTCTGCACACTTGCAAGCAGCAAGGCGATTTCACACTACCCAGGCACACTGGATTTAATCTCATTCTAAACAGAGACGGAAAACCTCCTCCTGGATGCTAAGGCCTAACAAGAAAAGGTTGGGGGCTCAAGTCTGCTGAAGTTATGGCCTATTCATCTGCAGTCTCTCAGAGGAGAGGTCACCAACTGTGCACCCTTAGCGGAGATCTCACACAACCTCCACAAAGAGCCCTTATCATAGAAACTGACGTAAGAGGCGGGGAGCCAGAATTAAAGCCTGATCCAACCATGACAGCTAAGCCAAGTGCAGTGCAGAAAGCTTTTGTGCTGCTCTCAAATCTACCAAAATAACGCAAAGTCTTGAAATTTAACAACATAAAAGACTCCAACAGGAAAAATTACTCCAACTCAGACTCCAGTTTAAGGCTGCCTAACTCAAACTATTACAAACTTCTCAGTCAAAATTTAAACTCTTCTGCAGAATTTTACAAGCTATCGTTCTCTAGAATACATTCAAATATATGGAATATCAAAAGTGAAGGTCAAAAAATGTCAAAAGATGAGGTCAAAGCCATCATCTAGTTTGCAAGCCATGAACGGTATATAATAGACAAGAACAAATGTCACTCCTATCATCTAGTGTTTTCACAACACATACTACCCCACTACTTTTAACACTGAGCTCTCCGCCTCTTCTCACTATATATGACCATATATTGACATTTAAGACATAAGTCATCCCAAAGTAGGTAAGAAAAAAAAAAGATTTGAGCAGAAAGACTCCTTGTATTCATGCGCATGATGTACATGCATATATACATATATATGCACACACAAAAACATATACACACATGCAAATACACAGAGTTAATCACAGACTTACTTTGTACTAGAAAACTGGGGGGAGGCACAGGGCAGGAGACCAAGTACACTTTCAAAAGTACAACAAAATCCTAACATGTAATTTAAATTTCCATTAGATGATAGAAAAACAAAAAGAATTAATTGGTCTCTGGCAAGTGAGAGAGGAGTTGAAATCACTACCACAGCACAATAGCAAATAACAAAATTAAAAGATACATTATCACAAGGAAGAAAAGACAAACAACTGAAACAAAACTTAAGGAGCAACAAGAATTTACAAAACCTAAGAAAAACAATAGTAATAAACATCTTGAGCCCAAGCCAGAGCAGCATTTTCAAATTTAGCTGGTAGAATAAATAGTCACAAGGATTAGAAAAGTCCTAAAAGATAAGAGAGATCCTAAAATATTTAGAGAGTAAGAAATAACTTGTTCATCAAATTGGAGGAATTTAAACTACATGAGTCAGAATGTCCTATCTTTTCAATTACTTGCTTTGAATAGTGTGGCTAAATAAAGTGGGTACAGTCAACTGGCTTGACTTTTTAGACCAGTCACACTGTCAAAAAATTAGAGCCACCAGGTTTCAGAACCCCCACACATCTCTCTAATGTCTTGCCCAATTTTGCTTGCATTTTGGGAAAAAAGTACCAAAATACTGAGCCATAGAACACAAGTTGAGAGTCATAAACTGAGCTTCAGAGAAGTAGTGCGTAGCACAATTCTCACGTAGACTAATAAGTCAAAAGCTATTTCTAGACTAATAAGTAAATAAGATCTGTCAAAATTCCTTATATTTTGACTCACATATCCAGATTAATAGTTGAATTGCGGCCTAAATGCACCTTTACCACAAGTTAAGACTACAATCGGTGACAGAACTACACAGGCAGAAGCATTTATAAACTAAGGCCATGAGAAATTAGGCTTTCTAATCTTAACCCACAAGGAGCTTCAAATATTTAAATTCACGATACAGTCGTTTTTTCAGGGAAGTCATAATCTGATCTGCCCTTATCTGCTACATTGTCTAGTTTCTTTCACACAGCTCGTCAAAGATGACACATTGAAGTCTATGTTGAATTGAGCAACAGATTCAAAGGCAGAATGTGGAATACTAATAAGAAAGGAAAGAACAAGATAGTCCATCAAAAGAGTTTTCTGGGTCAGGAAGAAGGCCTAAAAAAAGGCCTGACACACAGGCAAAACCAGAAAAAACCCCAAACTTCTAGAGAAAATGAAGAAAAACTTCAGAACCACCAAGTAACAATTCAAAGTAAGTGTTTCTTCGACATTTAATTCTCACCACTGGGTACATATCTTTCAGATAACAGCAGCTTTAAAAGGTTTATTATTAAACATATAGATCCCTTGAAAACTCATTTATTTTTCACTTGCAGGAAAGGACAGATAAAGACAGAGACATAGATTAGGTCACCTGCTCTCGTAGTGTGCATTGTTCTGTTGATAGATATTACCCACATGTTGAGAATAAAGTTGAAAAAAAAGAAGTGCTAAGGAAAACCATGAACGATAAAATCCCCTAAATGTACACAAGCACATAAAGGAACATTTATAAACAACTTAAGAAGGGGGAGATAGACATTAACTTCTCCAGTCACTGAATGCTTTCCAAAAGCCAAGTGTCTGGTACCTTTCTGTCAGCCCCAAGCAATATTGCTTGATGTCTCCAACCTTCTTCCTCTTTTTCCTTTCCACTCATGCACTCACACTCCTTTCCTCTAAAAGGATTAATCAGTTCTTACAACCAGAGTAGAATTTCTTGATGCTCAAACTGATCAGGTGCCACAGAATTGAGTTGTAACACAAACAGGAGTATGTCACACCGATTGTTTCTGATACTGCTTTTGAAAGTCACCAGCTCCAGTTCCTCAACAACAAAACCTGTTCCAATCCTGTATTTCAACAGGCTGTCCTTTTCCCCTTCACCAAACGTTTTTAACTGCTGGGGTTATAAAAAGGAGTTGCTTACCATGAGCGTTAGCTGAAAAACCTATGCGTTATAATTCCGGGTGGTCGTATTTGGTTCTAAAAGGCTATTAAATACTGTTTGCCTATTTTCTGCTACTGCTTCAAAGCCACATACAGAGAAACTACTGATTTTACAATCTCTCATACTTGTGAACCTTTTAACATCATCACTTAGGGCAAAACACTGAAAAACCCATTATCAGTTATATATCCAGTGATAACCATTTGTTGCAATTGGACATTTTTATAGATAATGCTGAGATTGTATAGAGGCAGTGTCTAAGCTTTCTTACACACAGAAAAATGCCCCTGATTAAAGTAAATGGCCAAGAGTTTCCCTTCATAGGCAAATGAATACAATAAATTGGTTTGGAACACTTGTCACGCAAAATTATTGTGTTTATTTTTGTAGTAGCTACTTTCACTACTACCAACGGAATTCTCTTTTCCAATTGAATAAGTGAAAACAACTGGCCCGTTGCTAAAGATGAAAGAGGTGAATTGTCAGCCATAAGCAGGAACTTATAATTTTAAAATCGTATTTAAGTAGGTGAAAAACAATAGTAAATTGAATATTTGTTGAAATCCAAAACCTACAGTGAGAGTCATAGGTTTTCTTTAAAGGAAAACCATTATAAGTAATCAGTCTATTAGTTTAAATTCTCTTCAGATACAGTAATAGGAACATCTTATTAAATGCACAACTACAAACAACAACTTGGAGAGTGATCTTGGTTCAATCTTTGGTTAAAGTAAGCTCAAAGCAGTGCACACAGACAGGTTTATTGATTCTTTTTGGACACAGGAAGATTTTGCATTTATGAAATCAACCTGCTTCAGGCAAAGATAAACTTACAGAGCAACTCATACACTGAAGTTTACACTACACTTGAATGGAAGATACTGATTCTGTCTTAACCATCAGTTCATTCCACTGACTACAAACCACTGCTGCTAGCATCACTGAAGAGAAATAACTCAAGTTTCAGATTTTCAAATATTCTTTCACACTGCTTTTCAGAAGTATTTTAACTCATAATAAATTTGGATTTATGGAATTATGAGATACTTATTGTGGTGTCAAGGGTAACAAGCAGAGTAGACTTTTTAAGGCAAGGATACAAAGTTTTATCAACTGTTATTCAAGACTTCTCTACTGAATATAGTATTTGGAAATAGCTCACTGGGAAGCACACTTTCAGCTTTGTGGATTGCAAGCAGCATCTTTCATTTCTTAGCGTCCCTTTATAAAGGAATGAACCTATGCCCGCATCTTCTCACTTTCAACTTGAAAATGTTTTAAGTAGTACATTTTTCCCATCCTGTTTAATGTCTATTTCTTAGCTCTGTTTTCCTGCACATTAATAGATTTTTTCTATCATCTTACCTTCCACTGGGTGTCTGGATTAAAACAGTTTATTGATTTTTTTTTTAATCCACTTTTCTATACAGAAAGATTTAAAGTAAAAGAGGAAGACTAATAAGTAGTTCTTATTTCACTATATATGCTGCTTCTTCCTTGCCCACCTTTCCAACAAAAAATACACACTACTTCTCAAGCTGTTTACCTATTTGATTGCAATTCTTAGGGATAATTTTGGGGAGCACCTACCTCCACAACCAATAGGATCTTGACCATATCAAGAAGAAGGAATACATGGGTCAGGGGAATCAATACAAACGGTGATCTGGAGAACATAACCTAACAGTCCTCAGATGTCATATTAAAAGGATTCTCTTCTGAACAAAATACAATGCTTCCTCCTTTTAAGCAATTATTCCTTTGTATTCATTAGATCCATCCAGGTTAAATTACAGGAAACTTTGTAGTGAAGGCAAAGATAAAGAAATGTGATGGAAGAAATGTAGAACATACACCAGAAGCAGAGTCGAGAGATTTTTTTCAGAAGAAAGGGGCTCATCTGGAACTCTCAAGAGATGGGGAAAAGAGAATATAATATACTGTTTACTCACAAAATCCAAACACATGCATCTAAGGGCGAAAAAAAAGCTGTGTACTCAGGTTTAATAATGGAAAAGAAAAGTATCTTGGGATTACTTCTACCATAACCTCTTGGAAGGCAGCAGAGATCATATGGAATGGTTGTCCAAAATGAAAAGAAACCTAGAGCTTTCCACCAGCAGGATCAAGAAAAAACAGGTCTGCTCTGAAGTTCAAAATGAATCTGAACCATGAATATCTACAAGCTATATAACAGTATGAATAATACATAGTCCAGATGAGAGAAAGTAAATATTAGTTCTCTTAACAAAATCATTCCTTTGGAGATGAAATAAAATATTGGCTATTTTTACTTAGCTTAGTTCTCACATTTTCATCCCTTTAGAAGTGGAACTGTATCCCTGATGACAGCGCATTTTTTTGGCAAAGTTCAGTATGACCCTAAGAGCTCCCAGCTTTTTAAAAACTGTACTGAAATCTTGTACCCTTTTGAAGATAAGGTGGCTTTATTGCCAGCTAAACACTAGCATTAATTTCTGTAGCTAGGGTAAAAAAATACAGTGTATGAAGCAGGAAATGAAATACAGTGTATGTAGCATGGCTCAGGGAACCCAAATGAGAGATCTACTGGAAGAAAAATACCATCTCGCTCCTCCATGCTATTGATAAACTAGACATGTCTGCTTTTCAATAAAGAACTAGATTAATATTAGTTTTCCCTGTTCTCATACCAGACTTTTTGCAGTTTGCATTCATAATCCGCTTTCTACACTGATTCAGCACACAGAAGGATGTTCTTCCACATGCACAACGACAATATGTTTAGTTACAGCTGAAAAACTGTTCAAAAAACCCTAAAGCATATTTCTAATGAGTTTTGTATATCTAATTCTGAATACATAGAAAAATAAACCCAGTTTTTTCACATGCACAGTGCCACCAAAAGATTAGCCTTTTCCAACAGTGATCAACTCAGCCAGCAAGAACTGAGGACACACAAGAAAAAGGCAAAGGAGCAGAGCTGGTGGACACAGATCACGTCTGTCTAGGTGCTCTTCATCAGGGATCTGCAGAACGGAGAACAAAGGAGAGCTCTGCTTTGACAGAGCTCAGCTCTTCTAGTAGTGACTCAAAACTATCAGAGAACACTTTGAAGTTCCTCATCCTTCCATCAAAGTATCTATTAATCTCTTACTGAGTGCCAGCAGAGCACCACTTTTCAGCTCTTGGTTTCATTTTCCACTGAAGACAGGCTCAAGGATTTCCAGGCAACCATTACATTAGAGTTTGGAATTCAAGGCGTGCAGCTATGTTAGCCATGACCCAGGCAAAAATTGTGAAGCTCAAGAGCATGCAAGCATTGACGTGAACCCAGATGTTCAACAAAAGGTGTTCTGCTAGGCCAGTTATACCAATCCTCTTCATGTGGCAGAGCTAGCAAAGCTGAGGGCACACCACAGCAGAAGTATCTGGATAATGTACTGGGATGTACAGGGTTGAGCCATCAAAAGGAGAATCTATCTGGTCATGAGAACAGCCACCTTGCCTGCTCAGAGACCTCAGAAATAAAGGATTTTGTGCCCTGAAAGGTTTTGCTCTTTTTCTTTCCAGCCATTGGAAGATCTACTAAATCTGATCTACCAGGCTGACCAGCAAAGGATGGGCAAGGTATTTTAAAAAGTACATAAGTAAACTCAATTTTCTGGTAGTAAATTCACTTGCATTTTTGTGATCCCTGCTGACCCCAAAGAAAGGATGTATTTTCTCAACAATGTTAACTTCTATACCAAAATTGCCCTGAATATAATTTATATAATTTAACAAAATTAAAAAAGAACCAAAACAAAAACAAAGAGAAAAAAACCCTCACCTTTCCTGAAACCTTTTACACACAGAAGAAAAATAGAAACTGAAAAGATGAGCAAACCCAAACCACAGTACATATTTAATACCTACAAAAGGTACAAAACTTTGAAACATGCCATTTGTTCTATTCATTTTCCAGGTGCCTAATGCTTAAGGGCATGTAGTGATATGGAGGGGGGATGGTTTTAAACTGGAAAGGGTAGGTTCAGATACTCCCTCCTGTGAGGGAGATGAGGCACTGGCTCAGCTGACCCAAAAAAGCTGTGGATGCCCATCCACGGAATTATTCCGTGGCCAGATTGGATGGGGCTTTGAGCAACCTGGTCTAGTAGGAGGTGACCCTGTCCACATCTTTAAGGACCCTTCCAAGCCAAACTATTCCATGACTATGATTCTAACAGGTAAACTTTGAATAGGTCTTCCTTCCTTGCAAGAGAAGTAAGGTGTGAACTTTTGTAACAAAACAAGAATCTTATAAACAAACTAGATTTCCATCATAGGATCTCTGTGTAAAAGAAAAAATAGATTTCATCTTCCAGAAGCTAACACAATCTATGGGAGATCATTCTTAATTGTTCTACAGCACCTTACCCAGCAGCATGGACCAATGACAAAAAACGTATTTCTCCTTTTCCACTGGTCTCTCATGGTACTTCGATACAGACAAATACCAGAGCAGAAACATAAAAAGGTCCCCAGAAAACAAAAAAATTATTGAATTAACAGATTCTTGTTGCACAACCAGCAAACTATACAGAAATAAATTCCTTTCAAAGGGAGGAGAGCTACAAGGGAGAGAACAGAACATGAAGTAACTGTTCTGGCAGTCAATATTTCTCTTATCCTAAAAAAACATACTGCATGTCATCCATCTTGAAAAATGTATTAATAAAGAAATTAAATTCTTGAATCCTTAGGCTGCCAAATTTCATTGCAGTGCAAGAAAGCCGTACTTGGTTTTCTCTTCCTCCTACTCATGATCTTATCAAGTTCTTGCATTAGTCTTCCAATGACTCACATACAAGCAAACAAATTTTCATCTTTTAAATAGTTTTTCATGAAATTACTACTGATAAGATTTATACAGAAGCAAACAAGAAGAAAAATTGCTTTATCAAAATCAGATGGGGAAAATGCAAAAAAAACATGCTAGCCCTAAAGTTTCTGTGTGAATGCTTATCTGTGAGTGGATAGCAGCCCTGTTCTAAGCAATACTTAAGTATTAAGAATAATAATTAAGATTTATTAGGAGTATACTAGATATGCCTCTTGGTCTACCAATTAAGGTATTGTTTGCTAAAACAACCCTACTTGCAGATGATTGAAGAATAACCTGGCAAATCTGTCATAATTCTATAATTTAACACATTAAAATATTACCTAGTAACATTCCTTTCCTATCTTGAGAAGGTGACTGAAAAGGATTTTCAACTTCTGTTTTTAAACCCTTGGAGGAATGCATACTGTAGACATTACTCCAACTATCTAAAAGATAAAGTTAATAGAACACTACAGAACAGTCAAATATTCAGCACCAGCTACAGCTAGCTTTTCCATGCAGTTAACACATTCTGGCCCATTCACTTTCTCAGTCCTGCTTAAATCAAAGATTTAAGCTTTTATTTATGAAATGTTTCCAACATTGAAGTCTCTACACACACACTTTAGTATTATATTCCGAGTTTTCCCTGATTCTTTTTTAAATGGAGAACAGTTATTCCTGACATAATTTGTTTGTAAGAGAACTTTAAGCCTTCAGAATGAAAGCACAACAGCCATGTGCTGCAACATGATTCATATCTTTCTTAAGCCTTAACTGAAGAAAGAGAGCTGAATTAAATTGTTACACCAATCTGCCAGCACAAATGTAAATGGAAGTTTTCCTTTTAATTCAAAAGGCTGTGTTTTGGACAGAATTCACTTCAGCACCTCCACAATGACCCACAGAAGAACTATACCCAGAGTTCACGGCTCACTGCTTGGCCATGGGCCATCCCCTGCACCACGCAAAAGTTGGCAGCACCCGCCTGCTCAGAGCTGCCAGCTGAGCCGTGTGCTCTGCCAGGAAGCCATTATTCTGTGGATTCAGACAAGTCTGGGGGAAAGAGCAACTGATAACCAATTATTCCCTAAAACAACTTGAAAAGCAGCAAGCGCCCTAGACTACATCACTCTTCTCCAGACATATTTTCTACCATTAATTTACTCCAGTCACAGAGAGCGTCGGGTTTTGCTTCACTGCTACATTCAGCAGGCTCAAATCAATTATGTGCAGTTTTGATGACATTTAACTGTTAAAAAACCGAAGTGCCTGGACATGCTTGCCCCTCTTGTGCTTGCTGTGTATCCAGTTCCCTTCTTGTGAGGCCATTCATGGCCAGTACAACTGGAGCCTCATCTCTGATCAGCCCATCAGCAATGGATGATTTGTCAGAAAATACACTTCCTAACCACAGTAAATGCAACCGATAAATATGCCTGAAAACCAGGCAACCCTTCACTTCCCTGGTGGTGGCCTACACTGCATGGCCTGTAGAATGCCTCACTTTCTGGCACACAAGTGAGTATCTAAATGGCATATAAAGCAGAAGAGACTAACAGCCAGTTTTGCCATCCATCTCACACTGTACAGCATGGGTTCTTACCTCAAACAGTAAAGTGCCACAGTAAAAGAAGAAATACTCAATTTTTCTTAACTTGCATGACAAGCATCTAAGGCACCTAAGGACATAATTATGCCCTATCTTCTTCAAATACTTAAATACAAAGCTACTTCATTAATCTTCTGGTTAGATTCATAGATAGCCTTATTTTCATTCTAAATGGAGAAACTATCCCAGAATAATGTGAGATAAAGGCAAGCCCATTTGACAAACATCCAAAATTATTATTTTGGAAACAAACAGACACATGTAATTTAATTTGATTTCACTTACCAAGTGCTAAAAGCCAAACAATGTGATACTAATTAGTTCTCACTGACATCAAAAGAATTTCCCAGTTACTCTAAGAATGGCTTTTTGGAAGCCAACCTTTACTTGACCAAAAGTTCACAAAATTAAGAATTAAATTCCTGCAAATGTAGAGATTGGTACTGGAAAGATAAAACTTGCATTACAATAATTCATTTGCTACTTTAACAGCTGTACAGTACTTTTGGAAAACAAAAGTCACTGTTTCACATGATTATTAGTTCTCTGCAATAAATAATGATTTAAGGATGTGGAAAGGCTTAGCCTCATTTTTAGGTAACTTGATTCAAAGCCATAGCATTTCTTGTAAAGACAGTAATTTCAAGGAAAGAGAGGACTCAGATCCAGTCAAGATAGTAGGCAGGTCCCCAGATAAGAGAAAATAAAAATTAGAAAGTCAGTTAAGAATCTCTTCACTATTACACAGGTGGAGACAAAAAAGTTAACCAGAAGTCAATTGAGACATTTTCATCTTATCTTACAAAAGCAATCCTCCTTCCTTCTACCTTCCTTCCCACACCACTAGGAGTTTATCTGTACGAAACTGAAGCTTAATCAAGCTTTTTTTGATTGAAATTCAGTGAGAAGTTTCAGTGAAGAAGTTTCAGTGAAGCCTGAAAAGATTAACTATCTGACTTATGCATCATAGAAAAAAACCATGTTAAGTTAGAGGAATTTTATAAAAATGCCAAGTAATAAAGTTTTAGAAATGTCCTACAGCTGGGCTCTTGAGGAAGAAAAGTCATTCAGGAAGGAGGCAGCCATAAAGGTAGAGTTATAACAATTCTTCCACTTTAAAACAATAAGCTGATACTGATAATTTGGAGAGGGGAAGGGAGGGGAAAAAAATCAAAGAAACTTTGGTTTATCATTACACAAACACACACGCAAAAAGAAATCAGTGGATTTTTTCATCGATATCAAAAAAGGTACCTTGATAGGGGGAGAAAAAAGAAAAATCTCTCAAGTACCCCATCTAATAGGCCTATTTGGTATAAGTTTTAAGACAAAACTTTTACATAAAGGCATTTCAAACCCTACTCTGCAAGCAGATTGGAAATAATTTATCATGTAAAAGCAGATTTTTCAAATAAAACTCATTTCAGAGATGCATGCAGTTAAAAGTCTGCCATCATTAATTGGTAAAGGGATTTTGAGCACTTAAGAGACACCTAATTGCTAAAGGAATATTGGACATCAGTACTATGACATTCCTTTTCCAATAACTTCCAGTTCTGCAGAGATGCTTTGGGGAAAATCTGATCTTTGTGGTGCCTTCAGAGTAATTCAAAATCATCAAGACTATGAGGAACAGAAGAAAAAAAAAATCAGACAATACCATAGATTCTTGGAAGACACAATCTCAGTAAAAATACTGTGCAAATTAACCATGGATACTTATAAGCATGCATATTGAAGTTAGACACCAATCTCCATCCCAGAAATGCTGAGCAGTTTCATACACTGTTTTAACTCCAGGAAGACATTTAAAGCACCTAAAAAAGTACAAAATACCTTACATGAATCATTATCATGCTTCTACAAAGAAACTCTAGAGAGCCACTGGAATATTGCAATCCTTGTCATAGGTTTCAATACAGATCAAAAATAAGCTCCTGAAATACATCATCTTTTCTCTTGCAGGCACAAGCGAAGAAACTTACAAGTGAAAGGCAATTTCCCTCTCTACGTGTGTTTCAAGAAGTATCTTTGCAAGAAGCTAACTAGAATTCCCAGAGAAACATTTTATACCAGCTAACCTCGGCCCCCTGAGTCTTCAAAAGCAACCATGCTCCTTTCCTGTTTAAACTAATGAAGGAAGCCTTGTCTTAATTGATCGGTCATGCTCTGAACAAATGTTTTCATAACCACAAATCCAAACCACTGCAGACTTCACAGCTTCAGACGATACAAACTTCAAAGGATATCTTTAACCTAACAACTTGCAATAGAAGAACAGCAAGAAATGAGATACACCACTTTTTCCAAGTGAAATCTTGCTTCACTGAAAATCTTAAAAGTCAACCCCAAAAAAAAGGACTAGTTGCAAGATTTCTCTGTGCCCTCAAAGCTCTTCCTAATTTTCATTTTTAAATGAGAGAACAAAGGGTACAACACCAAATTCTTTTAGTCTCATACTTATCAAAGGACATCAACTATTAATTGCCACACTTTAGTAGAAAGCATGGGTGAAGCAAAGAAAAAAATCTATTAAAAATAGTGCACCTTCACATTAAGGAACAGAAAACATTTTTCTTCACTCAGCTGTAAAGGAAGGAGTAATTTCTCCCCTCACTGAGCTGATAGCCTGTGTGCATCTTTTTCTCTGATAACCTGAACTGTCAAGCTCTGTGTAGAATATCCAGAACTGGAACACTACTTACACAGTAGGTAAGTACACTTATGTTTCTCACATATTTAATTTCTGAAATGATTTTTTTCCATCCAGATAATTTGATGTTGGTTAAAAGTCACATCTTCCATTATTCAACTCGTCCAAATTCACTTTTAAAACCACAGTTTTGCAGCTAGCAACCTTAAAATAGCCCCTAACTTCTTTAGAGCATCATGGAACTGGCATGCATACTAGTTCAAAAATAAATATGTTTACACCAAGTTGTGATCACAAAGATCTGCATGTAATTTGTGGGAAATAAAGTATGAAAGGGTAACAACATAGGGAACCAACACAAGGAAGACTAAGTATTAGGCGTGTTTGTATTTTGATATTTAATCTTTTTTGACAGGCATATAATTTGCGTCAATTTTCAAGTACTCCAATAAACTAAAAAGGACAGACAAAGGAAGACAAAAACTGAATTTTAGACAAAACGATGATCACATATAAAGAAAAAATATATCAATTTTTGCTGATTTTTCATATTAATTTGCACTGTTGACCATTTTTCTCCCCCTATTATTATTATCAAAGAAATTCAAGTGACTCTAGAAATTTATTTCCTACAGACCTTATTCTTCAAAGAAATTTAGAAGGTACAGAACAAGCCTTTAGCAACATGCATTTAAACAGGTAAGTCTATCTCTATTTTAGAGTAATTTTCAGCTAGGGCTACTGTCCATATCAGATGGTATCTCCTCCAAACTTCTTTCTAAAATAGTGGCAAAACCACTAGTAACAGGAGTATCACAGCAAATGAAGGCAGAGGCAAGATGTCTCTCAACTTCCTTCATGACTTTCATGACATTAATTACATTTATCCCCCCCTAAACACAATTTTTCAGGAGTTAATAGAAAGCAAATTTACAGTGAAGCATTCCTGCTGTAGTCCCACTATTCTTGCTCAAAACTTTCCCAAACACTACAGAAATATGAACTTGATTATTTGAAGGATGTCATTATTGCTATCTGCGAAACTACACAACCTATGAAAATCTGGTGATAAAAACAAGTGACAGTTTCAGATTCATGACCTTTTTTCCAGCACCCCTGAAGAAAACATTTACTTCCCCTGCTCAGATGGAGTTGAAGCTTAGATGCATGCCATACCTGCTACCAGTGGCTAGAGAGACTGGAGTGCCTGGGAAGCCTTTTGCAGCCCCAGCAGGCAGAAGGTAACAATAAAATCCATTTCTTCCCAGAACCACAGTCCAGGATCAGAATCACTAAACCTTTGTTTAGTTTTGTGATTATGAAGAGACCTTTCAAAAACATTAAGAACTGTGAAAGACTCACTGGAGCTGGGAAGGCAGTGATCAGGAAACTGACTGAACACAGATGCTTGCACATTCAGTGTGCTCTGCAACACCACGTACCAATCAAGGGAAGAGTGGTCTATACCTATTTACCAGGCTTTTTCCCTGCAGTAAAAGAACAGAGGTGAATGGATAAAGTGCTAAGGAGATGAGTTAAGATATGGAAGACAAGAAAATAGAATAGAAATGGTTGGAATAATAATGTAAAGAAAATAATAATTAACGTAAAGAAACTGCAATACATTGCACCAACTGTAACCTTCCTGTTAAACATCATCAAGTTCAGAGGTCCCATCCAAAATACCTCAGCTGCATGTTCCTCCCAGACTATCAGGCTCCAACTCTTGTTTTAATTGACAGTCAAGTTTTAAAACTCATCATTCAAGGGAGACTAGTGTGGAGAGGAAAATACATATTTGACTTCACTGACAAATGGCATTTTAATCATCAAAACCGTTTGGGGAAAGTGGCAGATCTGTACATGACTGGCTCTACTGATTGTTTGCTGAAGACAAAGAAGTGCAGTTCTGAAACTGCAGAAACAAGATACAACCTCTCATGCAAAACCAATCTTCCTAGTACATTAGACAAAAAAATGTTAGAGATACGATTTCAAAAGAAAGCCATTAAGGAACATTAGAAGTATTCACCCTTCCAGCAAGATGCTTCCCGTGTCTAACACAGGTCCATTAAAAGTTGTATTGAAAATGACCACTCAGAAGGCGCAGGGGTGTGGGGGTTGTAGCAAAGCTTCAGAGGGCACACTGGCAGTGCCCGTTTCCTGGGCAGCACACACAGCAGTGCCAATAGTCAGGAGACTGTTTATAATGAAACACTAAAAAACTCCCACATTTAGAACAGTCCCACAGATTTTATATAGTCATCACAGAGGCATGCAGCAAGCTGCATCTCTAAATCAATTTCAAGAACAATCAATACTCCTCTAACACACCAGGCAGGCTAGATAAGTAAAGTTTTATTTTCACAATTGCTTGTGAGTGTGCTTTAAAGCAAAACCAAGAAGCCAGAACCAAGGCCTGCTTCAGTACTAAGAATAATTTTTCTGTGGTCACTCTGCCATGAAATCACTATAATCTCTCTATTTTCTGAGTCAACTAAAGAAGTATTATCACAAGAAGTGCCAAGAATATTTTGCCTTATCTAAAATTATAACCCTATATATTCACAGTAAGTGAAGAGGTATTTTAAATCTGCAAGGCTATACGTGATACTTTTTAAAAAATTGTTACAGAAATGCTATAGGATACTGAGTTTGTACCTCTTATAAAAAAAATTCTAATATGGTAACTCATTGTACTGTGCATAAAATACTAATGATTGAATTTGTATAAAACCCTTCTTGGAGTTTAGTAGAACTAGAGGTGCATCTTCAGCAATTTATACCTTAGTTCTTGAAAATCCATGCCAAATTGACAAATACCACATCACAGAAGTGTATCGACAAGAGTGGTATCCATTTTTACCCTCTACTGCTCCAGGGACTCACTTCAGCTATAAAACCAGCTATGACAGCTGGCACACCAAAAAGCAAGTCTTACATTCTAAAATGCTGAAGAGCATCACCAGAACTTCATCCTCTTCTAGATTTATGATCAGTGTTTCAGGACATCTTTCGGTTTCCTGCAATTTCCATACTTAATTACTTTGCACTTTATTGTGGAAAGCAGCTAACTTGCTAACTCACAATTAAAGATCTCATTTACAGATGCTCCACATTTGAGCTTTGTATGGTGTTCTGTGAAATGCAGCTGAACTTTCTATTACTTGAATTCAGTTAGTAAGGACCCAGCAGAAAACACAACCCTTTGCTACCCTGGACTCCAGCAAAAGAAGTGTAGAAGTGGCTGGCAGGTACAAGAACCACTGTACAGAAAGATGTGCCCAGTAAGTACCACCATTTCAAGTCAGCTAATTCTACAGCTCCTGAAGTTCAAGGAGGTCAATTACACTGTGATCTAGATTGCTTTCACTTTTGCTTAGAGAGCTTCCAAGTTATATTTTTGTGTGGTAACATACAGGCTGGAAGAAGACAACTATAACTAGAACAGGAATTCGCACTTTCTAAAGTAGGTTTTTGTCAGCAAAAATCTAAAACACTACAATTAGTCAACATTTAATTATCCCTGGTATGCAAGAAATGAAGATGTAATCAAGAATGATTAGAAAAATTGCAGCTTCAAGTTGTGCAGGCTAATACTGGCAGTACCTTATAGAAATCTCAGGGTTGTAATTTCATACAATTTAGCACTACAATTTAGTGCTAGGACTTCCTCAAGACACAAACAAACTTGAAATAAAATAGGCCATGCTTGTTTCTCCATGTAAATTTGTTAGGGTTACACTCCTGTATGCCCTGATGGCTGAAGAAAAAACATACAAATGCAGCAAAAAAAAAATCACAGCCAACACACAAGGGCTACATTCAGGGAATTTGTTAGTCATTGAGGTATTTTAAAGATATGGAGTTGTAGTGCTCAGGTCATGGTTTAGTGGCAGACTTCGTAGTGCTGTGTTAAGGGTTCAACTCAATGATCTTAAAGGTCTTTTCCAACCTAAATAATCCTGTGATTCTATGAAATCAAGCATTCAGTAAATCAATAAGCAGATTACAGCTCATTGAAAACATTAACAATGAGGTAATAGATGTGGCTCACACCAGCTGCATTTACAATAGTAATTCAGTATGCCAAAGGGAACAAACACACCAGCAAACATTTTAGAAGTAAGCTGAGGTGAAGTTTTAGACATGAATTAACATTTAGGCTTATTTACATTTCCTAAAAAGTGATGATAAAGAACAGGTGTTTGGTCTACCCACTGTCACTTTAAAGGCACAAGATCAAGAATAACATGCTTAAATTCATTCTATGATCTACCCTCTTTTTGCTAAGACCCATCTGCTCCTACAGCTCTACAGTGCCCACTCCCTGTGCTCTGCCAACTCTTTTCTCCTAAAGCAGAGTAACTATTCCTACTGTGCTGTGTTGATAGACTCTGGTATACATCCTTACCTATTTTCTTCTTCTGCCTGTCTTCAACCCTTATTATTTTGTTTTGGGGTGGTTTTTTTGGTTTTTTTTGCTTCTTTCCTGCTCCCTTTCTCAATGCTGCTTTCCTACCTCTTTGCTTTATGGGCTGCAGAACAGCTGAGTCTAGAGCAAACTCTCAAGCAAAGTAGTCAGCAGTACCGCCCAGTAAATTATCTGCTGCTAAGTACTGATACATAGTAATTGAGATCGCATAAACCTATTAATGCTAATAAAATGCTTAAAAGAGGGCTCCTGCAAAAGCTCAGTCTCCCACCTGAGCTACACTGCTTTAAGTTAGACTGACATTCACAAATAAACAGAAAATTGTTTCCTTATCACTACTGCTTGGCTTCCAAATGATGTACTGTCTTACCAGACTTTATAGACCAAAATAAAGGGAATTGGCTGAAAACCCTCAGAAAACTACCTCAGGCTTAGTGACACATATTGAAAGGCAACCAAACTTTAACAGTGAGTCAGAGCAAACATGGCCACTTCTCTAGCATGTTGCCTAATAATCCATTTATTACATGAAAGGCGTCACACACATTTATTGCACCTCTACCAAGACTAGTAACTGTTTTATATCAATGGTGCCACACTGTGCACTTGTACTTCCTCAAAATGTGAGGGTGAACACACCTTTTTAGATTTTACACACACACATTGCTCAACTGCTGAATGAAACAGCAGTGATAACCTACAGGCTTTAACACATGTGCTTATATATTTTTGCTGCAGATAGTATCAAGTTGTTAGAGGTCCATGGTCATGCTATTAATGATACAAAAGCCCCTTATTCCCAGTCATAGTTCCTGTGTTTAAGACAAGCTGGTGTATTTTAATACAATGTAAATGTACACATGAACTGTGCATTAGATTCGTTGACTAATCTCTTGCTTTACTATCTTTCCACAGTTTTAAGCAATGTCATTAGTTTCTACTCACGTAAAGAGTTGGACAAGCAAAAAATTAAAAAACGTTCAACTGAGTTTTACAGTACTTTTACATGACAAAAGAGAGAAGGTAGAAAAGTAGTCAAGAGTAGAGTTGAGCCTGAAAAGAAGGGAGGGGTGGGGAAAGGTGGTTTTAGTATTTGTTCTCAATTCTCACTATCTTAATCTGTTATTTGGCAATAAACCAATTTCCCTAAGTTGAGTTTGTTTCGCCAGTGATAGCAATTGTTCAGCGATCTTCCTGTCCTTATCTTGGAATGAAAAGTTTGTGGGTTGTTTTCTCACCATCCTGATGAAGATGGGGATTGATAGAGAAGCTTGGTAGGCACCTGGTGGCCAGTTAACCCATCACACTGAGCACAGCTGAATGAAAAGCTATAATCATACACTTGGCTTGAAAATTAATAGCCATCAAACATTCTTGGTACTTGCAAGAATCTCTTGGTACTTCCAGAATCTCCTTCCTAGCCTGTGGTGTAAAGTACTTTTTCTACAACACTATCGTATAAATGCAGTCTTTTACCACGGCTATATAGTAAAATCTTCCTGACGGTGTAAGCCACATGCACAAAACCATATGTAATCCACCCTAACGGGGTGCAGAACAGCAAAGCCTATCCTACTCACCTCAGAGAGCCAAGGCTGACAATATACGGTCATTCATAAGCAAGAAGAGCAGGTCTAATCTCCACTGCAACACAGACACACTGCTGTGTTTCCAAGGTGCTAGCTATTTCTGCTGCAACAATTCCATGGGCTTGCACTCTACAGTAGTTGTGAATTCACCCCACAGTCCTTTCAGAAAAAAAACCAAAAAACTTCACAGACAGCACAGCCCAACCTCCAAACAGCAATTTTTTCGACTTACTTCCATCTACAACAGCCTTTATCAATGGCATTCACCACTGGGACATTTGTAGGTATGAGTTCACAGTCTATCGATATTCCAGCATAGACATAAGAATCAAGAATTGTCACATTACCAGAAAAAGTGCCTTCACAGAAAGTAGGAGCTAAGAAAATAACTGAATGATTTTTATAGGCTATACTTATTAGTGTAGAACACAGCAAAACCAAAGAAGAAAGGGTATTTGTATGCCTGACTGTGAGGCTTCCTTTTTCACCATCTGCCCTTTAGACTCAAAGCAAAGGAGCTTCCATCATAGCACAAAATCACTAATGTCAGGTCATCCACAGGCTTGTTCTTTGGAGTCTGACTAGACAGACTAAACCATGAGAAGCTACCTATCACACTGCCTGCCCCAAAAGCAGGGAGGAGACAGAAGCAAGGCAGTCATTGTACTTTTAGAAGTACCAAAATACCTTCCCTATTAGTTGACAGATTCAGCCTTTGAATTTTAAAATTTACTACTTGGATTTTAAAAAGCTCCTTAATACTATTGTGCTAGTAAGGGTATATACAACTATGCAGCCTCTCTCACCCCTTAAAGAAGAGATCTTCATAGCTGCGTGTATAAACACTCTGTCCTGCACAGCTGTCTGAGCACGACATACTGGGAAAATTAGTACCTAAGAGCCCAACACCAGACTTCCTTTTTAATTCAGTAACAGCCCTCTTCAGACTCTTCTCCTTATTTTCCCCCTTCTCCATAAGAAAGGACACAAAGATTTATAGCTAAAAATCTGTTAAAAAAAGAAGTCAATTCAATCAAATCAGCTCTTCTAAGCACATTCTTTTTTAAAAAGTAACAATGGTTAAAACTACCAAAACCATTCATTTATTAAACATAGGAGCACCAATACTGTATTCAACACAAGAATTCCATTCCCCTCAACACATGTCCTTCCTGAGAAATTAAATTCTGAAACAGGAGAAGGAAAACCTGCTTTTTCTCCTTTATAAACAACTTCCATGAAAGTTTGTGCAGAATTAGAAAGCTTTGGATCTTGAAACAATTTCCAGAATGACTACTTTGGGAGTTGGTGACAGTTGACAATTAAGCATCCCATTTCCCAAAACTTCAAGGCAAGTTATTCAAGGCAAGACCATTCCACCAAAAGTCCGAAGCTACCAGATACACAATCTACAGAAGTGGTCAATTACTGAACTAGTCAATTACAGTGACTTGGGCATATTTGAAATCTGTCTCTTAACAAAATAATTATGTCAGTTTACTTGCTTTCTGCACAAATTGAGACCACTTATTCACCCATTCAACAGATAAGAGCCCATGCAGTACTTCATAAGACTTGCTTTCTGGTCAGAAAATAACCTACTCAAGAGTATGGCAATACTACTATTATGGCAATGGGAAAGAAAGACTGCTTGAAAAATTTAACCTTTCCACTGGAAAACCACACTAAATTGACAAAAATCCCTTAAGAGCAGTCACATGGTTACTGTAAACAAAAAACACTTAAGAGCAGTCACATGGTCAGAGGGTGCAATAGTAGGCAAGAATTTCTGTCTGTTACTGTTAAAAAAAGTCACTGAATGGATTGCTTTTTTCTTATACCAGAAAAATACTTACATTGGCTTCAACGAAATACAATAATGTATAGCTTACAATCAAAAATGTTAAAATCAGATTTTAAATTCCAGAAACCACTCTGAACTACTTGTAACAATGTTTCAACTTCTGAATCTAGCAGTTGACACGCAGCTTCAATGGCTGAATTTGAAGCAGTTTCTCCATTGTTGTAATTTCCACCCATACGTACATGTTGATCATCTGCACCAATAAAGCATATTTCTCTGTAGCTCACATATTGTACTCTTGTTGTCAATACTCATCAATATGGGCAAATCTCAGATGTGAAAATCAGAAATGTTAATTTTTATACCCCTCTCAGTAAATAAAAACTTGTGGGTTTGAAAGTCAGTCCTTCAAGCCAAGTAACTGACAGTGTCACCAAAGCAAGAGAAGTTTCAAAGAAAAGTACTGAGGGTTATATCTATTTCATGGAATGAATATATTAGAATGCGCAGAACAAAGATGGTTGATTTTGTATGCAACTAAAATAAAGAAACAGCTACATCACCACTCTTCAAAAACAAATCCCCAAGCCTTTGGAGATATGCCACGCCACACAAACACACAGACTCCAAGACTGCTACTGCAGCAGATTTCTTTGGAAAAAGAAAACCCACAATGAAAACAGATCCATATCTGGCAGAAACTGTTACTCAAAATGTCCTTGTGAAGCCATCTTTAACCTTCATTCAAAACCTCTGATAAAAATTCATACCCAAGACCAGTGCGAAACATCAAATTGCCTGATGCAGCAAACTGAAGCGCTGCCATCCACCCTTCTACCACCCAACACACACATTCTCACACAGAATAACTGGGGGGGCTTTCAGACCATTATGTTCCTTGGGTTCTGGTTACCATCAGCATAGCATTGTGTCACACTTTCCCGCCAGCAGGAAAGTAATCATGTTATCTTCCTTTGTTTCCAAACTTCCCCCTCTCACACTGAATTGAGGATTCACTCTAAACAAGACAGCATAAAAATTATTCTTGTTTTATTACAAAGTTTTTATAACTCCCTTCTCAGAGGATACTAGTCTGCACTAGGGGCCAAAAATATCAACAGGCAAGAAGGGGAACTGCAACAGGAACTACATGGCTACTTAGTTGCAGCAGTCTAAAATCAGGTGGAAGGGAGAAAACAGAAGTCAAAGGGATAACAGTTACCTGATGCAAAGAAAGCCAATCAGCACAGGAGGAAAACCTACTCAGCAATCTTTATAAACCTAATCAAAGCTCCCTTCCTGGAGCAGAGCTGATGATACAGCTTGGTAGAGGAACAAACTAATCATCTGAACACAGAACGGAATGTTTTTCAGTATCATGTTGAAAATACACATTAATTTTAACTTTTAAGTTTGGTAGTTTCTGTACAACTTCTGTATAACAATTCAAAGAAAGCCTACTAAACCCTACTTGAATTTCAAACATTTGGCTACACACTAAGATTTGTTTATAATGATAATTGTATGTGGAAGATGCTGTTCAGGCTCTGCAAAAGAAAGACTTTGTGATACAGAACAATATGCTCCATCAAGAACCACCAGGAGCTAGTTGGTCTCCCAGAGGTTATAACTTTCTTTAACTGTCATTGAAAATAATTGTGTATATTAAGATTTCATTCCTATTAGTTAACAGTACACACTGAGGAGAGCAAAAGTGAGGGGAAAAAAAGAAAGGAGTGTCACATTTTTAATTAAGTCCACTTATGCATTAATCATGACCATATGGTCATGGTATTATGCCATGAGATAGTTCAGTAACAGCGCATTTCCTCCAACAGACAGAAATAAAATAAAAAAGACCTGTACACGTGGATTTTATTCTCCTTCCTCAGTCCTTTACAGAGGAAATTATTACAAAGTCCTTATCCCTGTGACATTTCAGGTCAACATTTCTCTGGTTTGGAACACATGTTCAACTGCAATTGTCTAATAACCCAAGATGTAGAAAACAAAGTGTTAGTCTGCAGTCTTATGTAGAGAATCGAAGGCTCCAAGAGCACAGTTGCATCAAACTGCAGCCCAGAGTAAATGGTGATTCAAAAAAAGCTATGAAATATTTTGCTATTTGCAAAAAGAAACAAGCTCCAGCATATCTAGGAAGTCTTAAATTGTAAACAGTACAATGGCAAAAATATCACAAGCAGATTAAATTAGCCTTTATTTATAAGACATAATACTTTCCACTTTCACTCAAGCAGACAGTTTATAAAGTAAAATAGCATGCTTACATCAAACGGTAAAAATATTTTGGAAAAATGGGGCCTGTTATTTCTTGTTGCAATAGTAGAAATAAATCTCTATTCCAATTTCTTTTACAGTAACGTGACAAGACAGGTTTTGTTTTAGGAAACAAAGGTGGACAGAGAGGGATGCCGAACATGCAACACATTCAGATTTAGTGTATCTCTAAAAAGGCAGCTGCAAAATAGAGCCTTGGCAGATGAATACTGTTGTGAAATAATGAGCTTCTCTCAATGAACAGTCCAAGCATACCACTGAAGTAGTTTGAAAAACCACATTGCAAAAACAGCAAATAAGTTAAAATTTGTACATACCCAACCCCAGCAAAAAACTATATTGTCAATTTAATTTGCCCTTTGTTATTGCAGATCATCTCTCAAAACATCTTCTGTTCTCTTTGGAAATAAGCTGAAGTGCAACTAAGACAGGCATTGACACTCCTAGAGCCAGTGCCTATTACTAGCAGGAGTGATGGCCCAAGAAGAAAGGAAGACTGAAAAACAAGTTCAATGCCAACTGGTTTGTACCACACTAAGACACTGAATGCAGTGGGGGCCACAGGCAATCCATGCTCCAGAATCTGATGCACTACCAGCCAAAAGTTACTGTGAGTTCTCCAAGAGCCATCAATGCAAAAAAGGAACACGTACTCTAGCTTCAAAGATAACCTAAATCCAGTATTTCAGTAGCTGAAGTCACAGTGATGGTTACAGAGTAAATTGACCCTTCTCTTAAGAGATTTTCAATACCTTAGTTTTGCCAGTTTAAGCTGTAACTTCACTTGTGAGTTCACCCACCCAGACGAGTATTTCTAACAGTTTTTGTAACATGATTTGTGGCTACACAAAACCCAGATTTTTACAGATTACTGCAACTTGAAAGTTTTTTGGAAGTATATCCATCAAAAGTGGGTACAATCAAAATCACCTGGTGTCCTAGAATCATACACCATGACTATCTTGCCTTTGCTCAGATTTGAACACCCATACACAACATATTTAATTTCTCTATACATGCCACACTTCAGAGCTGACAAAAAAGACACCATAGTACCATGACAGACGTGGTTTCCATTTCTAGAAGCCTCCTTCTCTGCTAATGCAAATCTGAAGGCAGCTGACAGTCTAAGAAAATCCAATTGTCACCATTAAAATCGAAACGTGACTGAAAAAGAAATAAATCAGTCATGTTGTCAAGAAGTGACCGAATGGTCCAACAGAGGGATACCAGAGCCCAAACAACCAAAGAAACATGAAGAGAACAGCTTTCCACTCATGGTTGGTCTTAAAAGAAAATAATTGCTTTTGTCTGCACGCAAACTTGGTAAATAGGTATATTGAACAGCCCAGTCTGAAATTACTTTGCTATTCTTAGCATGGACAGTATTGCTCTGTTAAACTCAAAGCTAAGAGAATTTAATAGAATCATTAAAGATATATATTGTTGCCATTAGTACAAATGAACATCAACCAAGCAAAAAAAAATACTCTGCAGCATGGTGCTCTCCCCAGATTTTGTTCAGTTAAACTGGATTTGACTTTCATGCAGAGTGCAGATAATACAGGCATGGTTTAATACTAACAGTAAGATTAGTGAAAACACATTTGTTTCTCAGGGCTTGTGACAATTTTCTGAGATAAAGAAAAGGGAAGTAAAAGGCTACACTTCTTTAAAATACCTTTCTTTTTTATGACCTGCAGCTTATCTTCCACCCATTTCTTCCTTCTCTTACACAGGATGCTTTGTTGGCAACTGATGAGAATTATGTACAACAGCTACTAAGCCTTTAAAACAAGCCTGTGTAATTATCTCTCCCTTTTCTGTTGCAGAACACAAGTAAAATGTCAGTGTGTGCCAGATACTATTAAAGTTACTAGATTCCTGCAGCCCTTCTTCCTTCACAGAAACACTGGGTTTGGGCATCAAAAATAGAAGCAGCCAGTTCCTACTTTAAGTTACTTACTGAAATATTGAGCTTTCTTTTCATGTTCTACCAGTATGCAATCATTTAATTCTTAAATCTAAGGTCATAAGAGTTCTAGTTAGTGGAAAACAATCAAGGGTCCATCTAACTTTATCTTTTTAAGGTCTTGGTTAGACAGCAGATTTCCCAAGAATACTTCTTATACTATATTCTTTATTGCATGGCAGGAATATGCCACGTCAGTATCAGTAGCTTTCCATTCTTGCACAGTAAAAGAACAAACACTTTACTTACACAGTACTTAATTTTCAACTGTGATATAAAGAGCAAAGCTGCTAGAGATTCAAATACAAACCCAGGAGCACAGGACAGAAACTGGACAAATAGAACTGACACAACTTCTGCTGTACATATTCAGTCCTCAAAGGAGTAACAGGGCAGGGTATGTTAAAGTCATCTGTATTATTTGAATGGGCATAAGAGCTAGAATTGCACTTCCACAAAAACAGGTAGAATTAACAGCTGAAAAACTACACAGTGCTGCATGTAAGATAGGCTATACTAGCACAAAGTATTTAGGGGATTAATCTTCAGGTTAACATGGACGAATGAAGATCACACATTTATGCACGCTGGCACTCAAAGAAATAGGAGGAACATAGCCCCTACCATGCTATGCTTCTCTTCAAAGAGTACAATTGGAACAATTCCCATCTCACCAGTAGTTCTATCCATTCTAATATCATTGCAGTAACTGGAAAGCACTGCTGTTCACTGGCAGACCTGGGAAAAGCTTTGTTTTCTCCCTTCCAACTCAGAATATTCTGTGATTCTGTGGAAGAAAAGAATTAAGCACTTGATCATTGAACTGGGGCAAATAATAGCATCCAGGCATGCAGCAATAACTCTAACTTCCAAAACCAGAAGGAGAGCCAGTATTAGCACTTCCTATGATTCCACTGCCATTTTCTTCACTATTTGTATAATGGCAAAAAGCCATTCAAACACAGGGGGAAAAAGTCACTACACATTTATTGTCTTAAACTGATAAACCTGAAAAAGAAGTCTAAACCATGTCACAAGAAAGCAAACATGCTGCCATCCCAGATGCTACAGCCTACTGCCAGTAAGAGCATAAGAACAGACTAAATGAAAACATCGTGCAGTTGCCAGAACAGCAACTGACATACTTCCAAAAAAACTCTCCCATTGGAGATTCTTCTTCCTTCAGCTGACAGAAGAATTCAGTACTTGATATCCACAAGCCCTAGCTGATCACAAAAAGCTTTTTAATTATTCTGTCAAGATGCTTATGTGAAATCAGGTTTTCCAGACTGATCATTTAATGCTCCCTCTCTATTCCCTTCCTCCAGGATAGGAAGTGCATTCCTTTAGCCTACAGAAGACAAATATCTTCAACTCACTTGAAACTGCAGATATTAAGCTGCATTACTGCAAAGTTCATACATCCAGGCAAGAATATTGCATGAGAAATATGCTCAGTATTGTATGACAAACAGCAGCAAACAAATTATCAGTATCAACGAGAAGGCCACTGTCTTAGTTTTAAACAAAAAAAAGTAAAACACCAAGAACAAAAGTCACACACACATTTTACCCAAGTAAGTTCTACATCTATTTTCATTTGTATAATAAAATAGAATCTCTACCTAAAAACCTGTCTTACGTTTTAAAAAAATACACCATGTGTCATGAGGTTCTGACAAACCATCATGACACTTCAAGAGGAAAGTGACACAGTCATATAGCTAAGGGGATAAGCTATATAAATATATAGCTAGCAACAAACTCAAAGTAAGATGGTATATAAGACTCAAAAAAGGTATTAATAATCAAAGCCGGCTACAGACATTTGTTTTGCATACATAAACAAGTGCTTAGAGTCTTAAACTCAGATAATGACCATGTTTCTATGGAGTATTTTATTAGAAATTGCCATCTTAAATACAGTGGGGCTCTCCTTAAGCTCTACCAGCCACATCCTTTTTAAAAGAAGATAATGGCTTAGAAAACTATCAAGTACCTGCACCACCAGCATCCAACACCTTGCTTATTCAACATTACAAACTGCTTTTATCACAAAATGGGTTTACTAAAACCAATGCTTCTTAAGATAGTTTTTAAAGTCTCCACAAGACTTCACCAAATCATTCAAGTAAAAGTTCCCTTAAAAACAAAAATCTTCAAAGCAGAACTGAAAAAGCAATCAGTTCAGGCATTGCAACTATTCAAAGGAATTAACATCCAAAGTACTCCTAAACTCCAAAATTCATTGAACAACTTCCCTACCATGCCTTTTTTTTTTTCTGAATACATCTTTAGGAACACCAAGGACATTTCTCTAAGTTTACAAAAAAAAGTCATAACAGGATACACAATACTCATCAAGTCGAAGAAAGTTTTTACATCAATTTTCTTCCGTACTTCTACACTGGAAATAGCTCAGAAACTAGGATAACAACATCATGCGATGATAGCCACAATCACAATTAATTTGAACAAATACCATGACATTTCCAAACTGTTGCCTGCCTCTGAGCTGTAGCTGCTCTTGGAAATAAACATTAGAATATCACAATTCTAAACCAAACAGAACATATGTGAACTGAGGGTTTCAGAAGTGGTCAACATCAACCACACTAAGATTAGACACTAGATGTGGTTCCCTGCATAGCCTGACTGTACCAGCTCCAGATCCATACTCTAGCAAGCTTAGCAAGAAGCACCAGGCCCCATCATACTTCAATGCTGAAGACTGAAAAGCTTGAGCTATCTTTCCCATATGATGTGTAACCTGGGACATTACAATTTCTTGAAGTCCATTCAATCACTGAGACTTAATCCATAAAAGCCAATTATCTGACATAGTCTGCTGAGTACTAAAAAAGTTTGGTTTCCGGCAAAAGGCCACACCAAGAGATAACCACGTGAGAATTTCTACCATATGGCCACAGCTAACACTCACACTCAGGTAGCTAAAGCCTAGTGGGAATAAGCCCTTTTCTAAGCTCATGGTGTAGAAATAACCCGTTATGACGATTCAATCTTTGCCACAATAGAACCAGGACTCTAAACAGTGCTATGATGCAAACAACATTCAGAAGTGTCCTGAACAAGTGGTGGTATCTTTACACCAGAGTTTCCAGTATGGTTGAAAAACGTTAACATCATCTAAGTTTATCAAGAAAAGGATTACTTATACAGAGACAACCTAGCAAATGTACTCTGAAACTGTCAAAAATATTTTCAACACGCTTAACTAAAAGAAGAAAAGACCATGACCAAATCTGAAACATTTGCAACCATTAGGGAATAATAATTAAAACAAAAAAAAATTTTTTTGAAAAGTGACACACCAAGACAATCCACGTGGATAAAATCAGATTCTGCCTAAGTTTTTGGCTCTTAGAATTGCAAGCACATGAGAGAATATTAAATGATTGCAGGCTGGTCTTAACACCTTGATTTTCTTGCTATTGTTCCCAGGATGCAAGAAGCATCAGTTATCTCAGTAGGTAACTGAAATGGATTTTTAAGCAAATAGCTTTTGCTTTGTATGAAGACAGATATTTTAGGTCTAGGCTAACATGACCATTAAAATCAATCTCTTGCTTATTTTTACTGGAGAATATTCAGAAAGTATTGGGAATAACTGAGAAATTGTACTTTAACAACACATACTGCATTCTTACCAAGCCTTTCACAAACCTGATAGTCATTGCAGAGAAGTCCTTCAACATTTTTTTTTTTATTCTCTGATCAGTGTACATTTTGCCCTAACATATTTCTAAGTCTTGTGATAACTCAGAGGTGGTATCAACAATCTGTCACTCAGTTCAATCTTTCCACTAAGAATCTACCAGGCTAAACAACACTTGCACTTATGTCTCTATAGAGAAAAAAGTTTCCTCAAAAAAAGTGCCGTCAGACATACTTTTTGCTGTACAAAGGAGTCAAGTCTCTCCATCACTTTTTGAACATTAAGGATGAAAACTAAAGATGGAAAGAAGCGTTGATGTTCGCTAGCCCACTGCCCACTACTTCATTTAAATACTTCTTTCAGACTCCAAATGCCTTTTAATTTAACTATTAAGACTTGCAAATTCTTAAGATGCACTTATTAACAGAAGGCACACAGGTTAGCATATGGGGTGGGGACATTGTCTTTGATCAACATCTATCCGTTTAAGAGGTTTTAAGAATGACTCTCTGCTCTTTTAGGAATCAAACTCCAACTTTCTCACCAGGTCCTTACAGCACTTGCTACATTACTGTTCACC
Organism: Platysteira castanea; assembly: GCA_013397175.1. NCBI lineage: Eukaryota > Metazoa > Chordata > Aves > Passeriformes > Platysteira > Platysteira castanea. The sequence goes on from VYXC01009560.1 coordinate 1,664,215, forward strand.
CACAGCACTTCCAGAGTACACCAAAAGAAAGGTAAACGCTGCGTCAGTGGGACAAAAAAACCCATTTCCTTAATTTAAACTTTAAAAAGTACTCAGTAACATAGTGTATATGGGTTATAACTATTCCACATGGTGGAACAGTCAGATTGATGTTTGTTGAGGCTAAACGACACAGCACATCTTCATTTCAGTGGGTGTTGGCAAAGCAACACGTGTTGTGAGAGCACAAGTCAGAGGACTAAAGAACAGCCCTATCTGCTCCACACAGATAATGCCAAGGCTGCAGCTGATGGATGGCCTGGCACGGTAACTGGAAGGACTTTGGCATTCCACTGCAGCAGGAGCCATGCCACCACCCATAACAAGAACTTATTACACTGTCTGGACAACACATGCAGACCTAATTTGGTGACACACTTCAGCAGAGAGATACTGCAATTCCATCACCCCCACACTCTTGGTAGGCACACCTACCACAGCAATGGTTTTGCTGTAGGGGTATTTCCCAATATCCCGTAGGGATGTTTCCCATACATTGGAACACTGTAACCTCTGAGTATGCAGGCTGGTCCACCGCTGGTTGGGAGCAGTTTGCTACCAAATGAAGAACTTTATGAGGAGAAAACTTTCCTTTTCCTTACCAAGGTCTCAAGAGAGTCGAAGTGTACTTGAGCAAACAGACTTTTCCATTTCACGTAAGAGAAACAAGAAAAAGAAAAACCAAGCAACTTAAAAACTTCCATGTCACTGAAGCATATATCCATATATATACACACTCACGTATTTGTTGACCATCTGTAAATCAACAGGCCAGATAGAGAAAATTTATTTTAGTAACAAATTTCAGCTGTGCTCGTATCTCCAGGATGGCTAAACATTTGGAACTTAATACAAGGAGAAACATTTTCTCCTCATCAAGTCATAGCTCTGAGAATTCATACACAATAGCAGTAGCTGGGTGCCAATTCTTTGCATAGTCTTTCCTTGGCTGAAGTTCTTTTGTTTAAGCAGATCTGTTACTTGGTACAGGCAGTCTATTGCACTTTGATAATGCCTGAACTCAGCAGAAGCTCTAGTTGTTCTCTGCTTCCCTTAATAAAGCGCCCAGGTTTTATGACAATTTTACAACTTTCGAGAAGTTATTAACAACTGAACTTACAATCTTTTAATAGGCTCTTTTTTTCCATAAGAGACCATAGTTATAAAGAAGAGAAATCCAAATTATTGCCTTTGATGTGCACTACATAGCAATTTTGGGGATATATGGAATGCTCTAAAATTCAAACTTGCTGTTCTTTTACTATCCTGTTCTTTTCCCATTTGAATTTCATAAGCAAAGCTCAAAACTAACATCTGTCTGCGTAGTCCCTTTACACGAATGTGCTCCTGTCAGTTGATGGAGCTATTTGAACTAGCATATTTTAACTTGTTTAAATGACAATACAGGTACCCTGAGCAATTAACAAAACCAGTGTAAAAAACGGATTGTGGGAAAAATAAAACAATTGAGACAGATGAAAAGTCAACTAGGAAAGAAAAAAGTCTTGATAGGAATTTGTAATTTGCACAGGTTACACTGGAAGCCAGTCATATTAACAAGTTACCTTGTTTTTGCAGAAGAAAAACAGTTTTTAACATTCAAGGTGACAGCACCAAGAAAAACACACAAACAAATAAAAAATGCCTATCTTAAAGCCAAATATAAGTTTAAAATATGCTACATTCCAACAGGGGATTCAGTTTATAGGAAGAAAACAGATGATGATTTTTTTCACTTTCTTAATCATTATTGACTGTCATGTGACACAAATAGTGCAGGCCTGCTTAATTCATGGTTAGACTACACAGCAAATGAACACTTAAGAGAATGACAGTTAAACATGTACTCTGGATATGTCAGTTAGATGCAGGTTCCACAAAAAAATTCATTCTCCAAACAATGGAAGAAAAGGGAAAAACATCCCACATTTAAATATCTTCACTTCCACTTATCAGGAAAGGTCCACCATACAAAGATTTCTGTGAAAGAACTTTATGGACCTAGAGGGAACATGAAATGGTTCAATTTCTAGTGCCAGCTAGATTCTCTTATGCCCTATCTTCAAAGTCCCAAGCACACAAAACCAAACATTCTGATGTGGACACTTAACTTTTTTTCCCCATCTTCCCTCCTCAATCCATTCCTTATTCCTTTGAAAGCTTAAGTGAAAGGGAAAAGCAGAAGAGAAAAGGGCACTCTACTTAACTTCAAAACAAACAGCATGAAAGACTGCACCCAGGTTTTAAAATATATATAGCTTAAGATATCACCACTTTGCATTACATGATGGCAATATGTAATTTTAACAACCTGCTTAGCGTTTCCTTCTGTAACACCCACACTGATATTCCACTTCCACAATATCCTGATATATTCGGGCAGTGACATTCAGCCCCATATTCCTGAAAAAATTGCAAATGCCTCACTGCTTCCTGCAGATTCATTTATAGAATTCAAATGATCTGCCAACACATGGCATTGCCAACATATTAGCAATACACATCTCCTCCTAAGTCCTAATAAAAATCACATTTAGTAACAATTTTACTGTTGGGCAGGGAGTTAAAAAACTGTTTGTACACCACCTGGCTGTATATTGCTCTGTATCACTATAGCTTAACTACTGTCAAGAGTAGGTTATTTAAGAAAAGTAAGTGGACCAAATCAACTTAAAACAAATCATTTGGCATTCCAAATGCACTGACTGAATTTGAGTAATTTACATTTATCACCTGAGTTTCCCAGGACAAACTCTGTTCTAATGTTTTCTTTTCAAACAGATTTAACTTAACCAAAAGTACTGTATATTAAATTATTTATAAATTATATGTAGCCACCAAAAGCCAAGCAAACACATTTTCTAGGCTGCCTGATGAAATTGTTTTTAAACAGCTTCTAAGCACACAACAAGGGTCACTCTGTTGGGACACCCAGCACCATCACAAAGGTGTCTCTTCTATTCTGTAGTAGAGTATCATTGCAAGCAGCTTTCTAGTAGACAATACCGCGTCTCTCATCTGACATACCATTCTTTTAACCAAACAGTATCAGTTACACACAAGCACTTAGATAACACATCACACTGAAAAACTGAAAAGGACAGGCAAGACAAAAGAGGAAAAAATAATAGTATTTCCAAGGGAAAAATGTGGAACAATCATATAATTTTGAAGACTAAGAGTTAAGTTCCCTAAGATATGTTTAAATGGTTCATATTTTTATTCCAGATTGGTCTAAAGAACAAGCGAGGTAACACCATTGAGATGAATCTTGTAATATTTTTTTTACTTCACGTGAAGTCATATTGGACCTTTTCTAAATTAGAAAACAGTGCTATTATATCACTTTTTATATTCTATTTTTGGAAGTATATAGAACACACAGAAAAAATGACTTGCATTTATTTGCAATACACCTCAAATCACAAGACTGTTGGGACAAAAACAGGTAAGGTGCACGCACAATTAGTTAGGTGGACTACCTAATTTTTGAACCATATCTGTCAAAGGACATCACTATAACTTACAAACTTTGTGCACAGAGGTCCCAGAAAGCAGCAAACCACAGCAGCAATGGAATGACACAGAAGCACAGCAAACTGCTACAACACCCACATGCAACAGAAAAAAAATGGGGAGAGGTGGGTAACTACCCCATTTTGTATTCAACTACCAAAGCAGTCATTCTTGTTTCTCCAAACCCCTCTATCTATGGCCCTGCTCTACTTCTGCATTTATGAAACAAACAGCAAACAGTAATCCAAGAGACATAGCATCTGTATCAATCATCAGTTTCTAACCTAGCAGGTTGCAGGGGACAACACAAGTCTTCTAGCAAAGAACTAATTTCTCAATGTGCCTACATATCAACAAACAAAAAAAATCCCTCACTGAAGCATTGAAAAAAGGAGAGGAAAAGAGAATAGCCCAATATAGCCACAGACCTAAAGAGACTGCACAAAACTTGCAATAGACCACCTTTTCATCACACCCAAAGTTAAGTTTTATGAAGTAATCCATAAAAATAAGTGAATGGATTGCCAAGACTGTAATTTTGTCAATTGACATATGTTAGATCAAGAAAATATACATGTATGGCATTTACATTCTAGTGAGAGGATAGATTTATTACTGAAGTGCCTAGGTGTTTAATCTCTTTCCCATTTATTATAGAACCATATAAAAGAAAGATCTATTAGCAGGAACTTTTACCTGTTATAGAGAGGAACATCATCTTCTCTCTCCTTGCACCTTCCAGGAAGTGAATGATACAGGAAAGGACAGGTGACAATTTGACCTTTTTAACCTCTGGTATCCTCACTTGTCTCAAGATCAAGGTGTCAGAAAATGCATTCAGTGTCACAACACATAAAGGACTAAAGTTACATCAAAAATGATGCAGCAAAGTAAACAGTAGAAATTAAAGCAGGCAATGCCTTCCTGTGATGAAAGAAACCAACAAAGTCGGAGTGGTTACTTCTAACCCCCTTGTTTCACATACCTCAAGCGAAACACTCAAGTTGCACATAAAAAGATTAATGAACCTAAAGTTAAGACACATTTCCCTTTCCTGCTTACTTAAACCTTTAAAAAAACACTTAGGTACAGTAAATCTGTAGTTTATGCAGAAAGACAGCAAGAGTGCTATGTGTGTCATTATGTATAATGTCAATAAAAGCCTCTTTTAGCAGTAATTGAAATAGTAGAGGGGTTCCAAAAAAAACCCCAAACAAAACAAAAACAAACAAACAAAACAAAACACAAAAAAAAACAACCAAAAGAGGAAAAGAAAGCTTTGTGTATGCTGAAAGAAGTTATTTTAAAGTTTTACCCTTACAGAACAAGAACTTCCAAGACTTGCTTCTTTTCCCCCTGCTTTACCCAGTGATTGAGACATTTTTAATCAGTCATATATTCAAGATGATGCATCACCTTTTACCTTCAGCTTTATTTTATCTCAGCTAGCTCCAGTACAGTCACCTATCACAAGTATGCTTCAAAATAAAGAAAAAAAGCAAAACAAACAAAACCAGATTATGGAGGTGAAAACCAGCACTATGTATGGGATAATAACCAGTTCCACAGGAAAAGCCTGCCTCCTAGTGGCTCCACTAGCCATAAATTAGATTTCTCCAATTCATTCCATTACAGTAAATTCATTCTACCCAGTAGATCTGTGAGTCAAGAGAGGAACAGCCTTCTAGGTCAAGGAGGTTTGGGGTTTCAGTTACTGGGGGGATGGAGTTGATGAAAAAGAAAAATGTTTCTACTTTTAGGAGGTACTTGTGGAAGTGATCCATCACTCATTACAGAATATACTTTTAGCCTTCTCCTCTAGATAGGGTGGAAGATGACAGAGATTCCACTCAAAAGCCACTGAGATTCTTTATGGCAACAAATGCAAAAGCTTGTCAGCACTCTGGCACCTAAATCCAGAAGGCTACAAACCTTGGTTCAGCTGTGGCTCAACCTCGCAGGCCTCTCTGGATGCCTTAGCTTTCAACAGTAAATCCCCATTCTGCCTGCAGGTCTCCTTTTGGGGATGCCTCTGAGGATTTCATTCTTGGCAGCAGCAAAGCATTTGGCACTTTCAACAAGATGCAGAGCTTCCTCTGTCCAGCCTGAAGGGCTCAATTACACGGGGCTGCTTTCTTAATGCCTAGAAGAGCAAGTTCTTTAGAAATCAGCTTGAGTTTTTGGCTGGTTTTGGTTTGGGGTTTTGTTGGGTTGGGTTTCTTAAATTTCTTTTTGATTTCAATCCAGTCACTCTATTGTGCAAGAGCTTAGTGGTTCAAGAACTTCAAACCTGTGTGACAAATATACAAATTCACACCAGTCTTAGGAGGGGATCACATCAGGATGACTTTGGCTTTCTAACCATCTTGCAGAAGCTACTTCATTTTTATGCAAGTCTGAGACAGAGAGCATGAACTGCTTTTGCTCTGGGTTAGGAAATTTATCCATGAAAAGAAGGGAACTTCCAGTCTCCACTCCAAAAGCCCTTTAATATAAAACACATTTAGTGAACATAAAAGTAGACCACATTTTTTTCCAGTCTCACAATTGTTGGGCTTGCAACTTGCTCTGTTCTCTGTCACAGCCTCTGTATGGGAACCATTTCTCTAACCTTTGGACAAGTGAATCAGACTCACTCTTTCCAATCTACAACCCAGTGACCCAGCTGGAAAACGTGTCAACTGAACAAGGCTTTCTCATGTTTACAATAACTTTGATTGGAGATTCACTGGAGAGGCAAATGGGAAAAAAAACCTCAAAACGTTTCTGTCCCCTTCAAGCACTTCTTGAATGAAAGGTTTTGATTGTACCCTTTTCGTCTTTTCAAGAAGAAATTTAAAAAAACTTGTCACACGCTAAATTCCAAATGTGGAATACACCACTTCTTTCTACTAGTTTTTATGCCTAGGTCCAGAATGAGAAGCATTGCACTTTTTTGTTTGTTTGTTTATTATTATTATTTACACATTTACCACTGAGACATCTATTCTTTGTGTGCTTTACACTCTTTCATGCCTGCTCAGACCCTACCAGGCCAAAATACTGCACACAGAGTTGTGGATTGCACCACTACTGAAAGGGGCCAAAAACTTTATCAAGGCTGTACCACACACTGTAGCATCCAAACAGCTTCACAGGTCTTATTAGAAAGGTTGTAAATGAAGAACCAAAATAAGCAGAAGCTTAGATTAACTCTGACCACTCCAATAAGAAAAGCAAATTAAAAATTAAACAAACAAATATTCTTTTCTCTTACTCAGGTGCAATCCTGTCAAAGGGCAAACACCTTCAACTCTACTGAAGAGAAAGGGAATTGCTGCTGTTCAACACATCACAGGACTGGGTGTCATATCAAACAAGTCCAGTATGTCTGAATAACACATTAGGTCTGTGCATGGGAAAAAAAGAAAAAGATAATCCTTACGGAAAAACACATTCTGTTTGTACAACCAGATCTGTAATTAACATGCAAATTACTTACAAATGAAGAACTATCCCCTCCTGGCTTTAGTAATTTTATAGACTGAACAAAGCAGAGACTGCAATTTATTAAAAGTTATGTTCTTCTACAAGCAACTCTGTTTCCATTATATTGAAATAGTGGGCAAGTAATAAGGACTACATGAAGTCACACACATCAAGAAATTTACTACAGCAGGGTTTCTGCTCATAAGTTTAAGACAGTGTGTGGTTTTTTTGCTTTACACCGGTGTCTGACACTAAGTTAATAAGCCTTTTATTCAGATTCAAAAGCTATTACATTACACACATCTTCCTTTACTTACATTTGCTAACCTACGCTGAAGCCTGGGATTAAATTTTACGCTTCACTGACAGAAAATAGAATCCTAAATCACCAATCCACATATAATAGTTAATTTCCCCACTTGTTTCTTGTGGTCACAGTACCTACTTTCTTCCGTACCACAGCCTTACTTTAAACTTTTGTATTTTTAAACACAGCACTGAGCTTCAGCTCAGGTCTATGAAATGTCTCATCTTCTTTAAATTATCTTTACTAAACTTTCCCAATTTCCCAGACAAGTAAGGTTTACTAAATTTTGTGCAGAATAATACCAAACCATGCTACCAAAGCAAGTAACAGGACCATTGATCCCTTAAAACCATAATAAAAACTGCTACTAATATCAATAATAAACAGCAACAGGTTCTAGCAGATTAAACACCAGACTCTCACTCAGAAATACTGGTTTCTTTCCTATTTTATTCTCACCAAGTCTTCTAGGTGACCTTGGGCAAATCACTACCCCCACACTGCAGTTTTCCCAGCAGTAAAAATTAATTGAACAGAATTGCAAATCTGTCTGGAAACTCCAAATGGAACACACCATAAGAGTTAAAAATATATTTCCCTATTTGCAGATACATTTGCCTTGATAGCTTTTCTTTATCCCATTATACAGCAGCAGTGTACAATTGCTTTTACTTTCTAAATACACTCTGGTGGTTCTTCAAGAAAGGCTTTAGGCTACTGCCTTACTTTTTATCACATGCTTGATCTATTTCTGCTACTGCATCTACTTTGAAGGACCAAGAGCTGGTATTTGGCAATACATACTTACACTTACTTTAATATATTACGTCAAAAGTTGCTGTTGAACTCATTCCTAAACTAGAGAGAGAATAAAAACAGGACAGAGACCCAATTATCAGCGAGCAGTGACTCATTCTCTAGACCCTTGCTCATGTAAGTAGCCATCCAAGTATTTGCTTCCACAACCTGACACAGGAACTAGTCATCAGCATTTTTTTTACAGAGAATACATAAACTGATGAACCAAATTGCATCACAGAAACACAAAAATATTCCTCTTTTTATATATCAGCTAGACGCACAAAACACTGCTTTTCATTTAACAGGAGGCAGCAATTTAATAGCAAACAACACCATTCAACTGTGGTGAACTTCATTCAATTGCCCTCTTGCCATATTCGGGGGGGTTTTTTGTAAAAAACTATGTAATTATGAGATGCTTTACACCTTTCCTATTTCAAAATAGAAAGTTTAAACAACAGTTTCTAAAAGCTCTTGATTTTGCTAATCCCTACGGGGGG